>CM024636.1:48004548-48388498 GCA_014182715.1 Eucalyptus cloeziana | reverse complement strand
ATAACCCGGTGCTCGATTGACTTGAAATAAAAAGAATGCCAATATGATATGAGTGTAACTTAAAATAAGGTTCTACCTATTATTATAGAAATTATAAGCTGAGACGCACGTAGATGGGATCAAGAAGGTGAGAAGGTAATAAAAAAAGCTTATTTTTATTATTCGAGAAATGGACTAGAATGAAAAGATATTCTAGAATCCGACTAGTAGTGTATTAATGTAAGCTCGTGAATAGTATTGAAAGACTGATTTGACTTTGTTTACGGAAGTTGACGGATTAGATTTTTTTTTTTTTTTGTCAGTCCCTACGCTAATCTTACTTTAACACTCACTCACTTTCGTCTCTACCTCCTTAGGGCACGGGAGTCGAAATCCACTCCGAAACGAAATATTCCCCACCCCAATCCCCCTCGGAAGGTGGGGATTTAACCCCCAATCTCCCCCTTCCAAAATGGAAGGGTGGCCCAGGCGAACCCCCAGCCAGTTATCGATTGAAGATTGAACAATTGAAATTTTAAGGATTGACCGAATATTTATGAATGGTTTAAATATCATATTAAATGGATTAAAAATTCCGAAGGTGATGGTGCACAATTTGACCAAATTCGGTTCATGCCATTTTCCCTAATTGATTAATGGTGGGAAGCATTAATTGCTACTTTTACTTCATAAGCTTTATTTGGGGGTAGGTTTGAATGAAACTTCCTATTTTCCCCCAATTATATTAGGCCTGCTCAATTGAGAATTAGTATCATAAATTGGCGGCGAGTGCTCGACCGAACTGTTCGGCCAGTGTTTGGTAACTCAATCGAGCCTATACGCTAGGGAAGAAAAAGGAATTTGTCTTGGACTCGATAGAAAGGCAAATGCCCATTCAACTCTAAATCCTTGAGTTGATGATCGCTCAGTGAAGTGACGTGTATAATAAGAAATTAGGAGCAACATTATTTGATCAATTCTTAATCTATTGTACAATTACCGGTTTAATTCTAAACTTTTCGATTTGATCAATTTACCCTAAATTTTTGTACCATATTTCAATATAGTCATCCGGCCAATTATTATTATTTTTTTTTTTGAAAATTGCTAACTTGGCGATTTTTGTCACATTAGCGATTTATGACAATAGTTGACCAGAAATAATACATTGAAATTTCGCGTAAATGTTTAAAACTAATAAGTTAGCAAAAATTGAATAATTAAAAATTAAATCGATATCCATACGATAAGTTTAGAATTGATTGGACAATTTCCCGGAGCGAAAGTTTCCATGGTCGTTAAAAAAAGAGAGCTCCTTTATGAAGATAACACCAATCCGCTTTCACAAGCAAACAACAATCGGCAACCCCACCTTGAATTTCAGCACTAGCCGGGCGGTCTTCCGCTGGTCGCTATAGGCTGCTTCTGGACCAAAAGGCTATATTTGGCCGTCCGAATTTCTAATCGAGATAGACCGAATAGGAAATGATATGAAATCCTTTGGATTTTTTATATTCAATTATTTGGTTAATCGCAAAGATAAAATCGGATATATTAACATAATATCATGTACATTTTTGATATAAATGGTATGTCATTATAAATGAACCTAAATGTTTATAGACGAAGATGGTGAAAATCTCTTATAACACTATTCCTTAATTTATTTTTATTTTATTTTCCTCTTTTTATATTATTTTCTTTATTATTTATTTTTCCCCTTTCATCATTCTTTAATAAATTTTTATAAAATAGTAAACTGTACTAACATACCTAAAATACAAAAATACCTAGAATATGTAATAAATATAAATATTTAATTTATAGATTGAATGTTTATTATAAGATATAATTAAAGTTGAATATATAAATTAATATAAGATTAATTAAAATAAATTTCTATCTTTTTATTTTTAATTTCTTAATTAGAATTCAAATATTATTTATAGTATATTTTAATTTTGTTAATTTAATAAGTTTGTTATTCAAGAAAATAACTTTCCTATTATGGACATTAGAAATCCTATCCACCTTTATCCCACCTCCTCATGGGATAATTTTATTCTGCCTATAACCCCCTTATATCCGACTTTATCCTGTCCTGAATGAGCACCAAACATAAGATAAGATAAATCATATTCTATCTCGAATTTTATTTTGACTATCAAACGCAGCCTAAAAGTCTTAACGGATCGGACGTTTTGCTCTCAATGCACAACACAAAATTTAAACGTTCCGCTAGACCGAGCATTCGCAATCCTCAACCCAAGTTGAATCGAGGTATGCGAACCACAAAAGTGCTACGAATCAAGAAAGGTAGGACGACGACGACGGACGACGATCGTATACTTTTTTTTCGCTCGGGAAAATGAGTTGATTCGTTCGCCCCTCCTAAAAAATTTGTTCATCGAATTTCCTAGAATTTTCCATCTCTTATTGATAGGTACGTAGTCGGTACATCATACTTAGTCGAAACATCGGCATCATGTAGCGACCGGGCAGCGAAGATCAAGCATCATCCTCCAGTTCATCCTCGTCCCAAACCTGTCGCTCCTCGCCACCCTCGTAAGCCCAGGCGCATACCAGGTAGTAGAAGAAATTGATCACGCTCAAGACCGCCAGGATCCAGTGGTAGTAGTCGTATTGACCCTTGTTGACGTTGGTGGAGATCCATGTCCCGTCCTCGCGCTCCCGGCTCAAAGCGGTCCAATACGCCAGATCGGCTCGCCGCTAGGTTGCCCACCGCCACTCCCAGGCCGACAAGAGCCGCCGCGATGCTTCCCATGCTCTTGGGAAGCTTGGAGTAGTAGAACTCAAGTTGCCCGATCGCGTTGAATGCCTCTGCCAGCCCGATCAAGCAATGCTGCGGGACGAGCCACATTGCCGACATCTTCAGGACCCCATGTGGGTCCTCGGCAAACCCTGCCCGGATCGCCTCGGCTCGCCGCCTGCGCTCCATAGTGGCTGACAAGAACATGCTCGCGCAGGAGATGAGGAGCCCGATCCCCATCCGTTCCTTGAAGGTGAGCCCGCAGGGCCGGTCGGTCAGCCTCAAGACTAGGGGGACGGCGATCCTGTCGTAGATCCCGACCCATATCATGAGGGTCAGGAGGCCGAAGATGATGAAGGAACCTGGCGGGATTGTGATGCTGAAGAGGAAGCGTCGGTCCATGGTGCTCGCCTGGAGGACCGGGAATGCACCCGGCTTATGGTCACGGAGATCACGATGCCGGTGGACCATATGGGAAGGACTCGGATCGGCTTTGAGCACCTCGATTTGCTTGATTGTGCGATTCTCCACGGATCAATGGCCAATCCATCGGAGTCCAGGTCCTTCTCAGGGCTGTTTATGAGGCAAGCCTTGTTTAGGAACCTGTGGAGAGAGGAATGAAAGATCCACTAACTGATAAACTTTGTTGATTCAATTCTCCGTGCCGCCATCATGTCATGTCATGTCAAATTTAGACTTAACTGGAGCAGGACGCTTATATCGGTATTGTCCTTAACTTTGAAATCCAAGCACATGATTATCGAAAGGGTTACACTGAAAAAGATATCCAAACATGTTCGAAAATCGACGTTCTTATATCCATGGGTTAAGAGATGCTTAAATGTATATGGTCATATCTAGGTTTGTAATCCGTTTAAGCATGTAAACGTGTCATAAACGGATTAAAGTACCGTACTTGATACGACCACACTTGACAATATGTTGCCTCCATGTTGAGCAAGCAGGTCGTGTCTGAAAATGCCCCTGGAGATGACTGCATGATGATTCCAATGCACAAGGAAGAGAAGAATGCTTGGCTGAGCGGCTACTTATCCGAAACACATTCGAGTAAACACACCTCGTTTCTCGCTCGGTGCGTAACTTTGGAGCCCTTGTGATGGTAATAGATTGCATCATGGCTCATGTTAGGCAACTCCAAGTGCCTCTTTTCCGTGCAGCTACTCGCGGTCCGAGCCGCGCCGAAGAGGCTCTTGTCCGCCTTCACTTTGACATAGAGTGAGGAGCCCAAGAAGAAGCTCACAACCGAGATAAACATTAGCCTGTTGGGACCCCAAACCCGATCACCCAACCGTGCGAACCACGGATGCCGACTATGATTAGCCATCGCGATCATGATCGAAACCCCAACCGACGCGTAGTACCAGTTGAAGAACGTCTGCAAGATCCGCCCGTTCTTGGGGTTATTGGGATTGTCGATCTGATCTGCCCCGAATGCGAGTGAGCAGGATCTGATTCCGCCCGCCCGATTGACATAAGGGCAAAAGAAGAAAACGAGAATGTGAGCTGCGCGGAAGTTGGGAAATCGCATGGTTTGCTCCTCGGGGTCGCACTGCGGAGGCCTCGGCATTTCGGGAGAAGGGTCTGTAACCACAACAGGGTCATGCCCTGATGAAATAAAAACAAATTAACTAAGAACACGAGGAGAACATCATGATCACACACTAGTATAGTGAAAACTGAGTTCCTTGCTTTGGAACACACAGAATTGGTGCTTACAAGAAGGCTGATGACTGATCCGAACCCGATGACGCGGAACCGACCCAAGTAAGAGTCGGAAAGAAAAGCGCCTAGAGCGGGCATGAAGCTCGATATGGCCGACCACAAGAAGAGGACATTCGCACCTGAAGTGGCATTGAACTGATACTCATTAATCAAATACAGGATCATATTTGGAAGTAGCCCAAACGCAGCAACCTTCTCCAATATCTCATTTGCCGCATCGACGATTAAATTTGTGTTATCTATTGTCGATCATCAAAACAATCTCCTGGAACACATAAACCGAACAAAACTAAAGACTTAGATTATCAAGATTCTCAGAGAACTATAAAATGGATAAGTTCAACACAAGAGCACTCTGCTTGTGACTTGTGAGCAGATGACGAAGAATCGTGTGATCAAGAAGTGACCTATGATGAAGGGAATGGTCTTGAGTCCACCCTTTTTGCGCGTGACCTGTTTGGCTTCGTTGGCTCTGTCTAATGCAATTTCCATGGCTCTCTCTGTGCTATCTCCAGGACTCAGGGCCTGAGATCGAAATTCCTGGAAGAGAGAGAGGGAGAGAGAGATGGTCAGGCAGCTTTGGCCTTGATATCATGGATGAAAATAACGGACGGTTTCATTTACGTAATAATTGGTCGTCCGATGGCTTAGATTTTACCAGGTTGGGATTAACATTTGCATGATAATGATTTCTCTTGATGATTAGCTTTCTCTGCGCTTCTCTAGGACTAAAATAAAGCGGAAATGGAACCCGAAGGCAGCTAACCACGAGGGCCGAGACGGAGATGATGCGTAGATTGCACCGATTAGAGGAAGATTTGTGCGTCCAATATCCTAAACCGAACAAATGATCGGACTTAACCCGAAGTGCTGCAGACGGATCCGGATGATTCGAGCTTGGTGAGAATAATGGAATTGTGGAGATGAGGAGACTTCGTTGATTGCAGCTGCATGGACGAAGAACGCACTAGTAGATCAAATGCTCTATCTTTTAAATATTCTAATCTTGGCACATAGGATTGAAGCACTAACATGGGCAGAACATAAATGTGCTTTCCTTTACTGTCATAATGTATTGGAAAATGGCACAAATAGTCACTAAACTTTGATTTAATGTGTAATGTGATACCTAAATTTTTAATCTATTTAATGTAGTTCTCGAATTTTAGCTCAATCTTCAATGTGGCCCTAAACTTTTGGTATATATTTTTTTAGTTCCCGAATCGTATAAAAATGTTCAACACCGTCACTAATCTTGAATCAACGAAAGGACAATATTGAATATTTTCATATAGCTCAATGACTATATTAAATATATCAAAAGTGCAAGGACCACATTACACATTAGGTTACAACTCAATGATTATATTAAATAAATTAAAATTCAAGGATCATATTACATCCTAGGCCAAAATTCAGGGATTATTTGAATCAATAATTTATGATGTAATTTTTAGTGAGCTGGAATTTCTTTTCTGGGAAACCTTATTTGCTTCTTTCCCCTTATGAGAGTTGTCTTAGTTGTCCTTATGTTGCCTTTAGAAGTGAAATACAGGTAAGTAATTTGAAGGAGTCCTTAGTCCTCACCAATTGAGTCTTACCATCACTTATTAGGACGGACAAACCAAACGGACCCGCTCTAATATCGAAATTACGAGCATAACCCTCAAACAAGAAATCGGTCTCATTAATAAATGCCTCGGGAGCACAAATCAAATTAATTGGAAAAGTTATCCAAAGTGTCCTAAACTTATTGCACAAGAGATCTTAAACTTTTAATTTTGCAAATTTAATCCTAAACATTTTGATGATTTGTTAGTCTAGTCATAAGCCTTTTAAAAATTTGCCAATTTAATCATTTCAACCAATATTGGCTGAAAATTGCTGGCATGAAAATATTTATATATTTTTAAAATTTTTCTTTTTCTTTCATTTATTTATTTTTCCTTTTCCCCCTGGTTGGTGCCTCGGTAATGATTGACGAGCGTCGAGCCTTGCTAATGGCAGGGTGAGGTTGGCCCTCGCTAGATTTGGTGAGGTTAATCCTTGCTAGTGGTAGGGTGAGGCTAGACCTCGTTGCCTAGTTGACCTCGCTTGCCACTGGTGAGGCTAGACCCTAGCCAGATTTGGTAAGGGCGAGCCTCACCTAAGGCTGTGAGATGGACCTTGCCAACTAGAGGAAGAAGAAAAGAAAAAATTATAAAAAATTATTCACGTCACGCCAGCTATGCTACATAGGACAATTAACACTAACTAGATAGTCACGTTAGTGTTTTTGACAAAAATTGATCGAAATGATTATATTAACATATCATTAAAATGTTTAGGATTAAATTGGAACAATTAAAATGATTAAGACTAAATTAGTAAAATTAAAAAGTTTAGAATTGAATCAGCCGTGCTATGTTTTAGGACTTTTTGGGCAAATTTCTTCAAATTAGCTCTATATAAAATAACGATTTCTTGGAGCAAGAATCAAATAGTTTTTTAATATTTGCTCAACTAACCTAGGTCGATAATAATTTTACATATTCCTAAAAAAAAAATGGCGGCAATGTATAATTACATAATGAGAAAAATAATTAGCACATTTGAGAAACTATTGTACCCGCACTTAACCCAATCCCTCCCTTTTCACCTCGGCCCAAGAACTCACTGAAATGGTATTATAAAGAGAGTCTTGGAGACAGGTACATCATTCCCATTGCATGATAGATGTACATATAGATATAGCTCACTCAAATTGTCAGTACATGACATCTCGCATTTTAGGCAAAGTGCGATAAAAATAAATTTATTTGACGGAATCATCGAAGTTACATCCAGTTCAAATCAATCCACTTTGTTTGATGTTACAATCCTAACATGTCGTGTTGATTTCGAATTCTATTAAGGTGGATTTTGGACCTCATTGTTGGGCGCCTAGTGTGTGAAAAGTCGTTTACAACTAGGAAGACAAAAGTATGATATAAGTGGCGACTCTCCATAAGACAACAAGGAGGAATTGAAACGAACTTGGCCTTCAACTTTGGGTGGCATGAAAAGGACTTGTAGCTAAGCGCCATATGCATTGTATTCCTACCGGACCAATCCTTTCACTGCCTAATTGAACAAAAAAGAAAAAAAAAAAAAGCTTTTTGAAAAAAATTAAAACTCCTTATAACCTGCCAATGTTGCTCTTTCATTTCCAAAATGGTACTCGTGAGGCACTTAGCAAATTCTCAAGGCTGTAAAACAAAGCTAAGCTAAGAAAGTTGGAAAACAAAACAAAATTTAGAGATCAAAGCAAAGTCGGTAGGGGTCTCGTACCTTAAGAACAGAACTATGATTGCGTTAAAGCAAAATGATTGACTTGGCAAATTTTTACATTATCATCAGTGATCAGCACACATAGGATCTCGCCTCTCTCTCTCTCTAGCTATGGCTTTGCCAATCGATGGTGCAAGCCTCCATTTGGCGTCCTCAATACCATCGTAGTATGGAGACAACTAAAATAGGTTAAATCAAAACGAATTTGACTCCAATGAGACTGAGCCCTTTTGCAAGTACAAGACGTAAAGCTTTTGCGATCACCATTGAAGTTGGACTTGTAAATGGACAGAACACAGGAGGATTGAATCCTTGAAAGCATAGGTGAGGAGAGCTCTCGAGATTTAGGGCGTATAAAATGAATTGCTTGAAAAGGAATTGCTCAGACCGAATCAAATCGATTGATTTGGTTTGGTTCTAGGGAGTGTTGATCCAAAAGATTCCGGTTCCTAAAAGTGGAATCGGTGTACGATTGCAGTCCGTTCTTGGTTTCAACAGAAATTGAACCGAACCGGACCGGATTGACTAAATAATTTCTATATTTTATTATTTCTTTAAAAAATAGTAAAATGTGAATTAAACACTATCTCAATCTGGTTCCAAGTAGTGGAAAAAAAGTAAAAGGAAAATGATAGTGAGAAAAATAAGTGATCGGTTTTATAGGACCAAATCGAAATCGAACTGGACTAGTCCCCAATTCTCAATTTTGGGAATTGGTTCTCCCAATCTACTTCCCAGTTCCACCTTGGAATTGAACGAGACCAAGAGCCAATCACCCTAACTTAGATCTAGATAGGAAGAGAAATGACCAAAAATCGAAAAAAAGAAAAAGAAAAAGAAAAAGAAAAGAAGAAGCTAAATTAACAAGAGAGGGAGAAGAGAGAGAGAGAGAGAGACCTTATTACCTATGAAGCACGGATACGTTGCCCATGCTTCCGTGTCGTGTCGGAGCGTGTCGGACACGTTGACACGCTTGGACACAGTCGGACACGCAGTCAACGCGTGTTGGATTTTCCGACATGCGGTCAACTTTTTTCGACACGTTTCAACACGCGTGTCCGAAAGACGATGGAGAGTGGAGGCAAGGGAGGGCGAGGGAGCAGAGGCCGCAAGCGACGGCGAGAGACGCTAGAGAAAGAGCTAAATAGAGAGAAAGAAAACTCTCGCCGGCGAGACGAAGCCACGCAACAGACCAATATGACGGCGAGAGACGGCCAAAGAGAGCAGAAACTGAGGCGAGGGCCGCCATTGTTATGATGGATTGGCGACGAGGAGGAGGAGGAGAAGGATCAAGAGGAAGAGGAGAGGATGGGGTCGTGTGGCTAGCGGCAAGAAGGAGGAGGAAAAGGAGGGTGGCTAGGGTTTTTGATAAGAGAAAGTAATAAAAAAAAAAAGGGGGACATGGTGTGACTTTTGAGTTTGGGGGAAGGGGAAGTGACCCAATAGCATGTCTGTTAGGTGTAGGGGAGGGAAAAAGGTAAAATAAATTTGGGGTGGAGCCGTGGAGGGAAATGGACGAAGGAAAGAAGGGGTGGACCTCTAGGGATTTTTTTTTTTTTTTTTTAATTGGAAAATTAAATAAATGAAATTTAAAAATAATTTCGAAAATAAAAGTACTAAATTTTGAATAATGATAAATTTTGGTTATTGCAGAAAATCATGGATTTATTTCGGGTTGTGAGACACATTCAAATTCAATATAAGTCCTCAAAATGGAACTAAAGAAAACAAAAAAATTATGGGGGAGGGGGGGGTCAAACTAACTTTCTTGAATAACAAACTTCTTTAAATTTAAATTAAGAAAATAAAAATAATAATTAAATAATATATAAAAATAAGTTAAATAGAAATAATATTGAAATTCTAATAAAAAAAAAAAAAGAAAATTTAAAATAACAACAATTTTCGTTTTTCCTATTTTTTATTTCTATATTTTCATTTCTTTCTATTCTAAAAAATATATATTCTATATATTCATTTAGTATTTCAATTTATTATTTAGTATTTCTATTTATTCCATATTTTAGGTATATTAGTATAGCTTATACTATAGTTTATTATTTCATATTTAATAAATTTTGATTAGTTAATATTTTGATTACTTAATATAAATATAATTAATCAATATAATTTTGGTTATTGTAGAAAATCATGGATTTATTTAAATAAATTGATTCTAATTTCTTATTAATTATTAGTTTTATCAATAACTTTTGTTAAAGTTAAAAACATGTTTCGCATTAACTATTAATATATCTTTCGAATTTCTAATGAATTGATTTATTAATATTATTAGTGTAAATTCATTATAGGCTCTTTTTTAATTAATTAATTAATTATTAATTTGAATCAAATTAATTAAAAAAATATTTATTTAATATACAACGTGTTGCGTAACGTGTCGAAATTCTCTATTTTTTTAGAAATGACGTGTCGTGTCGTGTCACATGTCGGTGCTGCTTAACTCATTACTATAGCTCAAACTCTCCCCTCCATGATAAGAGGTTGATGGAAACAAAAAAGAGCACAAAGAAGGGGGCATGTAATTGTTTGACATGTTATATATATTTTTGTAAGATAATTATCCATTCTATTAAAAACATATTGTATGGATATGAATTCAGTCTAAAACTTTTTCATTTTCTTAATTTAGTCCTAATTTTTTTGTGAAATTTAATGTAGTATTTTTGATCAATAGTTGTAGGAAATTACTTACATGATGTTCTATAATTGTCGGCCGGCCATTCTACATGACATATTGATGTAAACAATTTGTGGATCACTATATTAGTGATTTCTGATAACAATTGGCCGGAATGATATTATTAGCAAATATAAAGGCATGATTATATTAACAAAATTGAAAAGTTATAAACTGAATCAATATTCATAAAATAAATTTATTACTGAATTAGTAATTTTCCCGACAATTTATGTTTGGTTGAAGTGAGGAGGGTGGGAGGGAGAGCCCATGTTATGTATCGATTCTAGCTTGGTAAGTACATACTTGGCGTATCATGCATCAAACGATACATCATTGGCACTGAGATTCAATCAGTTACACACTTAGAAGAAACATCGGCATTATGTGGCGAACAAGTAACAAAGATCAAGCATGAATTCTCACTGGAGAACCTTGATGGCTCTTTTGATCATCCTCCAATTCATCCTCATCCCAAACCTTTCGCTCCTCACCACCCTCATAAGCCCAAGCGCAGGCAAGATAGTAGAAGAAATTGATCACGCTCAAACCCCCCAAGATCCAGTAGTAGTAGTCGTAGTGACCCTTGTTCACGTTCGTGGAGATCCACGTCCCGTCCCTGCTGCTCTTGCTCAGGCGGTCCAGGATGGTCACGATCAGACTCGCCACCAAGTTGCCCACAGCCATTCCCAGGGTAAGAAGCGCCACCGCAATGCTTGCCATGCTCTTGGGAAATATGGAGTAGTAGAAGTTGATTTGCCCAATTGCGTTGAATGCCTCCGCTAGCCCAATCAAGCACTGCTGCGGGACGATCCACTTCGCCGACATCTTCAGGACCCCATTCGGGTTCTCAGCGAACCCTTCTCGGATCGCCTCGGCTCGCCGCTTGTGCTCCACCGCAGCCGACACGAACATGGCCACGCAGGAGATGAGGAGCCCAATCCCTATCCGCTCCTTGAAGGTGAGCCCGTGGGGCCGGTTAGTCAACCTTGAGGCTAGGGGGACGATGATCCTGTCGTAGATCCCGATCCATAATGTGAGGGTCAGGAGGCCGAAAACGCCGAAGGAGGCTGCGGGGATACTGATGCCGAAGAGGAAGCGTCGGTCCAGGGTACTTGCCTGGAGGGTCGGGAACGAGCTCTGGCTTATGGTGACACCGATCACAATGCCGGTGGACCAAATGGGAAGGACTCTGATCAGGGCTTTGAGCACCTCAACTTGCTTGACTGTGCAGAGTCTCCACGGATCAATGGCCAATCCATCAGAGTCCAGGTCCTTCTCAGGGTTGTTTAAAAGGCAAGCCTTGTTTAGGAACCTGCGGAAAGAGGAATAAGAGATTCAATTTTTCATCCATTAGGTCAAAAACTTTGTTGATTCATATCTCCGTGCCGGCATCATGTGACGTCAAATTTAGACTTAACCGGAACATAGACACTTTTATGAAAAGTGTCATAACTTTGAAATTCAAGCACAACGTGTGTATTGGAAAGGTTAAACGAAAAAATATCTTAATGTTATATGCACAGCTATGCTTAAATGTATATTAGCATATCTAAATATATGCGAACCCATTGTGCTGGTGACAATATCAGCTTGACCCGCTTTAGCAGATGTGTGTAGACATGTCATGAACGGGTTATAAGCCCGTATGCAATTAGACTTAATCTGAATGTACTTAACCACGTATTGCCTCCATGTAGAGCAAGCAGGTCGTGTCTAAAATTGGCTGCCCAATCTGATGCTGCAGAACTACTGACTTTCTTTAAGGATGACTCCAAGATGATTCCAATGCACAGTAAAAAGAAAATCACCGAGCAGGATTACTCTATATGTCCTATGTCCGCTGGCTGAGTGGCATATCCAGAAGCATATTCTGAGTAAATACTTACCCCAGTTGCGCGCTTGGTGTAGTCACTTTCGAGCCCTTGTGATGGTAATAGATTGCATCATGGTCCGTGCTGGGCAACTCCAAGTGCCTCTTTTCCCAGGCAGCTACGGCGGTCTGAGCAAGGCCAGTGAACAGGCTCTTGTCTGCCTTGACTTTGACATAGAGTGAAGAGCCCAAGAAGAAGGTCACAACTGAGATAAACATTAGCCCTGCTGGGACCCCGAGCCCGATCACCCAACCGTACGAATTCTGGATGGCGACTATGACAGTCACCGCGATCATGATCGAAACCCCAACCGACGCGTAGTACCAGTTGAAGAACGTCCGCAAGATCCGCCCGTTCTTGGGGTTATCGGGATTGTCGATCTGATCTGCACCGAACGCGATTGAGCATGACCTGATACCACCCGCCCCGATGGACATGAGGACAAAGGAGGAATACAGAAACAGGAGCTGCACCGCAGTTGGGAATTCGCATGGTTTGCTCCTTGGGTCGCACGGCGGAGGCCTGGCATCTTGGAGAAAGGCTGTCAACCACAACAGGGTCATCCCCTGATGAAGTAAAAACAAATTAACAAAGAACATAAGAAAGGGAACATCATGATCAAACACTAGTGAAGTGAAAGTGAGTTCGTCACTTTGGAACACACACAAGTGGTGCTTACAAGAAGGCTGATGACCGATGCGAAGCCGATGGTGCGGAACCGACCCAAGAAAGAGTCGGAAATAAAAGCGCCAAGGACGGGCGTGAAGTTCGATGTGGCCGACCACAAAAAGAGGACATTTGCACCCGAAGCAGCATTGAAGTGATAGTTTCCAATCAAGTAAAAAATCATATTTGAAGCAGCCCGAACCCAGCAACCTTCTCCAATATCTCATTTGCTGCATCAACATTTATATTTATGATATCTATTGTCAGACCATGAACACACTCCAAGAACACATAAACTGAACAAAACTGAGACTCTACTATCAAGATTCGCAGAGAACCAGAATACGAATAAGTTCAACACAAGAATACTCTGCTTGTGAATTGTGAGCAGATGACAAAGAATTGTGTGATCAAGAAGTGACCTATGATGAAGGGCATGGTCTTGAGTCCACCCTTTTGCTAGTGACCTGTTTGGCTTCATCGGCTCTGTCTGAAGCAATCTCCATGGTTCTCTCTGTGCTATCTCCAGGCCTCAGGGTCTGAGATTGATATTCCTGGCGAGAGAGAGAGAGAGAGAGAGAGAGAGAGAGAGAGAGAGAGAGAGAGAGAACAAGAGAGATTGTCAAGAAGCTTTTGCCTTATATAGGGATGAAAACAAGGGACGGTTTCATTTTCAGTCCAATTAGTCATCCAATAGCTTAGTTTTCACCATGGTGGAATTAACATTGGCATTATGATTGTCAAGAAGCTTTTGCCTTATATAGGGATGAAAACAAGGGACGGTTTCATTTTCAGTCCAATTAGTCATCCAATAGCTTAGTTTTCACCATGGTGGAATTAACATTGGCATTATGATAATCTTCTCAATGATTAGCTGTCTGGTGGTGCTTCTCTTGGAATGTAATAGATTGGAGATGTAATTTAATTGAGGGAGAATTGTCTAAAAAGTCCTAAACCTATTGCACTTTTGCCAATTCAGTCCTAAACCTTTTTAACTTTGCCAATTGAGTCCTAAACTTTTTTATTTCTTGCTGATTCAGTCCATCCGGTCAATTTTGGCCGGAAAATGCTGACGTGGACGCCGGCGGCGCCACGTAGACAACCTCGCGCCGACGTTGACAATTTTTAATAATATTTTAATATTTTTTTGAATTTTTTTTTGAATTATTATTATTTTTCTGTTTTTTCCCTTTTTTTCTTTTTGGCTTTTTTCTTGGCCTTTTCCAGTGGTCGTAGTCCCACGTGGCACCGCCGGCGTCCACGTCGTATTTTCCGGCCAAAATGGCCTGAATGGACTAAATCGGCAAAGAGTCGAAAAGGTTTGACTCAATCAAAAATTAAAGGTTTAGGACTGAATTGGCAAAAGTGTAATAGTTTAAGACTTTTTGACAATTATCCCATTTAATTGAGGCAGCTAACCATGAGGGCTGAGACAAGATGTCACCGAAATAGCACTTTATCAAGCAAGAAATGTGCATTGACAGACATCAAATATCTTAAACAGAACATTGATCGGACTTAATCCGAAGCGCTGCAGATCGGATTTGGCAGAATTTTAGCTCGGCAAAATAATGGAATTGCTGATGTCAAGGCTTCGTTGATTGCGGCGACGAAGAATCTTTAGGCGAAGTTAAAATATTTCTCAAGATAGGCCCGTCCAACAAACCCGGTCCATTCGGCCGAAAAAAAAAAGAGAAGAAATAAACAAACACGGTCCAAGTACACTAATTTCTCTGCACCCCCGCTCGAAGATGAAGAAATCAGCAAGCGGACATGTTTGTTTATTTTCTTCCTATGGCCGCTGCACATGAAAGAAATGAATGCCGCTGGATACTTCACTTTGGGGTCCTTACGCGCCACATTAAATGTAGGGATGCAGGAAGAAGACTTTCATGTTGTCACACAGGGAAGATCTCACATATTAGGTGCAAAAGAAATTGAAGAAGATAAAGGAATGTGGCCTTTGTTTTCTCTTTCTACTTTCCATTAAATGTGAACCAAGTTACATAGAGTATTTCCACTTTACCAAAACAATCTACATTCACTGGCACACGACCAAGAGCACCGTCCACATTCATAGTTATTCGTTTTTCATAAATCTAAGAATTTCAACTTTGATTATGAAATACGAATGCTCTTGATTATTTTTGTTAATCATTATTCCGATCCCAAAAGCCAAGACCAAATCCTATGATGTGTTCTTAGTCAAAGGTTATGTGAATTTGAAAATGAAGATAGAAGAAAAAGAGGGAGTCAAAGGTAATAATTACCCTTGGTGCGCGTCCAAGAGAATTAATGAGGGAGGCATAGAAGTTGCGGCTTGATTTGTCTTTGGCAACTTCTATTCTTCGTAAAAGGCAGAGAAGGAGAGGAAAAACATTAAAAAAAAAAAAAAAAAAAAAAAAAAAAAAAAACAAAAAAAAAAAAAGGCAGAGAATGAGCGAAGGAGAAGAGTGTCCTTGAGCACCGAGAGAAGAGAGAACTTTGAGACCTTGGTGTGCGTCCAGGAGAATTAATGAGGGAGGCATCGGAGTTGCGGCTTGATTTATCTCTCGTATCTTTTTTTTTTTTTTTTTGTAGATGATGTTTTCCTATTTAATTAGGTGGACCTTACTTCGGTAAGTCTCCTAAAAAAGGATCTCCAGCTCTTCTCGACTTGAAGTGGCTTGTGCCCAAACCCTTCTAAGAGAAAAATCTTTTTGGTTAGTGGATCGCCTGCTTTAAGGACTCAGATCCTCTTCCACCTCGACTTCCAGGAAGGCAATCTACCAGTATGATGCCTGGGGGTTCCTATCATTACCACTAGGCTTAGTAAGGTGGGCTGTTGTGTTCTTATTAACCGTATTACTACGAGGGTATAATCTTGAACTCATCGCTTTCTCTCTTTTGTTGGCCGGCTTCAGCTTATCAGGTTAGTCATTCATGCTATCCAAGCCTACTGGGAAAGAGTTTTTATTTTACCTATACACATGTTGGAACAGATTGAGAAAGTATTTAAGCAATTCCTATGGAAAGGCACGAAACTAGGGAAAGGGGGTGCTAAGGTTGCTTGGGGCGAAGTGTGCCTATCAAAAGAGGAAGGAGGCATTGGCATCCGGAGGCTCAGGGATTGCAATAAGGCTAATATGCTGAAACATATATGGCTTTTATTTTCAGACAAGGAAGCCTTGTGATGCAAGTGGATCCATTCCACGTTTTTAAAATCAATGAATTTTTGGGTTGTTGAGAAACCCACCTATTGTTCTTAGGCTTGGAAAAAAAATCTTATCCTTCAAAAGCAAGGTTCGTAATGCATTCTATTGGAGGATTGGAGATGGTCTCTCTACCTCCTTATGGTTTGACAACTGGCACCCTAGGGGCTCTTTGAATTTAATTTTTTCGAACTCGTTCATCTATAATTTAGGGCTTTCTAGGCAGGCAAAATTGGCTAATCTCTTCTTTGATGTTGAGCAACCTCTCAAGTTGGTGCTTGAGTCGTGGGATCATCCCCTCCCGAGCCTCTCTCAGAATTTGGATTGCTTTTGCTAGAGAGAGAATTCGTCAAGACGCTACACTGTTGTGACAACTTGGGAGACCTTCAGGCGGAAGATGACTTAGGTCATTTGGCATACGTTCGTTTGGAACAATGAAATTACACCTTGGTATCAAGTAAACTTTTGGCTTATAGCTAAGTGCAGACTGCCCACCCAGACACTTTTATTGTCGCATGGTAGAATAAATAGTGGTGCTTGTGCCTTCTATAACAATGTACCGGATTCTATTGACCATCTGTTTTTTGGGTGTCATGTCACGGCTGGGGTTACCTTCTTCTGGGAGGCCAAATGCAACTTGCCTTGGCGTAACAGGTCGTGGGAGGATAATCTCCGTTGGGCCAACACCATGCTTATGGGAAAAGAGTTTTATAAGTGCATAGCTCGCTTCTCCTTCGAAGCATTGTGTCATATTATTTGGAACAACAAGAACAACATTCTCTTCAGAGAACAACCTCTCTCTGTCCCGGCTATGAAGAATCATCTCTTTAAAGTGATCAGAGATAAGGCAATCACTGTTAGGAATGTTGAGGATAACATCAGGAATAGAAGGTTGTAGCAGAGCTGGGGCATTGACCCAGTCATCTTTTCTGGGGAGCGTTAATTCCCTTCTTTTCATCTTGAGGATAGTTCTCTCCCTACCTGAGGGCATTTTGTATCTATTTGCTGGTTATTCACGTCGTGCTTTTCCTTCCTAGTTGTTAGTGGGTTGCCGCAACTGTGGTATTTATATCTCGGCATCCTCCCACTCATTATGATCTGTTGTTTTGAGTGTGGGTTTTGATGTCGTGATCTATTTATTCAGTTGATCTTTCCTCAATATATTTATTACCTTTCACCAAAAAAATAAAAAAAAAACTTTGAGATCGTACGAAGGAACATTGTGCAAGAGAGTTCTTCTCGTGAGGGAGTACCCATTGTGATTTAGTTAGTTAAATTTTTATTAGTATAATTTATTTAATTCCTTGAGTGTGATTTTTATTAGAATTGTGAGAGGCTAATTGGGTGTAATTGCGAGTTGGAAAACTTCGAGAGAGTGTTTGAGTACTTGAACGATTGTAATATCGGTTGTATCACTTATTTCTATAGTGGAATTCCATGTTACTTTTCTCATGAACGTACGTTCCGATATTACGTAAATCCAATATTTAATTTCCTTTCCTTCCTTCCGACTATTTTATATGATTCGTTTGTCAATATCCACAACAGGTGAAATGCTAAATTTTGTTAAGGATACTAATTTTGGCACATAGGACCGTGAAATACTAACATGGCAAAAATATAACTTCATTTTATACAACAACAGTCTTTTGATGTCACTCTTGTTTATCATTGTGCTTTTCTTTACTGTTATAATTGAAATCAATGGCTACGATGGTGATGTAATTAATGAATCAATATTTATTTTTTTGGAAACCTAGTCTTATATAGAATTCGTCCATGCCCCTATCTTGCTTCTATAAGTGAGATACAGGCAAATTAAAATGGTCCTTAGTCCTCACAAATCGAGTCTCTTATTAGGACGGACAATCAATCGGACCTGCTCTAATAATGAAATTACAAGCATAACTATCAAACGAGAAATTGGTCTCATTAACAAATGCTTCAGGAGCACAAATCAAATTAGCTCTATTTAAAAATAACAATTTTCTGGAGCAAGAATATAAAAAATATGATACTAGCTCTGCTAACCTAGGTTGACAATAATTTTACGTATTCCCAAAAAAATAAATATAAAATTGGCGGACAATAATTTACCATTTGAGAAACTATCGTACCCTCAACACAATTCCTCCTTTTTCACCTCGGTGCCAAGAGCCCATTCAAATTGTATGGAGAGAGTGTTGGAGACAAGTAGACTACTCAAATTACATGATAGATATACCTATACATAGAGAGAGAGAGAGAGAGGTAGATGGTGCAATCATTTGTTAGTGCATGATATCTCGCATTCTAAGTGACGTGATCAAAAATAAATTTATTTGATGGAATCAACAAATCTACCTTCGATTCGGTTGGCCCAGTTATTTAATGTTTGAGTCCAAATGTGCCGTGTTGATTACGGATTCCGTTTTGGCAGATTTGGACATCGTTGTTCGACGTCTGTAGTGTCTGAAAAGTTGTTTTCAATTCAGAAGGACAATAATATGATGTAAGTGATGACTTCCCACATGACAACAAGGAGGAAGAGAATCAAACTTGTCTTCAACCTTGGCTGGCATGAAAAGGATTTCTAGCCCAGCACCAGATGCATCCTTCCAAGTCTTCTAATTTCTCATTCCCACGCAAAGATTCCGACCGCATCATTCCTTTCACTGCCCAATAAAACAAAAAGGGAAAAAAAAAAAAGCTTTTTGAAAAAATAATTAAAAACTCCTTATAGCATGCTGATGTGGTTCGATGCTGACGAGGTTCGGATGCATGCTAATGTGGTTCGGCCGCGATTTGTCAAAGGACCTTCTTTTGTCAAAATAAAAATTCATTCATTTCCAAAGTGGTACATGAAAGACAAGTGGCAAATTCTAGAAGGTGGCAAAACAAAGTGAAGCTCCGAAAGCTGGAGTAAAAAACAAAATCCAGACATCAAAGTGGATCATCAGAGCAAAGCCGGCAGGGGTCATCTATCATAAGAACAGATTTGTGGCTACATCAAAGTAAATTAATCGGTAACTAATCACGAAATCTTGCATTGTCATTAATAAGGAGCACATGCCAGAATTTCCTCTACAGCTATGGCTTTGCCAATTGATAGTGTGCACCCACATTCAGTGTCCTCAACACCATCATATTAGGGAGATAGCTAAAACGGGCCAAAAGATAATGAATCCAATTCCTATGAGATCGAGCCCTTTCGCAAGTGCAAGATATAGGGCTTCTGCGATCACCATTGAAGTTGGACTTGTAAATGGACGAAGCATGGAAGAATCAAATCCTCGAAAGCTTAACTAAGGAGAGCTCCTAGATCTATATTAAAAGGGAGATATAAAAGGGAGATAAGCAAGGGGAAAAAAAAAAAACAGAAGCAAAATCGACAAGATAGGGAGACTAGGGAGAACCTTATACTCATAGCTCAAACTCTATTCTCTATGATTGGAGCTTGAAGAAAATGAAAAGAGCATAAAGAGAAGGGCTTGTGGTTTTTTGACATGTTAATATTTATTTTAGGATAATTATCTAATTAGTTCTAAACATATATACGGATACCAATTACGTTCTAAACTTTTCCATTTTATCAGTTTAATTCTAAATTTTTGCTTGAAATTTCAATGTAGCTATTCCGATGAAAAGTTGCTAAATATTATTGACATGGCATCTATTAATCGCTAGCCAATCGTCCTATGTGGCATGTTGATGTGACTACTTGTTGAATATGTAGGGAAAATTAAAAATTTTATTGTAATGCAAAAAGGTTTAGAATATGTAGGGAAAATTAAAAATTTTCGAATTGAATTAACATTTATATAATAGATTTATAATCGTATTGATAATTTTCCCCATAATCCATGCACGATTGAAGTGAGGAGAGCCGGAGGGAGATAGGGTGAGCCCATGTTACGATTGATTCTAGCTTGCCAAGGCATTAAACATCATACACTTAGAATCTTGTTAAATAAGGCCAATAATTATAAGCTATATCCTCCGTCATGATGTCATGTGAATGTTGTCGGATACTGTTGACTTCTCTGCCATTCTCGTAATTGTCACTTGTAACTTGCGCAGGGGTGTCTGCATCGCCCCTAGGTGGACAAGATGTAGGATATTTTTTTTAGAGACCCCAAGGTTCTAGACCCAAGATTCAACTCAATAATCAAAAATTGAGTCGTCACTTAAATGTGTGCTTGATGTGGATGTGGCAGTTCTTGTTCAAGTTAACCACTCAGGTAACCTTGAGATGGTCATGCCCAACGCCATTAAGGTGAAACCCTATTTGTTATATGTGAGCTAAATGGTCTGCGTGTATTTAGAAAAATTAGTCTTGTAAAAGAGGATTATATACACCCTACCGTGACCTAATCTTGGGTGCATCAACTAAGGTTTGACTAATGGATTACTAAGCCTAAATTTAGCTTGGACTCTCCCGAGCCCATACCAATTTACGACTTAGGTTCAAGTTCTTAACATGCAAATAATTTTTTAATTAGAGTCGCCACTAATTTATTTTTGGTGGGTCGATTAGAAACCCAAGTAAAGTAACAAGAGATTTACTTTACTCCTACGAATATGAGATTTATGAGTTTGAGGACTTAATTACGCTAGATTCCTCTAACGCCCTTTCAGTACATTTCTCTTTTTATTTTTGAAAAATGTTTTGCAGGCAGCTTAAATTGATTTTAATTTATTTCCTAACATGTGAGGTGATCATGCGGGTGCGCAAATCACCAATTTAACACCCAAATAAAGCAATAAATTACGGGAATTACCTCATAGCAACGAAAGCATCTGCGATGTTATATTAAAATTCACATCAACAATCTTAGATATGATTTTTAATTAACACACAATCACTTAATCTATTTTAGGATTTTCTCTTATTTAATGAAATATAAGCTACGTGCAATGCAATGCAATGACGTACAAAAATGCCTAACTAAAATGACATGCAACATGCAACATGCAACGTATTATGCGGATTATATATCACGTGACATTTGGTAAATGACCTAATCTAATGACGGGAAAAGATTAATGCGACTATGCTAACATGTCATGCATTATCCTAACTATGCTAACATGTCATGCATTATCCTAAATATGCACTTTACTAATGACATGTAATGAATGAACTAATCTTGCGTGACACGCGCATGCAATTTAAATTAAGAAAATCTAACATCCTAGATTAATTTTTTTAGGATTTTTATTTTAAAAATTCGAAATTCCTATTCTAAACATGCAAAATAACTCTAAAACAATCAATATTCTAACATGAACCTAATCTAACTCAAATATATTTTTTGGGTTTTCTTTTATGGAAACAAGATTGTCTCAAACAACACTATAGCAAAATCAGGCAAGACATGATTGATACCGTTTAATGAATTGATGAATCGTATCTCGCGCATGAGATTGGATTAGCCAATTTTTAACAAAATCGCAAATTGTATCTCGAGCGTGAGATCGGATTGGCAATTTTTCCGTGCAATTGAGAGTCATATTTCAAGCATGAAATTGGATTGTCAATTGTATGCACGTTGTGAAATTAAGAAGATTACCCAATTTATAAGGCTACTCGAGATTACGGATACGAAAACATATCGGGAATTTCAATCATGTGCATCAACGATATTTCGGATAAAGAAATGGAATATTTGGAAATCGAAATAGATAAGATTTTCACCTAGTTCGAATATTGGCTTCCAAATTCGGATCCTCGCGACTCAACGTGGTGGTGCTAAGCCCAGTGGCTCGTGGTGGTGATTCACTGCAGACGGTGGGTAACTTGCAGCTGGTCGTCGCAAGTCGTGGACCGCGTGATGAGGAGCTTAAGAGTAGCTCACTGTTCACGGGCGAATCGTCATGGGACTTGAGTTCTCGGATGATGGAGCACGGCTTGCTCGTGGTGATATCTTTGCTGAACGTCGTCAGTGTGGTCTCGGTTGCGAAGCAAGAAGATCTGGCTGCAATTGCAGCTCGTCATGGCCGTAAGAGGACAACACTACAAAAGTGTGGACGACTAGTGTAGTGTTCCCTTCAATCTGGCGAGGTGTGAAGTGGCAGGTGGCTGCTACTCTTCCCCCAAGTTCACGATTCTCTTGGACCCAGAGAAGCCCACTCACTGAAATTCCACACTTCAAGCAGTGGAAAGAGGACTTCAAATTCCAAGACGAGGTCGATAACAGTGATGATCTCTTCTCTGGTCCTCTCTCTCTTTTGCTCTTTTTTCTCTGTTGCCTCTTCTCCCCCCGAGCTCTCTTGCTCTCTCTGTGTTGCTGTGTTATGCTCCTTCCTCTCTCGGTCGCGCGCGGAGATGGAGGAGGAAGAAGGCAGGTTGGTGTGGGCCAGGCCAAAGGGAAAACGAGCTGGCCCAATCTCTAGGAGTTTTTTTTTTTTTTTCTTTTCTCTTTCTCTTTTTTTGTTGTTGTTTTGTTTGTTTTTCTTTTTTTTAGTGACTAATTCCTAATTTTGTATGCGATTGAGTCCTAAATAAAAATGTTAAATTTAGGTGTCAACATCTCTGGATCGTTGTTGTATTGTATGTCCGTGAGATTGTTGGAGATGCAACTCGAGGCTTGATGTTGGATCAGGAAGTATTGACAATCATCGATGCCATAGGGAGCACTATGGCTAGAAAAACCTGCAAGAAAGTGAAGCTTGCGTGTGCGATCAAACGTGTCTCGAGCAAGACCGCAGTGCACGATGGACAGTGGATCAAGATCACCTCCGCAAGAGGCTCGGCCACATGATGCTTGGCCGAACACTCCTCTCCCTCACGTGTGTTTTCTCTCTATGTTGTGGCTCTCTATACTATGGCCATTTGTATCGATTGTGTGGCCCCCCACTAGAGATTTGATAACAATGACACAAAGAGTTTACTTAGATAGGTCTTCATCAATGGAAAACAATAATTCAACATCATCATTTTAAAGTGAAACACTAGTTTCAATTTCAATGTGGTGTATCAAGTGGTTCTGACCCTTTTTTTTTTTTGCGTGTGAGCAATTTTTGGCGAAATGACCATTTTTGTTGTAGATGAAATATCGAGTTGATTTCTTGCGATATGAGCTATCTTTCATTCTTCGCGGGAATCGCCATTTTTTCTTTCTCCGAAATGCTTAAGTCTATTCTTGGACTTTCCCACCAAATACTTTTTGAAATGCCCCTTCTTTCAGGAAGATTTTCCACAAGAGCCATTACAATCTTTTTTGAAACACTTAATATTCAAATTTTGACGTGAACATGCTTTGTCAAGTTCTCGATTGTCTTATAGGTAGGTCTTCATCATTTGACGCCTTAGACACAAATCATCAAGGCATAAATAGATCTCTTGTTGTATCTCTCCTAAGGGAATATCCACAATCCTCCTTTGCTTGTTGAGAAAAGAATCTCTCAACTTGTTGAGGCTCTGCAGAAATAAAGGCTAGAAAAACCTGTTTCAAGGTCGCATTAACTCCAAGGCCATAGAAAAGTTTGAGCATTTCTTGATAATGCTTATCGAGATGCCTTTTTTGGAGAGAGCGGCATTTTCTTTCATAAAACTCTCTTCTTTTGAGCTCAGGTCAATAGAGTTGCCAATGAAAAAAGGATAGAGGAGAGCAATAGCTTGGCTAAAGTTTACCGAGAATAGAAATTACACTTGATCTTGTTCTATAACTAACTGTCATCAATATTTAAGCTACCTGTGAACCTCATGACAAATCCAAAAAGGATATCACATTTATCGTGATTTGTGAGAGTTTGGGCGTTTAGCTAAATATAAAACTCTGCAAATCTTTCAGACCATTTAGAATAAGGAATATCATCAATAGTAAAAACTGTTTGGAAGATGAAGTTAGATTTTTGGATGAATTAATTGGTTAGATAACCTCTAGTTTAGAAGGGTTTGAATCCATCTCATGATCTAGAGGGTTAGCCATGAATATTGAAGGAGTGACTGGTACAATAGGAAATGATTCGATAGCGAGGATGAAAGAGATATTGAGTATGGTTTCAAATCTGAATCAATAAGAAGAATCGATTCTGGAGGAGGCTGAATCTTGTCTTTCAAGACAGTAGGATCAAACTGTCTTTCTTCCTAATTGCCTAGATCTCTTAGGAATGATTCCAATTGGTTGGATAACATCATTTGATTTGGCTTCTCCTTTGTGGAAGTTGAATATTCTTGAGGAATATTTTATTTTCCTTTGTCTTTCCTTAGTTGGTCCATTTCTCTAAGGCTATTATGCATTTTTACCACATCATTTTATCTCGTCTAGTAGAGGTTTCTACTAGAGTAACAAATATTGAAGTGTTTTGTGATGGTGGAAGAAAATACTCAGTTTGTGGTAACGTCGGGAATGCATCAGAATGTTTGAATTTTCCTTCTTCAAGAAGTTGGATTTGCCTTTTGAACTTCTCTATTTCTGCCTTTGGATTTTCGAGATGATGATATCCCAAATATTGTCCAGACTCTAGTGCATGAAGCCTTTTCTGGAAGTTTGAAAGCATCTTTTAAGTGGTTTCATCATATTTCTTGAGATCTCTTTGTACATCAACGATTTTGGAATCAATTGTTTTGAAAGTATTATTGTGTGTTAAAAGAGTTTCTGATTACCAATTTAAAACAGTTTCAACAACATGAGTTCTCTTTTTCTTTCCATGTTCGTCCACAAAGGTTGGTGCAGGTATTTTTGGGATGTGACGGTACCTTTTTTGTGGATCAACAAATTCTTTAGTAATAGGAAAGAAAGCTTAGAGCATTCTCGACCAAGATGGGAAAGTCTACATCATGGAACATGGATATAGAAGGATTATCATGCTTCTACTTTTCTTGGTTAGGTGGTGTCCCATTTAGGAGTTCTAGTGGGTATGAATGTTTTTTTGCCCACTTTAGTATTGGCTTATAGACTTGGGAAATGACTGATTTTGTAAGGAGGTGAGGGAGGTGGTATAAGTGGTAAAGCTAGTGGAGTGGGAAGTGATGATGTGTATGTTGGTGGTAGAAATAAAGTATAAGAAATCATGAATTGGAACTTATCACTTTTACCGAGGATATCAACAAACGGATCTCCGTTCAAATACCTTTGATATACACCATCTTTGGTTTTTTAGGTTTTTACCTTGGCCTTATAGTCGGGTCCACTTCATCAGGAGAATTTGTACAATAAGAACACTAACAAAAGGGATTCCAAAAACAATGATCATATTGATCTCTATAGTAATGGATGGGATTTCCATTATTTTTAAAGTATTTATTGAGCTTCTTTGGATTTGGCTCAGAGATTGATTTTGCAACGCAAGGTTCAATCATAAACAAAGTTTGAAAGATGGAAAGGTTTTCTTTCTTTTCTTTGCCGAATTTGATGGCAACAATGCCATCCTTTTTATCACAAATTTAGAATTTGAGGACTAGAGAGACTTATTATTCTAGTATAACTTTTCATAATTGGTAATCCAAGTCTCTGGAAGGAGTTTGGCCAACTTCTCTTTGGGAATTTGCCTAGGGACATGGATGTAGAATACCTGGTCATTTTGCATGGAGATGAATATGGTATCTTCATTCCCATTTTGGAAATTTAAATTAAGTATGTAATTTTGCACCTGATAGACCATCTGGTAGTGCGGGGTCGCCGTAATGGAATCAGTAGTTTGGGGTGCTCCAGTAAGCTGAACCTTCAAGAAGGAAAGCAGTTGGGGATCTGAAAGATTAACATTGAATTTTGGATATAGAATTACAAAGACTATCCCAGCATTCAAAGTGGTTTAGATAGTACTAATACAAACATGCTAGTATTTAGGAACCGAGTATCCAATGGGGCCATCTTGACCATAACTAGCAAGCATCTTCGATCATGGAAAGTGAATGCAAGTCAAACAGCTCCATAATGGATATAAGAATACCCCGTTGGGTCCACTATTTAGGAAATTCTAGAGGGATCTGGAGAGTAACAAAATACTTTTTTTTAGTGACTGGAACGGGATGCTGGTTAAATTTGGAGGGCTGCACGTACTCTTTCACTTCTTTGGGAGTTTGGTGGATAAGATGTCCAATAGAAAGATAAGGAAAAATGATGAAAAGGGTTTAGCAAAAATAGAACATGGGTTCATAAGAGGAAGTTGAGTTTTAGAGATCTTTATGCCATCACTAAGAGAGACCTCATAAAGATAGTCAATCTTAAAAATATTTGAAACACGAAAGTCTAAAAGAGAAGAGGAAAATGGAGAGGAAGTAAGTGTAATAGGTGCATTGAGAGTTTCAAGGCCGGTCATGATGATGAGAAGGTGTTTCACCATCTAAGCACATGAAACCAACCAAGTTACAAATGAAACCATGACTCCGACACCATTAAGGGGATCTATGCTTAGAACTAGAAAAGATCAAATCAAATTGGCTACAGTAGGTGTGAACTCTAAACCGCACTGGACCAAACCTACTAAATATAATTTTATGTTATTATTTCCTCAAAAAAATTAGTAAAATGTGAATTAAACACTATTTCAGTTTGGTTGTAAATAGTGGGAAAAAAAGTAATAAGAAAAAAGTAGTGAGAAAAAATAAGTGACTCGTTCAATCGAACCGGTTCGACCAATGGCTCGCCTTTGGTCCTTGATTTTGAATTTTGAGAACTGGTCCTTCGCCTTGGTTCCTAATTCTAGCTTAAAACTAGATCGATCGAGAACCGATCATCCAACTTAGATCTAGATTGGAAGGGAAATGACCAAGAACCAAAAAAAAAATAAAAACTAAATTAACAAGAGAGGGAGAGGAGAGAGAGAGACCTTATTAGTATATCTCAAACTCTCCCTCCATAATTAAAGGTTGAAGGAAACAAAAAGAGCACAAAGAGGGGGGCATGTAATTGTTTGACATGTTATATATTTCTTGTAGGATAATTATCCATTTAATCAAAAATATATTGTATGGATGCCAATTCAATTCAAAACTTTTTCACTTTCTCAATTTAATCCTAAATCTTTCTATGAAATTCAATGTAGTATTTTTGATCAATAGTCGTAGGGAATTACTTACATGACATTCTATAATCTCCGATCATTATACACAACATATTGATGTGAACAATTTATGGATCACCATATTAGTGACTTCTGATGGCAATTGGTCGAAATGATATTATTAGAAACTACAAAGGTATATGATTATATTAGCAAAATTGAAAATTTATGAACTAAATTGGCATTCATAATATAAATTTATTATTGAATTGGTAATTTTCCCGACAATTCATGCACGGTTGAAGTGAGGATGGTGGGAGGGAGAGCCCATGTTATGGATTGGTTCTATCTTGCTAAGTACATACTTGGTGTATCATGCATCAAATGATACATCATTGGCATTGAGATTCAACCAGTTACACACTTAGAAAGAAACATCGGCATTATGTAGCAAACAAGTAGCAAAGATCAAGCATGAATTCTCATTAGAGACCCTTAAAAGTCGAGTAGTTGTATGTGTGAGCGCTTGCTTCAGCTTTGATAAATCCTATTCAAATCACATAATTTTCCCGTTCAATGGAATCTTGAGGGACCAAGTCAGAGAACCATAAATGTGAAACTTTACTCGATGTACATGGTAGAAGGAATTGTGCACACTAATAGATTTGATTATGTATGTACACCCTAGGAGTACTAAGGACATTTGGTGCAGTTCAATAGGCTATTCGTGTTGTGGATAGGAAGGTTCTTTTTATGTGTCATACCAACTACCAAGGGTATGAAGTTGGGACCATGGGCGAGTCAGTGTGGAACAAAATACGCAAATGGCTTATATAGTGACGAGTGCATTTAGTTCTTTGAAAACTTTATGATAAAGGAAAATATTTTCCTTAGAAATCATTTTAAAGAAAAATGGTTATTTTTCATTCCTTTGGTGGTCCAGGGGAAGTGCATTCCTATCCCGAGGGGAAGTCGTTTTCATGTATCTAAGCTTATTGGTTTTGGTCCACGGAAAGCAAAATCCGTGGATTGATTAGTTTTCGATCATTTTTATCGAAATAACAGAAAAAATATTACTAGTTTTTGTTCCATGGAAAGCTTATTGTTTTTGATCCATGGAGAACTTATTGGTCTAGAACTGAATTGGCACAAGTACAATAAATTTAGGACTTTTATTAACAGTTTATTTTAATTATGCCTTAAATTTACGAACTTTTATATGAAATTACTAACTTAATAATTTTTCTCCAATTAAATTATCATTTCTACTCTCATTTGAGTTTGTCACCAACTTTTATTTTATTTTTTCAGTTTACTGACTTTTCTATTTGATTATTTAGTTGGGAGTGAAGTTGATAAGTCACCAAATAAAAATTAATAACCCAATATAATAGTTGACAAAATTTAAATCATTGATAAGAAAGTTAACTTAAAATTGGCAAATAAAGTTGC
Source organism: Eucalyptus cloeziana (assembly GCA_014182715.1). Classification (NCBI taxonomy): domain Eukaryota; kingdom Viridiplantae; phylum Streptophyta; class Magnoliopsida; order Myrtales; family Myrtaceae; genus Eucalyptus; species Eucalyptus cloeziana. The sequence continues at coordinate 48,359,884 of CM024636.1, read as the reverse complement.
TAAATTCACCACCTCGCTTGGATCCTTGAACATCCCTACTCAAGAGTATACTTAAATCATCCTAAGAAATTTTGTCATCAATTATTGATGGATAACACAACAACTATTACACCCAAGAAACATGAATATCCCAAGAACAAAGGAATGTGGGGGGACCATCATGATGAGATTAACAAAGCAATGAACCTAAGAAGAACATCCACTGCATTTTGGACGGCCAAGGAGGCGAAGATGGCGGCCTCGTTGGAGAGAGAAGACCCACCACCGGCCAGATCAGAGAGGGACCGGATCGCAATGAATGGCATCTTGTGCTGGCGGCAGACCAGAGCAATGGAGGCACTCTCCATGTCAATGGCAGTGGCATTGAACTTTGAGTACAAGAACTGCCTATAAGCACTGTTGTCCACAAACACGTTGGCACTCACCCCTCTGTCCACTCACCACCATTGGTGCCCTCGGCAAGCATGTCGAGTTCACACATTGCCCCAGCTTCATGTCCTGGTTGTGTCAATGAACAAAGTAACAGCATAAAGAGCGAATTCATATGTTCCTGAAACTTGTTTATTCATGCTCTTTCGGTACCGATTTCCTCGACATACTTGACTTTATAGCAAAACAAGATAGGTTGTGAGCTTCCATGGGTGGGTTGGAATTTACCTTGATCTTCTTCGAGACGGTGAAGTAGTGCTTGTCGACGGGGACCCAAAAGGCATGCTGTCGGACTTCGGGGACTCCATCGACGGGGAAGATTTCCTCGGGTTGGTACCACACATTGTTGAGGAGATTCTGGTCAGCCTGGCCGCTGCCGGTGTGATTGTTGAAACTGGTGACGTTAAGGTACCCAATTTTCCTTGTGTAGTCCCCATCTGATTCAAATGCTAGCTGAGAGTCAGGCCCATCCCCAAACCTCTGCTTTCAGTCAGGACACAGGGAAAAGATTTTAGGACTAGGGCTTGAAGTGATGAACAGCTATCTCTACATTGAAAATTACCTGCCCATTTGAGTAAAGCCCACAATATGTCCAGATCTGCTTCTAAGTTTATAAGACACGCTTTTTACAGAACTATTACAGAAGTGATTGTCAAGAAATGGATACTTTACAATCATAGGTAACTTTAGAGAGCAAATAAATTAATTGACTTGATGAGACATCACCCGAAAAACGAACACATTGACCCTAAGTTTATGCATATAGCGTCAAACTTACATGACATATTTACTTATGATTTAACCCAAATTGCTCTCAAGTCTTCTACCAAATTTATTTCCTATGTATGCAAAGAACTTTGCATTTAAATAAGGACTCAAATGATAAAAAGTTTGAAAAGATAAATCGTTGAAAATAGACCTGCCAATTCCAAAGACCTGTATGAGCCCAATACTGTGGGATCGTCACATCCCCAATTTGGAGGTTTGGATTTGCATTCCCTGCAATTCCATAGTGAAGCACACCTTTCACATTGAACAGAGTCAAGAGCAACTCTGTGGTTATGCCTGCATTTAGCTTCATACAGCAACAACTTCTCATCAACACCCTCATTTTCTGCAATCGAAAAAAGGAAAAGGAACACAAAGGACACACGATGATCAAAATCTTGCGCGCACCATGCTCAACCCCGTCATGACGATTATGACTTTCTCGTTTCCCAACCGTCCAATCCGAAATCTTCTCCCTGTCGAGCATGATGCAAATCGTATCAACTCACGACACAGATATCAACATATATCTAGACATATCGTGAACCAACGCAAACATAAGCACACAAAACGGTATTTACCCAAAGGAGCCAACTGCCGGCAATGTTCTTTGGACTAAGACAATATTAATTAGAACCGGAGACGAAAAGAGATGACTCAATCCATGAATAGAAGATACAGTTATTTAATATTCATGAGCTTCGGTTACCAGAAATGTCCAAGTAAGGGAGAGTCTCATTGGGGACAAAGCTTGGAGATTGAGAAGAGGGTTCATCTCGAAGGAGTTGGGCACTACAATCCCCAAGAACGGGCCTTCCCTGTTCACTCCATCCACCATTTTCATCGATCTATGAACGACTGCACCGGAGCTTGTCTTCAACAAGCCCATCACCACAACTAGAAGGACCACCTCCTTCAAATGTTGAAGACGACCCATCTTCGAGAGAGAGGGAAAGAGGGAGAGATGATAAGCAAAGACGAGGAAGAAAGGGATTCTCGACGTGAAGTCTTGCAATTCGAAGAGGATCTGTAAAGAGAAACTATAATCAAGACTTAACATAATTGGATCGTAGGAAAAACCCGTGATAAATACACACTTGCTCCGGTTGCGTCGTTGCAGAATAACAAAAAAAAGTCAGCATAAAAATTCCCGGGTCTGTAATCAAATGATCGGCTCGCAGCCTGACTATTCCAGGGGAGTTGCTTACTAGGATTCACACCTCGTTCAACCTCCCCGCCGAAACACCATCAGTCGAGCATTCCAATACACACGTGATGGGCATAACGACAATTGGGCTAAGACTTGTCCCGGGGGGATGCTAGTAAGAGGCAAAGTCGAGAGACATGACATCGAGGCGTGAAGTCAAACAAGAAAAGTCGACGAGAAGCCAAGGCATGAACAGATGCTCGTAATTGATTGGTCGACACGATGGGGGTGTCCCCTAGGATTCTTCCACGAAAATCGTGCCCACGTTTTTTATATGACCAGAATTGTATTTTTCCTTCTTTTTTTTTCGGTCGGAATCAGAATAGTACTTGGATCGCTCAAGAATCCCCCAGAGATTCCGGATCTTTTGACTTCTTGCAGCTATTATTGAATTGAGATTCTTTGCGTAGGAAGCCTATACTTCTACCATGCTCATCTGTGCATGAATATGTACCTAACCAAGCTGTTTTTACCGGCTAACGTCAACGGTCGAGCCACAAGCACGATCAAGATGCGAAATCTTTATGCGAATCACTAGAGGGTACTTGGTAATTCGGAATGAAAGTTGGTGGAACATGTTCGGAATGAAAGTTGGTGAAACATGAAAAGAAGGCCCGACGTTTCCTTCCTCGACGCCGGATGGCTAATTAGATTGGGGCAGAACGAAAAGGAAAACTGAAAAACAAACTAAACATGGGATGAGAAGGAGCGAGTGGGGACGTTAAAGTTGTTCAGTGTCCTAGCTCGGATTGCTGGGAACGAGTTAATGAAAATGACAAGTCGATAGGTACGTGAATATCAAATTTTGCATTTGGTAACTTCTGAATTGAGAAATTGAATATGGTAAGCACGGTTAGCTGATCCGCTTGTATGTATTGGAAATTCGAGATATTACAATCCAAACCATATAAAATCTACGATTCCGATTACCATGTACTGGCGAATTAAAGCATATTAGTCCTAGAATGGATGGTTTACTTTTGATTTTATGGAAAGGATGAATCAATTTAGCTTAGTGCGTGAAAACTAATCCTTGACGGTATTGCTTAATTGCTGCACATACATAGAAAAGAAATTATCGGTGCTATATTGTGACGAGCCATTGGGAACTAGGAGGAAAGTTTTTGTATTCAATAACCCTTAATGCAATGAAAGATATGCAAAATACAGTTACTAGATAGAATATATTATAATGACACGCAATCAAAATGTGTCAAATTTGCCTAAGAAATGCGTATGGCCCTATGGGTTTATGTAGTATTTACTCTTCTTTACTTGTTTCAAAGTTCTTCTTAATTTATAGTTAGTTCGTAGGAGTACAATAAGTTTTTTTCCCTATTTTACGGAATTTAATTGAGTCATAGAGTTTTTAATTGAACCAATTTTGTCATAAACCTTTTGAGGGAAAGGGAAAGTGCAATCAATTTTTTTCAATCAAGTCTCGCCTGATTTATTTGATGCGATAGCCTAGTATTTACCAGTCGTCCTATGTGTACAACAACATGATGTGGACTGATATTCAACTATCGATAGGGGTGAGCATGATTGAGGTAGATAGTTCCCACTTTGGAACTGGGAACTGTCCACTAAGAATCAATTCCGAAAAATTGGAATCGGGAATGACCCGTAGATTCTATAGATCCACTCGGAAACTAGACCATCGGTTCAATTCGGTTCTCAAGTGAGTCCGTGAAATTGATCCCACCAAGTTTCATGCACTCAATGCAACGTTTTCCAACAAGCCAAAGTAAAGCAAGAAACAAAGAACTTCTCTACTCTTAATTGGAATGTCAATAAAAAGATTGGATTCATATTGTAGTTGAAAGTCGAGGCCATGAGTCAATGGGTATTAAGTCTGAGAGTCGAGATCACGAGTGAGAGATGGAGAGACAACTTAGACGAAGTGAGAGTGAGACGATATAAGCACTCAATTAATAGGTGTTGAGCTTTAAATTAATGATTTTAGGGTTTTCATTTTGCTTAACTTTTTATCTAGAATTTTTCTTAATAATTAAAATAAAAAAAAATATAAATATATTATTAGTTTGGTCCAAGTGGGTGGATGGGTAGTTCCTCACTTGGACCAGACCCATACCCACTAGTTCTCTTCAGAACCACTAGTTTCGGTGTGGTCCTGTTTTGGCAATTTGGGTGGTTCTCAGTTCGTTTGTACACCCGTAACTAATGATGTTATATTTGCTTAGATGGACAGCATCTGAATTTGTTAGTAATATCACCTAGAGTGGGGTAAATAGCTGATTTAAAAAAAAAAAAAAAAGATTACAAAATAAAGTGGAAATAAAATTGTCAAAAGTAACCGATGGTATTTTTGCTTAGATGAATGGTATTTGAAGTTGCTAGTACCACTTATAGGGAAGAATAGGTGATTTCAAAAATAAATTGATAAAATAAAGCGGAAATAAAATTGTTGAAAGTGATGTGGATGTAATCGTGAAAAATAAAATATGAAATGATCAGACTATGATAATATCTAGTAGTTTTAGCAATGAACATGATTAGGGATGGAAAATAGAGCACACAACTTTTATAGTGATTCACCATTGTTTAAGTTTATGTCCGCTCTCCCAACCAACAGCCTATTGGCAAGATTCTACTAGATAATCGATGAAAAATTACAGATGTAAGTACTGCTCATATTCTAGCATTTTTTCTCGAAGTAGATGATGCTTATACTCAGGCAATAGAGTTGACTATCTCATGCCTAAGCACAAACTTATTACTCTACCAACACTTCTCAAAGATTACAAAAATGAAGTGCTCAAAAGACAATTGAAAATGTGTGAAGCTCTTTTCAAACACTTCTCTTGATTCATTTCTTTTAGGCTCCTCAGTCTTCTTTTGTAGTTCTCTCATCCAAGCTTCCCATTGGACTATTTTCAAGAGGATCAATCTTCAAGCCATTAGACAATTGTTGAGATGATAAGGTAGTCATTGAGGTCGATTAATCATAATACATGTTGATTTGATTTGGTCGCCCATACAATCAAATCTAGGTTTCCAAATATGAGATGCTTCAACTTTAAAAAGAATTTTAACCTTGAGAATATTGTTAATCAATCTAGATGTCTTGCATGGTTGACTTTTATGCAAAGATATTCTGTAAGATCACAACCTTTGAGATGGGAATCCATACCAAATCACTATAAGGGAAGAGTAAAATATCTCAAAATAAAATCCATGAAGATTATTGAAGAATTGTCGTCGCAAGTTGTATAAGTGGTCTACTCATATTTACAATCATTCAATGTATCCAAACTTTCAGTACTCTGATCATATTCACGTTGCAAGTTGTCATATCCATGTAGTACTTCTGGTCATATTCACCTAGTAAACTGCACATATCATTAAGTAAGTTACTCATATCCACTCGATAGATACATTTGATTTCTTGGATACATTCAACTGTTCTTCTCAAGGAACTTAGGTTATGAATACTCATAGATCCTGAAGACTTAATATCTTGGCATATTTAAGATTATATGTCCTTCCACATTGATTCTCCAAGTCAATTAGAATCTTTCCACCACTCATCAAAACAATCCTCATTGAGCAAATATTACCAGAAACATAAAAGAACTCTTGCATTTTTCAAGATTAATATACGACATGGACACTTTTGTCAACTTGAACATACTAGGAAATTTTCTTAACAGCATCATCTATTGGTCGAGCTACTAATGCCCCAAATCAGTCCCCATTCCCAAATCAATCCTATCCATTCGAATCCTAGTTCCTTGAGAAACTCAAAATTCTTGGAGGCAAAATTTGTAGTGAAGATGAAGATGACCTCAAGATTCTGCAACAAAAACGACCAAGAGTGGTTGTGTTAGTTTTACATTGAACTCAATTGTCGTCAATTTTTTTTTTTTTTTTATAAAATACGAGGAAGAGAGCAGCGAATCAGTCAAAAGGTATAACTGTAATTGTGGTCCCTTCAAGAGTGTGTTGTCTTTTTATAATTTATTTGTGTTAATTGTGTTGGTTTCGTCGCATGTGCTGTGCCGGTGGTCCCTCAATGAAAAAAAAATTATACATTATCCTTTCTTCTAGGGTGTAGATGAACGATAAATTAGCATTGATCTTCGCTTTAAACGATAGAAATATTGTCCATTGCCACTATTTGGGGGAGGAGGGAGATGGATTTAGTAGAAGTATATGTCAATACATTTACCTATGGAGGCTTCGTGAGAGACATTGAGATTGGGCTAATGCGTAAATTCCAAAGGTTGTATTTTAAGAGTGGAGTTGGGGTTTCTCAGGGAAATTAGGGCTTAAATTGGATGGATTAATTTTGAGATTTGGGAATATGGGATTGATTTGGGGCTTTTGTTGCTCGACTAAGAAAGGACGCCATCTAAAATGGCATTGTCATGTTGAATATCAGACCATCTATGGTCGTCGCCATTACACGTAGATTGGTTGGTTTAAGACTCGATCGAATTACATACAATAGATTTAGGACTCTTTGTATAAGATTGGGCTAATGCGTAAATTTCAAAGTTTGTATTTTAAGAGTGGAGTTGGGGTTTCACGGGGAAATTAGGGTTTGAATTGGATGGATTAATTTTGAGATTTGGGGATTTGGGATTGATTTGGGGCTTTTGTTGCTCGACTAAGAAAGGACGCCATCTAAAATGGCATTGTTGTGTTGAATATCAGACCATCTAAGGTCGTCACCATTACATGTAGATTGGTCGGTTTAAGACTCAATCGAATTATATACAATAGGTTTAGGACTCTTTGTATAATTTCCCCTCATATAGTCATAAAATATATATTCAAAAGTTGACTAAGTCTTGCACGTTAAACTACACGAGCAATTTCTGAAGGAAAAAGAAGTCGGAAGCGCTTGATCATGACAGAGATGGATTGATAACTAATACTAAGTTACTAATCCCCGCAGAGACTTAAATAGCTGCAGGTAAAAAGGTTACATAATCCTACATAATTATATCCGACAATATTATTTTTTTCGAAGAAGAAAAAGGGAGAAAATCACACCCGAGCATAAGACAGCAGAGACTACACCAAACCAAAGCAGGATATATAGCATCAAGAGCAATCAGCCTTGGGAAATTTTTGTAGCAGAGTGACTGCTCATGATGTTATATAATCACCTAAGATTCTTTAATCTCTCCAAATTTGCTGTCGCAGGTTCTAATTAGAGACTTTATGTCCAGCTTCATCAATGAAATCCTCCTCCGATAGCAGGAGTCCAGTAGTCAGCTCCAGTTTCGTTTCCTACTTGCATGGTGCATTGGATTGGCACCAGGCATAGCCCTCTACTCCTCAGGTCCTTTGCTTCTTCATGGTTAGTGTCCTGACATAATATACGGACGAAAAACTTTGGTTTTTGACAGAATGGTGTTTCTTTTTTTCTTTCCGTTTGGTACTCAAATGACAATGAAGCTAGAACAATGAGAAGCGCTAAGGCTGATAAAAAGAATGTAAACATTAGAAGTTATTACCTGGTCTGAAGCTCCTTTCCTCTTCATGCAGTTGTCATTCAGCAGCTGCTCAATGGAATAAGGAGTGAGGGGCATTAGAGAGAAACAGTGTTGATTATGTATATGCACCATACAATAAATATGCTTATAGGTTCTTAGGTGAATAATGATGGGAAGAATTGCATCCATGAGGTTTTTAAAGTTCGACAACGGCTGCAGTTTAATTCCTAAGTTAAAAAAAAAAAATGTCATCAGCATTTAGTCCCACAATTTTATTCCTTGCATTTTGATCAGCGATGTTCCTCATTTGTTCTGAATTGGGGACTTGATTGTTGTATTGTGATCAAGCTGAATCAAAAGGTAACCACATACCCGACATAGGCGATGAAAAATAACATGAGTAATTTGAAGTTTAAGTTCATGTGCTACAATCATTATCAAATTTATCACAAAATGATAATGAGGGATCAAAATTAAGTGCCATGCCATCAAACTTTAGAGAATTATTATTGAATTAAAGGATTTGTCATACCGGCTGCACATGTAACTTAATCACATCTGCCTTATCATGATAAATCTACTTCAAATATGGGCTTAAGTGGATGAACAAATGTTTGAAGCAATGAAACCTAATATAGCCGCCTTGTCTAAAGAGGTATGACAAATCTAACATTTTAAGGACGACAAGTGAAGAACACAAGAGAGTCTAAAATCCAAACTTGTTTAGGTACTTGGTTGAACCTTATTTCTTTTAAGCGCTTAGACAATGACTGGAGTTGGATACCATTTAACTTTTGTTAACCTCGTTTAACTTTATTTGTTCAAAAGCACAGACAACGAATCAGTTGAAATTTATTATGCTCAAGATCTTGTGAAGCACATGTGCATACCTGACCAGGGTCTTCAGGAAATATACAATTCCTCTCTCTTTGAACCTAAACAATTAGAAAAGTAATAGGTTTTCATCAGTTATTCTATTCAGTGACGATCTGATAACATCTCTGCAAAAACATGCACGTGCATTCACTCCACATGAGAGAGAGAGAGATTATACAGGTTGTTGGTGCCTCATGTTGCCCGATCCATTGCTCAAGTACGGCAAACTCAGTGCCTGTTGATGTTCAGAGAGTATGTTCAGATCAGAACTCCAGCATACCCAAACCCAAAGAAGAATAAATTAAAGAACAAAAAGAGTAAAGAGAATATCGGGAATGATACTTTCACTTTCACAGTTTGGTCACAGCAGGTTTATTTTTCCTCTTTCAAAAAAGGAATTACAAAAAGAAAAAGAAAAGATAAACATCACCTCAATTTGATTTTGAAGGAATCTGATGTAGCCAATAGCCTCTGCCAACACAGAAGCTGTGTCAGTCTGCAAAAGAGAGCAAAAATCCCCCCACACCACAACCCTCCAAAGTCATATTTTTGGCTTTCTTCAATACTTTAATTCATAAGTAAAAGTAACACAAAAAGAGAAGGAAAACAGAAAAGAGACCTAAGTTCAAAGACTTGCGAAGCCATGGACTCTTGTAGAAAGAAAAAGAAGAGCTTTAACATGCAGAAAGAGTTTCTCTTTCACCAGAGTTTTCCACCATTAAAGATATGGGAGTATGATTTGTGTAGACTTAATTTCATAAAACACATTGAAAGAGAGGAAGTATGTGAATTTGAATTTAAAATGCAATCCGCTTCTTTATACCCAATAGTTTGCAATTGAGTTATATTTTCATATAAATATGAGACTCTTTCCTAATCTAAACTAGCATACGAAAAATTTATAATGCTGGTGTTATAATATTTTTTTTTTTTTGAAATACTGCTGTCTTTTTTTGTTGAGTAAATGAAGTGCATTATGCTCGTCATTAAACCGAAATGGCTTGAGCTTTTTACCTTGCCAAATGGAGAAACAAGCTGATGCAGAGCAGTGATTCTGTCACCTAATTTCTCCTTCCTCACCTGGTTCAAATCAAGCGAATATAATGCAAATGAGGTCAGTTAGCTCCATAATTACGGTTTGGTCTTATCCCATTTTACTATTTGATTTCTCTTGCCGGATTCTTATTTTATTTCCCCTTTATATATGACTTCATATAGACAACGCATAACCGGAAGAGGAATAAGGATTTTGAACAAGTCGACAACCGAGAAAGACAACAGTCCACTCACACACATGTTAGATAGCTTTTGTGTGCTTTTGTGTGTGTGGATGAGAGAGAGAGAGAGAGAGAGAGAGAGAGAGAGACCATGGTCATTACCTTGAAGGTGGTAGATTGGGCTGAAGGTTGAGTCCTGGCTTTCTTTTGTGCCCCACCAGTTGCACTGCTTTTACACTGACCAAAAACAAAAACAAAAGAAAGAAATTAAACAAACATAATCAGAACTGTATGCGGCCTGGCCGCTCCAAATAAACACTGTGCGGTGAACGGAAAGAATATGTCTGTTATACATTGTGAACCCCTTTAGGTTATTTCAAGAAACGAACCCCCAAAAAAAAAACAGTTATTTCAAGAAAAGAACTTGCTTAATGATAGGCTCTATTGTTTATTGGAAAGACATAAAAAACCGAATGATGTATGAACCATCAACTATTCATTTCAAACCCTTTTTACGGCACCTTCAATTAAAAGAGGAAAGGTGAAGACAGATCTCGAAACCCATTCCTAATTCACTAAGTAATGGAAGAGGAATTCAAATATGTTGCAAAGAAGCAACTCATACCCCCTTTAATCATTTAGCTTTTTAAAATACTCGTTGAGGTTCCGTAAATTCATTATAATAAATAACTTTTCGTACAAATTTGTTCTTCATCGAAGAACGCGTCCATATTCTCACACGATATTGCGGCATAATCTCACCTCGGAAGATTGATCCGGCGCTGGATGCTTATTGCCGTCAGATTTCTTGTATGAGAAGTCCAGCAAGTTGCTGCTGAAGCTCGTGACACACGATTTCGGAGGTGAAGCCGCGGGGGTTAAAGTAGTGGTAGGCCAAACAGCTGATTTAGATCCATGGAAGTCTTCTCTTGTTGCATGTCCGTACAAGTAGCTGCTTGAGGAATTCTCTTGCTTCACATCAACTGGAGATTGCTCTAGTACTTGTTGATCTCCCCAATTCTCTAATCTCTTCGCTTGAAGTTGGGTCAACGCATTCTTGTCTTCTTCACTCACCAATCCACCCCTTAATTTGGAAGGTTGAAAAAGGAAAATAAGAGATCATCCCCATAAACTTGTGCAATATCTTGTTGCAAATTCCATAATCAATGGAAGTAATCATGAAATCGATTGGCGTGGTATGGAGTTCATTAACAATGCGGGGAGGTTGAATTTACATGTCTAAGTTGAAGATCGATGTAGACAAGGACAAAAGCATGTGTTGACTAGCGAGCTAGTTAACATTAAGAAGAGAAGATTTGTATGGAGATATGCAAAATCATACTGAAAGAAGGAAAATCACGCAAGATGAAGCATGCGCAGGGACAGATGATCTGCATGCATGCGCTTGCCACCAATTAATCCGGTTTAATATCGTAAAGTTTTGCAAGTCGTGTCAACTAGTCTTTTGAAACCGACATGCCGGACATCGATCCGCTCATAAGCTATCCTTCTGTGGATCAAATTATGAATAGCAAAAGAAAGGTATATAAAGATCCTCAACATAACAAATACATGTGTGTGTGTGTGTGTGTGTGTGTGTGTGTGAGAGAGAGAGAGAGAGAGAGAGAGAGAGATGTTTACAAGAGCAGTTGGCTCCAGGACTCAGCTGGAAGCTGCTGATGCTCCTGGCTACTATTTTCAAGCCAAGAAGAGGCGAGGACTGAAGAAGGATTGGGGGGCATGTACTGTGGAAAGAGATTTGAATAATGATAAGGAGGGATATTTGGGAAGAAACTAGCAGGAGTGGATTGTTGTGGACTGGGAGCTCTCGAGCTGTTGATGTTCCACCAACTATTAGGGTTTGCCATCATCTGCTGCTGCACCGGGGATGAGCTCTGCAACACTCTATTCATTCCTTCGATCGATCTCTAACGAAAACAATCTCTCTCTTCACACTAAACAAAAACTTTTACCCTAATTATATATGCCCTTCTCTCTTTTCTTTGCCTTTTTCTCTTTCTTTCTCTCTTTCTTTCTTTCTTTCTTTCTTGCTTTTACTTGAAGCTCCTAAACAAGGCCTTTGTAGAAGCAGGAAGGAGAGAGATGTGGGTCTTTCTCACCTCTCTTGATTGAGAGAGAGAGAGAGAGAGAGAGAGAGAAGAAGGGGTTGAAGAAGCGAGAGAATTCAAATCATGGAGGTTTGAGAAACTTTTGTCTTTGTGTGGTTCTCTCTCTTTCTTTTCTTTATTGCCTTTTACCATCTTCCTTTCCTTTTTATTGTTTTTCCTTTTTTTTTTCCTTTAGCTTTTTCTCTACTTTTGCTTTTTCTCAAAGTGGGCAGAAAAAAGGTGTAGTGGGAATTTTGATTTAATTATTTATTGTAAGGGGAGACAATTTTTTAATTTGGACAGACTATGGTCACTCTGAGTTTATGTTTGCTCCACTCTATGTGCTCAGGCGTCATGCATGTGGTGGTGAGGCAAGAACCCTAGCTCCTTACTTACCCTCTTTTTTAACATACAAGTGATTTTCCTTTTACAAACATTTGGCAGATTTCATTTTGCAAAATTTATATACCAATTCCTAGTATTCATTCTGTGTAGGGTGTGCGTAGTTTGGTCAAGATCTTCTTGGGCCAATAGTAGCCAGTAGGGCCATTAATCACAGCCATGGAATGCATGATAATGCTCCTCGTTATTACTTTTCGAAAGGTTACATGGTTTCACCGAAAAGAAGAAAAAGACGTAAAAATATTATCCCATAAAAATGGAATGGAAAATGAAAAAAAGAAAAAAGTTGCACATAAACCTAAAGAGTTTAATTTACAAGTGTGTGAAGTGATGCAAGGCATATCAAGATTTGATTTAGATATTTTGTTCGAGAAATATAGAGTTTCTGAATTAGTTATTTATTTTTGACCAAAAAATTAGGTATTTATTTTTGTATTTGTTTGATTTTATAGATTACTGTTTAATTTTAGATATTTACATAGTTATCATATTAGCTAGTTTGATAGATTGTTAGGATTTACTAGTTTATTTCTTCATGATCTAGTTTCCTATTTCAAACTTTTAATTTTATTAGGGTTTTGTTGATTTTTAGTTTGTTATTTAATGTGTAGCAATTTCTATAATTAGGGTTTTACACGTAAAAATTGCAAATGACTTCCATGTGATGAAGTATTACCTCTTCCAAAAAGACTGAAAAAATCGAGAAATTCTTTTTGTGTGCTTTGCTTGCAGAAGCTTCGAGCATAAATTAACGAGTTTCATTTATTTATTTAACCCATGTCGGTTGGTATCAGAGATTGGAAGATCATAAAAACACAATGTCTAATAATAGCGATAATAGCAACAACTTAACAAAGCTCAAGGGGCACAGGCCCTTGTGCATTTCGTTATTTGCAAAGATATCAATAGAACCAAGAGCAATAATTTGATTCATACGGTGGACCGTAGACGTGATACAACGGACTATGGATCTCATTGTAACCTGACTTGGTCTCCTAAGGCCGGAGAGAACAAAGTGGTGCCATGTGGAAATTGAGCCTGGGGCCAACCGCTCGATGAACCCATTTTGATTTTTGAAAATAAATAAAAAATATTATCAAGTAATACATGAATCCATCACCTTCCAAATTTGGAAGAAGATAAATTCCATATGTTCCATGAATCTCCGTCTTTCCGTCTCTGCTGAAATTTTAAGTTCTATTAGGAAAACAGATCATATAATTAACATTAATCTATTCTTTAGTAATTTGAAATACTTTCACTAGTTTTCTCCACGCGTGCTCTTTTCCTAAGTTTATTTTTAGAAAAACACTTTCTCATGCACCCAATCATATACGCTTAGAAGACAAAAATCGATAATTCAGACAAAGACTTGACAGATTTAAAGTACGCACCACCACTTTCCGACTAAAATCACGAGAACGAAAATTACGAGAAAACGTGAATAACACTAAGCAATTTGAGGAAAACGAAAACTGCCAAACTCCTTTGAAATCAAAAGAGCTCACTTCTTTCAGCTTTTCACATGCTTTGTTCTTTCAGGGCTTTTAAAGGACATTATCACGACAGTTTCTGTTGTCGTGTCTGCTTTATGATCATGCGAGGTTGTGTAGACGGAAACGATTAAAATGGAATTGTCGTATGACTAATTGGATCTCTAAATGAGGACAAGAGGAGGGAAAAAATGTTCGAGGACTAACCAGTTTATATGTAGATTTGATTCTAATTGACATGTACTTGTTCTACAACAATCTTCCATTGAAATCGCCGAGTTACAATTTGTTATAGATGATTTGGTTTCACTGGAAATACCATTTGTATAGAGAAAAATTTCGCCACGAGTGACCTCAATAGCCACCGACAATATCTTTTATTTCATTAGCACGCAAAGAAGGTGCGCCGCTTCTGTAAATCGTTTGAAGATGGCAACAAATTGATGAGGGCAAGCGGAGGCGAAAATGATGACTAGGATTGTGAAAGTTGTGATCTTGGTCATGTTCTAGTTGTTGTCATCCAAGTGACTAGGGAAAGAAGAATATGCACAGAAATGCTATTGACCATATCTGTTTGTTTGCTTATAGTGGTGTGCGGCAAGATAAATTGATGCATGAATAATATAGAGAAATAATGAACTTTGGCGACACGAAAGTGTGATGAGAGATATCAAAAAGCGAAGATGACCCGCCACATTTTTCAAGAGGTGATTATCTAAAACTTGGACAGTACCGAAAGGAGCGGAGGGAAAATGACATTCAATTTCGTTAGAGCATTTAAATACTAAATCATGTAATAATTTAAAGGGAAGTTTCATCAAACACCAAAGTAGACCATTCTCCGATAGCTCATAATCATAATAGTTTCAAAGATGACGAACATAATTTATGAGTAATCTAAAGGTCATAATATGTATTATATGGTCTTCTGTACTCAACCATCAAATCAACCAATCAATTAGTCATCAATTATATATAACAAGTCGTTTCACAACCACCAATTGCGTTTATAATAATTCTAATAAATTGAAGAAATAAAACGAAAATGTTACATGGGACAGTAGTAGCTCAGACCTCAAAGAAACATGGTTTGAAGTCTAAGTTGGCAGGCTCGTCGCATTTTACGAGAAACATTCCCTTGTTCTTCCCTAGGGTATTACAAACGACAGCTACAAGACAAATAAAAACATTCTTTCTTGAATTGTTTAATTTCCATAATTAAATAAGGCTTTAGATGTTTTATACTCCCTATGCATAAAAGAATAAACGCGTTTCGATACGAGAAACAAACAAAGAAACCCTTAAAACCCGAGCGACCTTAAAAAAAATTTTAAAAAGATATTTTATCATTTACCATAAAAAAAAAAAAGATGAATGTTTCTTCCTCTTTTTTTTTTAAAGGGTTTACGTGGATTTGTGAGAGGGAGGAATGTGTGGTGTCTGGTCCGTACCGCCAAATCCTTGTCGGAGCCTCCATGTCTGTTTGGAGAGGAGATTGGCCTATTCTCTTTGCCCTATACTCTATTTTAGTCGCTTGCCTTTGGCACATCCTTTCACATGGACAGCTTAGGATGCAGACAAGAACCCTAAGAATCTCTCCCTCTAGCACAGAAACACGGGATTGAATCTTCTCATCATTTTTGACTCGATTTAGTTCACACATTTCCTGCGAAATGATGTGTCCCAATCACTCATCTAATTTTGGAATATATATACAAAGTGGGTACTAGGATTTCTGGATTTATTGAGCCTATGGCTACTGTCTTTGATGCTGTTGATATCTCTATGATTGACCCGGATGATATAGAAGACGATCCATGTTTGAAAACCAACTTGATCTAGAGCTTTTACCAAGCTGGGAAGAATGATGCTTATTCAATCCACACGAGTTGAGTTTCGTGTGTTTGATCGATTCTAGGAACTACATTAAATTTTTGGGTGGTATTATTTAATTTTAGTAATTTTTATAACGTTGAGATTACAAATTAATTTTTTTCCTAGCTTATTACTATTGTATTTTGATGCAAGTGAAATGTCATCTTGCGTGAATCAAAGTTCACTTATCCTTATTATCACTTAGTCTTTCAGTAATATAGTTCTTAATTTTAAAAAAAAAAAATTATGATGGTTCTTAATATCACGACAGTCCTATTTACTGTAGATATCAATTAGTGCTTAGTCATCATTAGTATAAGTCACTCTTTTTCAAGTATCTAGCAATCTTGCGCATGCTTCGCATAGGCATTATCCTTAAATGTCCTAAATAATTGTTAATTATAACTCATTTTGCATCTCTACAAAAGTGTGATTGTATGAGAGCGATAATAGATTCCATTGCACTTTCTGTAGCGAAATAAAACGAATAGTAATAGCATCACATAGAATATTGTACGCAATGCACGAGCAATGAGTGAAACCTACCTATAATATACTCGGATAAGCAATAAGTGCCCGGTGTACCTAACATAGTATGCTCTAGCATAGCATGATACTCCATCATCAACCCAACTCTTAGCCAAGACCTTGAGTTCTAGTTTTCTTGTTATTACCCAATTATGTAAAGCAATAGCCACTAAAAACCCTAAACTATATCCATTATGGCACATTTACTCCCAATTTTTTTTTTTTTTTTGTGACTCCAACCAAAAGTCCCAAACTTGTACTTATAACACATTTACCCTTCATCAGAGTTATATCAATGATAATTGTTAAAAATATGTCTATATGAATGCAAGAAAGCAAACGGTATAGACATTACACCCATGTAGCTTGATTGAAATAAAAATGACATTGTTTCAATTATCGTCAAACGTAACCTTAACAAAGGATAAATGTGTATCATAAGCAAAATTTTGAGGTTTTTTATATACCAAGAAAAAGTATAGGGTAAATGTGCTATTGTGGACATAGTTTGGAGTTTTTTATGTCGAGAATAAAGTTCAAGGTAAATGTATCAAAGTGAATATAATTTGGCATTTTTGTGGTTTTTTTGGCTAAAATTCAATATTTGTGAATTAGTTTAAAATGTAAATAAAAAAATTATTAATAATTCTTTTCTGCCAAATTTTAAATAAGACTTCTATTGAAATCGACGATTATGGGAACTTGGCATGTCGATTCTTTTGGGTGGGGGCGACATGGAATAATGTTATCCATCGAAGGGTGTGTAGTTTTTGTTCCATCTTGGCCATGCATGCTTTCGATCTTCGGATTCCTCGCCCTCAGAAACGCTTCTATAATTCCCCATAAAAGTATGTAATTATACTCTTTCACGATCCCCATGCACCATAAAAATTTTTAAGACCTCTAGTTAAAGTATAATAATGCTAGCTTTAATCGCTCCGATCAAAGATGAGAACCTTACCCTCGTGTCTCTCCCTTGATAAGCACTTGATATTGTTTTGTAGTGCCAAAAAGGAGGGGTGGCTACAGCTAGGCGTAGGTAAAGTCACCTGTCCTATGTGAGAAATCGAGGAGACAAAGCTAGGGTTTTATCGCCTATAATGCGAATTCTATACGCATATAATATCACCCCCTAATCTTGTAGGTGGCAAAAGGTGGGCCGCCTATTTTTTTTATTTTTTATATTAAGACTTAGACCCTCCTCCATCAATGGTATTCGTTATTGGCGTGAGTCTTGTTTCTTATTCCGAATTTTCAAAAGAGCCGCGTCTGAGTTGTTTATTAAGTTGCCATATTATATGTTGAGATACACACATATATATAGACGGAAGTTGAATATGTCGAAATAGGGATAGATCGCAGAGGTGAGTGGGGGTATTTGAGTCGACACCCAATTTGATAAACATTGTCTGAATAGCTTAAGTCATCGAGATATATGTCGGTCGGATGTATGAATTGTTCATTTTAGCTGGGAGCCTCCGTTGTTTAAGTTAGAACTTAGAAATAAAAAATATCTCCTTTTTCTTTCTGGTTTAATTTTTTTTTGCTAAATCATTAGCCCAAGCTCTCGGGTTTTTGCCTTCGATTCTGCTATGTCATATTACTTCTTATCTAATATTTAACTTGATCGTGTGTATTATAGACTTGACATAAACTTGACCCTTAGTCATGGTATTGATATTCATTGATGAGGAGAGTCCCAAAAGAACTCTAATAGTAATTATTGTAAACATCGTAGTGTCTTAGGAAAAATTGTCAAAATTTTTGTAACTTATTATACTTTTATCAATTCAATTATAAATTTTTCAATTTTACCAATCAAGTTATATACACTTTCACATTTTGCTAATTTAAATAAAAAATTGATAATGTAGACACTGGTAGTACCACGTAAAATGGCCGACACTGATGTAGACATTTTTTGATAATATTTTTAATATTTTTCTATTTTCTTTTCTTTTCTTTTTCTTTTTCTTTTTCTTTTGTTCCTTTACTTTTTTTCTACCAAGTCTAGCAAGATCTGGTGAGAGCTAGACACTTACCCATGACTGGCATGGGCTTCATGACCAATGAGGATAACTAGCGACCCTAAGTGGACTTGGTACAAAAAATATATAAAAATTAAAATAAATTATTTACAAATCATAAATTCAAAAAACATATATAAATTGTTTACATTAGAGCTAGTTGTACAACATGAGATAGCCGACATCCACGCCAATAATTTCCGACTAAAATTGGCTGAATGTACTCATTGGCAAAATGTGAAATTGCTAAAAACTTCATTGACAAAATCGAAAGGTATTTAGCACTCTTTGGATAATTTTCCCGATTTCTTATGCATGATTTATGTCAATCCAATCTACTCCCATTTAAGAAGAATCTTTCGGTTCTAACTCAACACCGCCTTCTATGTGAAAGATGCTTTCAACGTTTCCGGAATGTATCGATTAAATTCGGATTTCAAATGTTAATGATAAAAATTTGAGCCAAAAAAGTTAATGTCGCTCCCAACACGCAATTGATAAGTAAGATTTATCAAGTCAAATCACGATATGCTTTTCATATTTGTAGCACCAAACATGGGAATAAAATAAAACCCCCCAACTCCTTTTCCCCCCTTTCCTTTCCACTGACAATGCCACTAACCCTCATCTCCCTTTCATTATTCGACAAATCAAACCAAAAGGTCGAGAGGCTACGACCATTCTAGCTTTTCCCCAGTTTCCATGCGATAAAAAGTGAATTTGCATCAATGCGGAAAAGTCAAAGGGCATAGGATTGTTTAATCGAGCCCCATTTTCCATTGGCCCCTTTTAATGTTTTAAAAGAGGGTATGATATATAAATAAGCATAGATTAGGATCTGTCTATTGCTAAAAGTTCATCACACTTGATTTAGCTTGCTTTTGTAACTAATCTTATTCGATTTGAGGAGATTACCACTTGACTAGATTGGTCCCCCTATACACATTAAAAAAAAAAAAAACAATTTTGTGCACGAAACTTCCACAAATTGTTTATCACCTAACATTTACCACTAAATAGAAAATAAAAAAATAAAAAACCTTTAATTTTTTATTTTCTATGAGACAAGGAGTCCTAGACGGAGCCGACCTGAGTGCAAGAGCCTATGATAGCTAGTTTATCATGTTAAATAATGAAGATAATGACAAACAATATCATTCCTTTTTTGTAATTTTGAATAGTGTCGAGATTGCGATTGTGGTTATTATTTATATTTATTGGCTAGCTGGAGAATTGCGGGTGTTTTGTTTGTGCAACTGTCACATTCATTGCACCGTCCATTGGGTGCGTGCACAATCGAATTGTGTATGCTCCATTTGTCTCATTAGACGAAAGTTTACAGAAAAATAAAATGAATATTTTTGCTGGCTCTGATGGTGATTTGTAAAACCCTGAACACCTCACGTTTATTTCTTTGAATTTTTTAATTGATCATGGCACTGTGAGATAGCAGCCCATGCCTGAACAAAAAATTATGTCTAGAAAACTAGATACTTGAGGTTTCTTTTTCCACATGCTGTTAACCTAATAAATTCCAACTATCATATTTTGGTAATACCCAAGAACATGCAAATAATTTGCAATTTTCACTAGACATTAGTGAATAAAAATTAAACTAATAAAGAATAAAATATGATTCGTGTTTCAAATACAATTTCTCAATTGTCGTAGAAGGAAAGATGAGATATTTGTAAAATACTTGATGATAATTTAAATTTTAAATTTTGGGTAAAAGAATTCATTGTTCCTTAGAATTCAGTGTTACTTGTTAATTGTTTTCATTCTTATAATTTATGATATTGTCCATCTAAAGTTATTTGAAGTCATATGATTTTTTGAAAATGCGAATGAGTTTATAATTTATTTATTTTTGTAAAATTTTGTGATCGAAGTGATTATTGATATTACTTAAGCAATAGTATAGATTATAAATGGCATGATTGTCGACATTTCTATTTTTCAGGACTTCTTCCTGTACCTATGAACTCCATTGGAGTAAAATTACTACACGTTTAGCTTTTCTAGAACGACTCTGAACGTAACTAAAACGGTCCTGGTTACTCTTCGAGGTAGAGTGGAGGAAAATAGTCATAAGCCCGTTACACATTTACCAATTCAATTATAAACTTTTTTAAATTTTGCTAATTGAGTCAATCCAATCAATTTTGGATGGAAAGCACTAACATGGCAATCCAACTAGCCGTCTTACATGATGCGGTTGGTATTGATGTGAACAAATTTTCATAATTTTCAAATATTTTTTCTATTATTTAATTTTTTTTCATTTTTTTCCTTTATTGGTTTAAAGGGCCAATAGGGCTGCCAACCAATGGTCGAGGATTAGTGACCCCATTAGCCCTTGGGCGAAGGCCATGAAACCCTTGCCAACCGAGGGCAAGGGTTGTGGCCCTTATCGGATCTAGCCAGGTAAGGGTGTGGCAGCCCTTACCCAGGCCCTCACTAACGACAACAAGGGTGGGCTAGGGCCGCGATGCCCGAGGGCTTGTGACGCCATTGCCCAAGGGATGACACAGGTTGTCGGCATTTGGTTGGTGGTCAACGGAGGTTGCTGGCCCTTAACCAGTGGCTAATGGCCTCATTAGTCGTTTGAACCAAAAAAAGAAAAGAAAATATTTATAAAATTTTGATTTTTTTAAAAAAATATATTAAAAATTATCTACATTAGTACCGATCATGATATATAGGTTGACCAATGTCTATGTTAGCAATTTCCAACAAAATTGACCAAATGAACTGAATTGGCAAATTGTGAAAATGTTTATACAATTGACATAATTAAAATGTTTAAAACTAAATTAATAAAAATGCAATAGGTTTAGGATTTTTGAATAATTTTCCAACATGAATTTATCCGGAAGAAAGAACATATTTGAAAAAAGTTATACTAAAAAAGTAGTGGATATTGAGCTGTATTTTCTGACAAATAACCTCGGGACACTACAGTTAAGATCATTAAAAACAATAACATATTTTGGACTTTGAAGAAGAAAAATATTTGAAGAAAGTTATCTCTTCTTAAAGTGATACTTTTTTTATTTAATAAAGTGTCTAAGTGAATCTTATAAAGTATATTAAGAGCTCTTTTTAACATTCTAAGTGAGTCTTATAAAGTATATTAAGAACTCTTTTTAACATTTTTATTTCTAACAAGACATAGAAATCCTCATTTCTCCCCGTGATTATCATCATTCGGACATATCCTCTTTTCCCCTGTGCCAGGCAATTTTTTAGAGTAAATGATGAATTTTCTAACGATTTATTATTTTATAATTTACATCAGTCCTTTTGAAATTTCATCATCTGTCATGGAGAACTTAGGACACTCGTTTGTCAGCTCGTCGGCAGAAAATTTTACATGTGAATTATTTAGAGGACAGCTTTCGGTCCTAATTAATTAATAAATTTGACAGGGGAATAAAATGTACGTCAACTGCTCTTGACTCAGAAAAGAATAGTAGGTGAACGCTATTGTACTTGCAACGTCACATGTCCCGTCACATGTCTTAACCACCAAATGGCCGACTTTTGATTTAGTTCGCAAAGAAAATTACTATAAAAGAACAAAAATTAAATTTGTGTACTAGTGTTAAGTTACTACTAAATCTTTCCATTTGATTAATTTAGTTTTAAACTTTTTGACAACTTGTCACTTCAGTTTTAAATATTTTAATTATACTAATTTAGTTCTAAAACTTTTAATGATTTACCAATTTAGTTTTAAATCTTTTAATAATTTACTAATTTCGTCATTTTAGTTAATTTTGGTCGAAAATCGCTAACGTTGCAACATATTATACCAACCATTTTATGTGATATAGCTGATGTTGACTTGAACAATTTTTTAGAGTTTTTTAAATTTTTTCTAGTTTTTTCTTCTTCTCTCTTTTTATCCTGACCCTAAACCTCGTCGGCCAATTCTCACTAGCCACAGGCAAAGGTTGGTGACCCTCACCTGGTTGCGCCAGGAGCCTAACCGCCCTAGGTGGCCACAACTGAGGGAGTGGCCCTTGCCCATATCTAGGCAAGGGCACCACGGACCTCGCCAACCAAGCTGGTTAGTTAGGCAAGGGCTGTGACGCCCTCACCTTGACTAGGTCAAGGTTACGTGGCCCTTGCCTGTGGCTAGCAATCTCGCCAACCTATGATTAAGGGAAAAAAAGGAAGAAAAGAAGAAAAAGAAAAAAATAATAAATTTATGAAAAAAAATAAAATGTCCACAATAGTATCGGCTATGTCACGTAAGATGGTCAACATTAACTAGGTAGTCATGTAGGCAATTTTTAGCCAAAACCAACCAAAATGACTATATTAGTAAATTGTCAAAAAAAATGGAATTAAATTGGCTAAATTGAAAATTTTGGGACTAAATTGGAATAACTACAATAGGTTTAAGACTTTTTTGGTGATTTTTTGGTAGTTTGCATCCACGTGCGATTTGCAATCCGATGGTGAACCGAATCTAAGAAGGATTTATCTTGTATTGAATTTAAAGTTTGATAGCATAGAGCTTTTCAAATGAACTGAGTTAAGATCCGAACAATAAAGAGCAATAAGCTGCTAGCAGAGTCTAATAGTTGTTCTTTCTATTAGTTGCGGTGTGAACAAGTATTTACCTACGGGATTAGTTGAGTAGGCTTGCATTATTTGTTTGCTAGTTGATGGCTACATGTGTAGAGAATTGACTACTTAGATGTCAAAGTCTATTATCAAGTCAGGCGGCCTTGGTATAGTTTTCACGTAATTGATGAAATTTCAAAAAATATCATTTTTTGAATTGAAAATCTCCCAACGCCTTAATTAACTATGCCACTAAGTATTAAATTCACTACTTTCGGCAAAATAAAATGTTGTGCTATTCCAACCAATGATGTCAACTTGACAAAGTATGTTTTCAAGGTCTCAATCAAAGCATTTGATCTCGCTTTGGATACTAATGTCGTTGCTACAAAGCGTTATGATTGATTCGAAGCTATTTGGAGGAGTTGTACCGGAGCAATAAGAATGTCAATGCCATGTTTGGGACACCATAAAAAGTGGAAGGTTGGAAAATGGGGCGGAAATTTTCTAAGTTTTCCTCCCTTTTATTCCCATCAAAGCATAAGTGGTGTTACTTGCAAATTTTGCAAAGTGATGTAGGGAACACTCGTCCACCCGAAGCATAGTCCATGGCTAGCATGTTGCTCCACTTAAAAGGCAAGCGTGAGGACAAAAGTTCTAATCGCTGCAAATCTACAATCCACATTACAGCTTATAAGCATGAGTGAAGTTAAAAAAAAAAAAAAAAAAAAAAAGGCAAAGATTTCACGTGCAATCTCCCAACACACACACACACACACACGGGAATTTAACAGGCAACTTTTTTTCTTTTTCTCGTTTTGCTTTTTGAGGTTTAATCATATACATTGACTGGCT
Source organism: Eucalyptus cloeziana (assembly GCA_014182715.1). NCBI lineage: Eukaryota > Viridiplantae > Streptophyta > Magnoliopsida > Myrtales > Myrtaceae > Eucalyptus > Eucalyptus cloeziana. The sequence goes on along the minus strand of CM024636.1, from coordinate 48,336,053 downwards.
GAGAGATCATGTCAACTAGATGTCGTGCGGGTTCGATCAAGATTTTCATTGACTTGTCACTTGAATGAGGAATTTAGTCAATCGCACTTTGGATTGCTCATGATTGCTCCAAAGATTCCATTCTTGTCTACAATTTATAAATTTAAAAAAAAAAAAAGTTGCACCGTCCGTTTTTCGATTAATTTAATCTCCCCATAATTTAGACCGATTGGGATTAAAATGGACCTTCACGAAGCTGAATTTGCAACCGGAAAAGCTGACGGGATTAAATGAGTAGGAATAAAACTTAGGCAATCGAAACTAATGTAAAAATGCATAAAATAATAGGCAAAAAAAAGGGAAATTTTAGAAATTAAGAAAGCCACCAATGGCACATTCGCCACCATCCCGTGAGGCCGCCTCAAGCTCAAGCTAAAGTTTCGCAGTCATGACGGCTGTGAGAACTCAAATCGAGAATCCATTACCACAATACTCCTAACCTAGCAACCATGGCCATGAGCTCAGGCGGCCCCAGCAGCCATGAACTCGAGCTCCATCATCACGGTTGTCTTGAGACTTTGAATTGAGCATCCATCGCCAACACACTCCAAATCTACCACCAATGGCCGATACCATGGCTGCTAGGTTCGAAGTGCTGCGGCGAGCTCCTTAGCCAGGACAGTTGTGCGGCTCCAGATCGAGCGACCATAACCCCGACCCTTCGCATCCAGCAGCCATGGCCACGAGCCCGAAGCTCAGGTGATCATGGTCGCGAGCTTGAGGCTAGAAGTGAGAAGAGGCCGAGCTTGTGCACGGATCGGCTAAGGGTTTTGAAATTTAAGATGTCTTTTTTGAAGAGATAAGGATAAACAACTCCATGGTTGTAGCCAAAAGGGGTGGAGTTGCTACGGACGTTGATGGAACATTAGAGACAAGAGAGAGATAGACCATTTTGAAAAATGCCAAAAGAAAAGGTCCACATGTGCACTCCACGCAACCTTTTTTTCTTTAAAAAAAGGTCCACATTAGCAATATTTAATGTCGTCGAGTTCATGTCAATAAAATCCGTCCTCGAAACGGCAGAAGGACGAATAATGACACATGATAATAATTACAATGGCAATTTTAAACTAAATCAGTATGGGGACAGTTTTGAATTTCAAGTAAAAGTAGATAGATTTACTAATGACATCATCCCTTTTGTTTTATCATATCGCAATCGTCTATAGTCAGTTCTCTCTTCTACTTTTGTGTTTTGGCTTCGTCTTTCTTTTTCTCAAAGAGAGATGAGTATGGCTTTATTAATGAAAAAATCTAGTTACTAAAAAATAAATATTTTTTGGGTATTCCAAGGTAAATTCTGATTTACTTTATTATGGGGAAAAGTGCTAAAAAAGTCATAAACTTTTTGTATTCGTGCTAATTTAGTCTTAAACCTTTTTTTTTTTTTTGCGCCGATTAAATCATAAACATTTTTACGTTATGCCAAATTAGTCTTTTCCAGCACCGATTTTCTTCGGGATTAGGCACCGGCCGGCTGACGATGGCTGATCGCGTTTACGTGGACAATTTTTAATAATATTTTAATATTTTTGATTTTTTTAAAAAAAATTTCCTTTTTTCTTTTTCTTTTTTTTCTTCTCCTCTTCTTCCTCCAAGCTGGTCGCCGGACCTCGGTGATTGGCAGAGGAGGCGATGGCCACCGAGGTCGACCTCGTCGGCCACCTTGCTAGTGGTCGCAAAGGCGGCCTCGCACGAGGTGGCGAGGCTCGCCCTCGCTAGATCGCAAGGGCGAGCCTCGCCGCCCCGCGCAAGGCCGCCTTCACGACCACTGGCGAGGTGGGTGGCGAGGTCGAGGTCGACCTCGCCGGCTGTTGCTGAGGTCCAACGACCAATTGGAGGAAGAAGAGGAGAAGAAAAAAAAGAAAAAATCAAAAATATTAAAATATTATTAAAAATTGTCAACGTTAGTGCCGATCAGCCATGTCCCGACTAGTGTCAAATCAACAAAATTTTGCCAAAATTGGCCATAAATGATTGAATTGACATAACGTAAAAAGGTTTATGACTAAATTGACACAAATGCAAAATGTTTATGACTTTTTTAGCACTTTTCCCCTTTATTATACATTTCTTAATATTTCATAAGGCGACTTGGAAGAAAAGAAAAAAAAGAGTAGGACGACCAAGCATGTCAAACATATATGTTTATTATTATTAGATATTGTATGTGTAAATGTGTGTGTCTGATAGAGAAACGATCCACATATTAATTGAGGATCCCAAAATTGTCGATTCTTTTTTTTCAATTGGCCACATTGAATATTATTAAGACATTCCTCAATGCATTTCTTAATATCTGGTTGATGGTTTTGTCACGATGATATGAAGGTGGTCATCATCAGCAATTTTTTACGAACATGAATTGAAAGTGACACGTTGAAATTTTGCAGAAAGGGTTATAACTAAACTGGCAAAATTAAAAATTCAAGATGAATCGGCATCGTACAAAAGGTTTAAGACTGGTCGAATGGATTTCTCCGGCACTCACTATGACAAAATCATGATAAGAGCAAATTATCTCTGATAATTTTCTTTGTCGGGTCAAACCATATGATTTGAGTTGATCATGCCCGACTTCCCTTTCACGTTTTCTCCCCCCCTTTCTCGTCGGCTTGGTTTTCTAAAATGGCGATGTTGACGGGTCGGGATTTATCATGACGATGACAAGCTACGCGAACTGAGATTTGAAACGTAAAGGAGAAGAGAGTGTTTGACGGGTAACTAAGAGATGGAGACAACACCTTCCCAAGAAATGAAAGTTTTTTTTGAAATTGATGTTTGTTTTTGCGTCAAAAACCAGGATGCTAATCCAACAACCTCATTCCTCGATTGGAGTTTCATGATAAGGTTTTGTCGGGGTAAAAAAAATCATTTCCACCAACGCCGTTATTCGGTTGTAATCATCTCTCCTCTCGAATTGTACTTGGGGAAAAATTTCTACCATTGTACTTTTGCTGTCTTTCTAATCAAGTCTCCGTACTTTTCATTTTTCTAATCCGATCTTTCTACTCATGCAAAATACTTAATTGAGTCTCTGAATCTAGTTGATACGGAAGTTTCATAACGTTGGAATACGATGTGGATCGAATGTTGATTACTTGGCCACCGGCAATGGAACGTGCATAGTGAATGGATTGATGTTTTTCTTAATCTTTTTTATTCTCCCACCTAGTCACTAGCCATGGCGGGTGTCCACGGAGGTAATGTTTAATCCATGTCACGCCGTGGCATCTTATGAGGGCCATGTGGGCTGGATTTGGCAAGATTTTGTGCCAAGGGTACTTGATTAGATAGGTTGTGTAAGTAGGACTTGATTGAGAGAGAGCGCATGGGCTTGATTAGAAAATACAGTTAGAGTACCGCGATGAAATATAGAACTTTCACATAATGTGATTTTCCAATGTCACAAGTAGCTGATGTCACTCGAATGTCCGATCTTTAGAAGTTTTAGCAATTAATAATTGCTTGAGCATCGTATGAAAGCTGTATTACTGTTATCATTCGTATTCCGTACTCTTTAGAAAATATGTCCCTTGTCTAGTATATGTAGTAGTGACATCATGACTTCTTTTCTATTTCCATCATGGTGGTTTGTCTCGTGGTGAAGGGGTTAATAGTCTTCCGTGAGGTCACGAACTAATTCAATTCACACTGTGAACAAACCTTAAAATTAGTCATGCCATGTTGCCCGACTGTAGCGTATCTCTTGGAGGGAGAATCTTTCTGTCCATCAGCATCTTGATAAAGTTTCCATGACAAGCTCATAAACCTTGGACTTTCGAGTCAAGAGTAGTGTGCAATAGATATCATTCAAATTGAGCATTCCATAACAAGTGTAAGATCCCTTCAATTAAAAAAAAAGGAAAAATAAATCTTGAAATATATAATACTTATTCTTGCACGAGCTCAGACCCGTAAAATGACCTTTGAACCGTCTCCAAACATGTCTCCTCCACAAAAAAAAAAAAAAAAAAAAACCAATCCGGTCTATATGCAATCTCCTATGACTTTCTCCCTCGTTCGATGTCCGATAGTGTTAGAATAGTCAACTCATGCTCACCGATGTCACAAGTCGTCTCGGCTCAAAATTCTCGCCGGGGAGTGGGGGAGGAGGGGCGACGTCACGAGTGTCGTCACGATGACGTCAAAATAGCAACCCCGAAACAAAACATTAAAGAGAAAAAAAAAGAGGGCCGAACAAATTTGGCCCAATGGGGATCGCAGGATCTGAGAATGATTACAAGGCGGGCCCGGCGTTGATCTTAGGCCTGACACAGCATTAACAGGAAAAAAAAAAAAAAAAATAAAATAACAAAATAAATAATTTTAAAAAAGAAAGAAGAAAAAACGAAGAGCGAGTCCCCCACCTCCAACTTTTGCGAGAGAGGGGCAGACAGGGGAATTACGAGCTGGACCACCGGCGCGGGGCCCGGGCGGTCCCGGTCGGTCCCGGTCGCCATCATTCCCTCGCCCGGTCGGTCGGTCCAAAGGCCCGAGAAAAGAGAAGACGACGACGTTCGGCCCCTCCACGGCTCTGCATTCCGACAAGGGCGGTGGGGCCCGCCCCCGTCAAACCCCCTCCCCATCTCCACCTTTGACCTCCCTCCCCTTTTCTTGAGGATGTCGTACGTCACGGACGTCGGAATGGACGGCGACCGGCTGCCCGCTCCCCCTCCCCACCACGGCCTGTTTTCGACCGTGGGATGAAGCTTGAATCTCGCGGTGGAGGAGGAGGAGCGCGACGCCGGTCGTGACTCGGGTCTTTATCCGCGGGCCACGGCACCCGGGGGATGCCCCCCTTGTGTATTCTTTGACCTCTTCATTGCTTCCCCCAAAAAAGCAAAATTTTCTTATTGTGAACACTTGCTACTTCTTTATTTTATTGATATCATTATATGTCTTGTGTGAGCTGGTAATCGATTGATCGAATTTTTCTTTTTGGTAAAGACAATCGACTGATCGATTCACATTATGTCGATGCAGAAAAAAAATGATCAACCTCTAGCTATTATTGACAAGACTTACTAGATGAGAGCAGAGTTTGGTCAATTCGGAATAATTGATGACACCATGAAAATTAAGGACGAGGAACTTTATTAAGACTCGAGAAACTGATGACACAAAAATGTACTTATTGAGTGGTTATGTTTGTTGCGGCTATCTTAGCATTTTTTCAAAACTTCTTAGTGGATAATTGTTGCCAAATAATAGGAGATCGTGTTACTTCGTATAATTACTGTTAGGATTATGAAGCTATTTCTTTATTCAAATTCAATAACCGTTCTATGTAAAGATCGGTAGAAGGTTACAAACACTCCAAGCATATTCATTGTAAACCCACTTATATCAATCGCAAAACACAATGTCATCGTAAATTTTTCTTTTACTTTTACTTTTAAGCAATTTACGTGATCAGACATGACAGTCTTTAGTCTCCGTACCTTTAAACTTTATTATCACTCACTTTTCTATCTAAAATCAATAAAGGGCCCCTTGCGATTTCAATCGATTCATATTGATCTATTCATTTTATATTCTTAAAAGACATTCATCATTTTCGACAAAACACATTGATTGCTACCGTTCTCGCCCCGAGCACAATGAATAATCATAGAGTGATGTAGCCTATGACTTTTAAGATAGCCTCAAGGAATTGGGGATGGTGGGGGTCAAATTCGTGACTTCTTATGTCCGAAGCCCGAACAAGTTCAACATCCTACCCACCTTCGGGGGTCGTTGCTACTTCTTTCATATTTTCCTCTTTCGTTCGGCGGAGGTTTAGGTATTTCCATTTTGCTATTTTTCTTTCAAGCTAACGACCCAACTTATATGGCCCAATCTTCATGTTCTAAGACTATGAGATCGATTGGTACAGTTTTCTGCCCTTATATATTTATTTATAGTGGGTCTATTTTATAACTATATCTAACAAAATTCCTAATTCAAACTATAAATATCAATGCAAGCGTTGTCCTGAACACCCTGTCTCAATTGATTGCCACATAGATAAATATAGTTTCAAGTCTCAAAAATTCACCTTCCAGTAGATATGAAACGAATTCGATTTGAAAAACAAATATATTCACCGGCCAAAAATCCCATCATATTAAAAAGAACATTTAAAGGAGATAAGATGTGATTAAAGATTGAAATGATAACGCAACAATCGGATCAAGCCACCAACTACCTCTCCGCCGTACAACTTGCCAAAGGGATGAGGAAGAATGAGGAAACCTATGATGATGATGCTCTCCCGATGAAGTTATAGTAGGCCAAAATCAATTGTAATATCAAAGTGATTTATGTATCACGCTCGAGGGGATGGTATAGCCGAACTAAGCTGGGCAATGGTACAGTTTGATTTAATGATTCGATTTGTCATACATGTTGGTAACTTACCAAATTTTTATGAAATTACCAAGATCTTCTATAATTCACAAATTAATAATTTTTCTGCTAGCTTACCAACTTTTTTTTTTTTTTTTTGCATATCTCACCAACAATTCAAATTTACTAAGACTCCATTTATTTTATGGAAAATGAATAACTTGAAAAATATTTTCCTAAAAATGATTACTTCTATTGCTCATAAAAATGAAAGAACGAAAAGTATTTTCATCATTTACACAAATATTTAAGTGTGAATTATTGTTGGTAATAGAAATATTTTTTCATTGACTAACTTTTTAAAGTGATATTAGTAATTATTTTCGGGAAGATATTTTTTAAATCGTTCATTTTCCACAAATCAAATGGAGCCTATGTCTTATGCGAAGTTACCAACCGAAAGTAGATTGATTTATTAACTTTTATCAGATTGTACCGTCAATTAATTTTGGGTTATCAACTCTTCTTTGAGTTACATTGAAATTATTTTAATCTAAATCAACTTTTCTATTTAGTTACCCAATTTTATTTGCCTTGGGTAGTAACTACTCACGTTTACTAACTCTTTACAGAGGTTACTAATCTTAAATAGCATGTCCCAATAACCGTTTTCCCATTAATTACCGCATAGTATTTCGTTAGTAACTCTCATTTAAAACTTATCCACGCATATTTTAATATTTTAATTTGCCAACTTTTTGTTTTAATTATTTACGATTTTTTATGATCATTTCTTAGCGATACCTTAAATACCTTAAATAGTTTTAGAAACGGCCAATCTTAATTAACATGACTTACCAACTTTTCTCCAATTAAGTTACCGATAAATTTTTGATTAGAAACTTTCATTTGAGATATTTAACAAGTTTATTTTTTATTAACAATTTCTCTTATTTGATACTAGCTTTTATTTACCTTTTTAAAATTATGCCTTAAATATACAAAATTTTATATGAAATTACTATTTTAATCAAATTAATTTATGAACTTTTCTCCAATTAAGTTATCAACTAATTCGCTTACCAACCCTCGTTTGAGTTAGTTATCAACTTCTATTATTTTTCAATCTCCTGGCTTTTCAGTTTAATCATTCAGTCGGGAATGCAGTTGATAAGTCACAAGACATTCGTAAGAAAGTTGACTAAAAATTGCTCAACAAAGTTGGTGTGTCACCAACTCATGTGGATCCTCGAACATCTCTTATTTGGAATGATGTACGCATCAAAAGTAGACACTTAAAATCATTCTATGAATTTCGTCACCATTTATTGATTGATAACACAACAATTCTTACATTCAACCGACATGAACCTGAGAAGAACATCCACTGTGTTCAGGGCCAACAGGGAGGCGAAGATGTTGACCTCGTCGGCGTAAGAAGACGCACCGGCGAGATCGGCAAGGGACCGGATCGCAATGAATGGTATCTTGTGTCGGCGACAGACCAGAGCAATGGAGGCAGTCTCCACTTCCATGGCAGTGGCATTGAACTTTGAGTACAAGAACTCCCTATAAGCACTGTTGTCCAAAAACACGTTGGCGCTCACCCCTCTCTCCACTATCGCCACCGTCGGTGCCCTTGGCAAGCATGTCGAGTTCACACATTGCCCCAGCTTCAAGACCTAGTCGAGTCAGTAAACAAAGTATCAGCATAAAGAGAGAGTTTATATGTTCCTAAAAAACATATATATTCAGGCTCTTTCCGTGCTGATTCCCTTGACATGCTAACTTTGAAAACTGTGATCGATTAGATGTTTACGTGAAACGAGATAGGCTTTGAACTTCAAATGGTTGGCTCAGGACTTACCTTGATTTTCTTCCAGACGTCGGAATAGTGCTTGTCGACTAGGAGCCAAAAGGGATGCTCTCGGACTTCGGGGATTCCGTCGGCAGGGTTGATTTCCTCAAGGTTGGTACCAAACATTGTTGAGGAGATTCTGGTCAGCCTTGCCACTGGTGGCGTGATCATTGAAACTAGCGAAGTTTTTTTTTTTTTGGTTGGTCCTACGCTAATTCTACTCTAACACTTACTCTCAAACTTTTGCCATGTCTCCTTACAGGGTATGGGAGTCGAAACCCACTCCTGAAATAAAATCGTCCCCACCCCATATTTCCTTGTATAGTCCCCGTAAGATTCAAATGCTAGCTCTGTGCCAAGCCCATCTCAAAGCCTCTGCTTTCATTCGGGAATAAGGAAAAAGATTTTAGGAGCATCTCTTTTTTTAGGGCTTGAAGCGATATGAACAGCAATCTCAATGTTGGGTACTACCTAACCCATTTGAGAGCAGCCCATGCATGGTCAGGTCTGCTTTTAACTTTCAAGTTTATAAGACATGTCATGCTTTCTTTAATATAGCAATTGCAAAAGTGCTTGTCAAGAATTTGGACATCCTCTCAAATCAGAGGTAACTTTAGGGAGCCAATAATCTCCTGACATGATGACACATCACCCCAAAAAAAAAAAAAAACACATTTAATATTGTCGTGACCGATGTTTAGTAGTTTTATAGAATACTTTGATCCTCTTAGTTTACCACCTATCGATTTACTCTTAAATTGTTGTAATTTGAATCTCGGTCCTCGATTTCGTGTAAGGACATGTTTGTTTATTAAGAATGAGAAGAGCGGGATGAAAAAAGAGATTTAATTTTTGTTCTTTGTAGCGTTTGGCAACTTGAAATAATGAAAAAATCGAAATGAATAATGGGAATGAAAAAGATTCTTCTTCTTTTCATCAGATCTGCTACACCTTCCCCTTCCAAGCAGCACCACACTCCTAACAGTCACTCAATTTCATGTAAATAAGGACCCAAATGAAAAGAAGAAAAGTTTGAAATAGATCAATAGTTGGAGATTGACCTACCAATTCCAAAGGCCTGTTTGAGCCCAATACTGTGGGATTGCCACATCCCCAATTTGGAGATTTGAATTTGCATTCCTTGTAAGTTCAGAGTGAATCACACCTGGGGTTTGAATCCCTACCTTCTTAGGGGTTGGGGTGGGGACGATTTAGTTTTAGGAGTGGATTTCGACTTCCACACCCTGCAATAAGGCAAAACAAAAGTCTGAAAGTGAGTATTAGAGTGGGAATAGAGTGAGACCGATAAAAAAAAAAAGTGAATCACACCTTTCACATTGAACAAAGTCAAGACTTCGACTCTTATTTCTTTCTTCATACCGTAAAAGGGAGAAAAGCCCTTTTTTGCCCCTTCTATTGAGAAAACCTAACTAACTGGCATTTTCTCTCCACTTTCATCGAAAAAAAGACGTCTGACTTTGCGGTTAGGCCTCCATTTGTCTTCATGCAGCAACAACTTCTCATCAGCACTCTCATTTTCTGATATTGAGATGAAAAAAAGGGGACATAAAGGACACATTAAGATCAAAATCTTGTGCGTACTATGCCCATCCCTGTCATGGTGATTATCGCTTTCTCATTTGCCAGCCGCCCTATTTGAAACCTTCTTTCCACAACACCAACATTAAAAATATATGTAGAACATATCGCAAACCATGTGTCGCCCAAAGGAGGCAACTATGGCAGTGTTCTTGGGATAAAGAAATCATGAATAAGAGCCAGAGAACTAGCGAAGGAAGAGATAACTGAATGTATGAATAATGGATGTGATATGGAGTGTTCATGAGCTTCGGTTACCAGAAATGTCCAAGGGAGAGTTTCATTAGGGACTGATGCAGGAGCATCCAACGTAGCTCCATCGATCAATACAAAACCATCGATACTTATCCAGGCCAAGAAAGAAATTGGACATCATGTGATTCGATGGATCATTTTGAGTAAATAATGTTAATTACTTATCGATACTTTGTTGTATATCGAGAATTATCGATGGGAGGCCATTTTGGATGTTTTGCATAACCAATTGATGAAGTTTCAGGAGGTTATTTTCTGGTCAAGGGAGGAGCACAAATTTTGGAAGGATGAAGGTTCAAGAATGCAAGTTCCCGTGCTAATAAATGCATTTCCTAAATTCCTAGGTATCTTTTATTGTTATGTAGTTGTCAAGAGTCAAAGGTCTAAGTTCTTAGGTCATTAAAGTCTGCTTTTTATATTTCCTAAGTCTAGAATCCTCCTATAAACAGAGGAAAACTATCCAATGTAAGGACATATGAATTTGATGAATGAAAATTGTGAGATTTCCTTTGCTTGAGTGAACATTTTCAGAGAGTGGATAATTCCTTTTGGTCTCTTTATTCTCGGAGCATAGATTACTCCTTGGTGGTGAGCCAAGAAACCCTTTATCCTTGGCTGGTGGAATCTTTAGGCATTGGTGGTGAGCTTCTCTTTTCCCGAAGTCCTTTATCTTTGGCTGGTGGAAGCTTTAGGCCTTGGTAGTGAACTTCGTAGATCTCAATCCTCATCCTCGGTTGGTGGCGTGGCCTTTACAGCTTGGAAGGAGATTGTTCAATATTTTTTTATTACCCTCCGTTTATTCCCCTTATACACTACTCCATACACTTAACCAAAAAAAAAATCCCAAAAAAAAGAATTTCTGTTCTGGAATCACTCGTCCCCATCACGTATCGGGGACAAAGGTTGGAGATTGGATAATAGAGTTAATCTGAAAGGGTATGGACACTACAATTGCTGAGAATGGGCCTTCCTTGTTCACTCCATCCACCATTCTTGTCGAACCATGATCAACTGCTCCAAAGCTTCTCTTCAGCAAGCCCATCACCATATCTAGAAGGGCCACCTCCATCAAACGCTGGAGATAAGCCATGAGAGAGAGAGAGAGAGAGAGAGAGAGAGAGAGAGAGAGAGAGAGAGAGAGAGAGGAAGCGATGATAAGCTAAGACAAGGAAAGGGAATCTTTATATGTAGTCTTGGATTCAAAGAGGATCTGAAAAAGAGAAACTGTGTTCAAGGCTTGACATTTTGGATCATAGGAAAATCCAATGATAAATGCACGCTTTACTTAGTTATTTCTTTGTAGAGTTCACGATCAGATCATGACTTGACTTTCCAGGGAAGTTGCATTAAACTCGGATTCACACCTTGTTCAAACTCCCCACAAAACCCAACGTTCGAGCAATCCATTTCAAATCCGCTTAAGTTATCTCAAGAAAATAATCTGCTTAATGATAGGCTCTATTTTATTTAGTAAAAGCATAGAAAAAAGGAATGATGTATAAACCGCCAATTGTTCATTTCAAACTCGGTATAAGGATAATAGAATTGTCAAAAGTTTTATATGGCATTTTTAGTGCCAAAAGATTTTGCCGACTCACTAAGGTGTTAAATCGGAGAAAAAACGATCACTTAAGTGCTTTTGACAAGAAATTCTAACTAAAAATATTATGTGGCTTTGTAGTTAAAATTTTAATATGAGTAGGCCTTTATTTTTTAAAAACCCGGTCCATGTGACATCCATGTGGCTAGGTTGTCTAAAAATGACATCACACCACTCCCATCATAAAAACGTGGTTGTTCAACGCTTGTTGTCGCCGCACCTCTGGTATACTAGTTATCATGCCCATGGTAAACATTGGGTAGCTGGCAGCCACTATTAACCCCATTGCTTGCCAGCCAAACCATAGACACTACTACCATCGATTCTCAGAGTTTAGTCGTCATTACTAGTGACGGATTTCCTCACCGTTTTGACTTAGATCGTTGTATCGACTCCCAAAGTAACAGAAAGCTCTACCTTGTTTCTCGGCCATGAAGCTGGCCTACACTCCGCCAGCTCTGAATCGTTAGCGGTGATGAATACTTGTCCTCCATAGTTTCAATAAGATAGAGGTTCAATAAAATCTAGATTTGATAAAATTAGATAATTTATCATATCCTATATTTGGTTCTTTCCTAAAATAGGATAAAGTCGGATATAAGACAGATATAACCTCGATAAAATTATCTCAAGGGGAGATAGGATAAAAGTAGGTAGGATTTTTAACATTCATAGTATAAAAGTTATTTTACTTGAATAAAGAATTTTTAAATTATTTAAATTAGACTACTACTTGAACATAAATAATATTTGAATTCTAATATAAAAAAATTAAAAATGACAAAAATAACAACAATTTCATTTTTATTCATTCCTAAACTTTAATTTATATACTCAAATTTTTTCTATCTTATAATATAAATTCATTATATATATTTAGTGTTTATATTTATTGCATATATTAGGTATTTTAGTGTTTTAAGTACATTAGTATAGTTTATTATTTAACAAAATCTTATCAAGGAATGATGGAAGGGGAAAAAGATATAAAAATAGTGAGGGGAAAACTAATATAAAATAAGCAAATAAAAATGAAATACGCAAGAGCACCGTGAGAGATTCTTACCATTTTTGTTTGTGTAATTTTTAGGTTCATTTACATTGATATATTATTCATACCAAACAATTGAACTAATATAATTTAAAATATATAGCTTTATTATTGCGATTCACTTAACAATGCATAAGATATAGTGAAATCTTTATATTTCATGTCCTATTCTATCTAACTAAAGATCCATATGAGTAAACGTGGCTTGAGTGAATTCAAGAACTCAAATGTTCTTGCAAATTTATCTTTCATCTTTATTTTCTGCAATTTACAGGGCTAGACTTGATTATACCCGGTCTCTACACCTTTAAATTTCCTTACCATTTACTTTCTTGTCCAACATTAACAAATGACCATTCACAACTTTTATCGATTCATATCGATCCATTCATATTTTTCGAGGATATTTCATCATTTTTAGTGAATCACCTCGATTGCAACCGTTCTCGCATCCCGGCCATAACGTGATGGAGCCTATGACTTCTTAGATGGCCCTATGGAAATGGGAATGGTGGGGGTCAAATTTGGGACTTCTTAATTATGCCAACCTTCAGGGGCCGTTGCTACTCCTTTCAATCTTTTCCCTTTTCGTGTGATGGAGGCTTAGGTATTTCCATTTTGCTATGGTTCGCTCTTCATCTTTTGGGACTAAGAAACTGATTGGTGCAGTTTTCATGCAACGACTTTAGGGAATAGATGTTGTGGCATTTAAGGTACTTGGCAAATACCTCGCCAGCTGCAGTAGTTCGCAACTCAATTACAGAAGAAGAAGAAGAAGAAGAAGATTATGGATAAACTTAGAATGTCTACACCTTTAAATTTATTTATAGTAAGTCTATTTTATGATGACATTTGATAAAAGTCCTAATTCAAACTACAGCTATCAGAGCAAAAGATGAAAATTATAGCAACCACCGTCCCAAACATACTGTCCCAATCGATCACCATATGGATAAACATAGTTTCAAGTCTCAAAATTTCACATTCCGTGACGCATATGAAACAAATTCAAACTAAAAAACAAATATTTCCACCGGCCAAAAATCCCATCACATAAAAAAGAACATTCGAAGGAAATAAAATATGATTAAACGTTGAAATGATAATGCGACCATCATAATCACCCCTTAAGTTTCCATTGCTCTCTCGATCAGTTCATGAAATTCAAACGAGTAAAATTGCAGCATAGAGGACTCAGCATGCGAATGGGCCTGAGCGGCTCGAGAGAAAGAGGTTTGGGATGAGACGATGATCGACAAGAAAGGGATTTGATCCTGGTATGATTTCACGGTGGAACTAGGAATCAGATAAGTTCCCAAAAATTGAAACCGGGAATCGGATCGAGAACTGGACCAAACCAATGGAACCGCTCATTTATTTTTTCCCACTACTTGGAAGCATTTAACTAATTTTTTTAAGAAGAATAAAATAAAAAAGTAAAATTAGTCTGTCCATTCCGGTTCGATTTGATTCCCTCTTGGAATCGAGAACCAGACCATCTAGATACCGGTTCCATTTTTAGGAATTGGGAATCGGACTAACACTCTCAGGCATCGGACTAAATCAGCCGGTCCGGTCCAATCCTGACGGTTCTTGATTCAGGTGATCCGTTTTGCACACCCTAATACCGTAACACATCAGTTGATGAAATTCGAACCGGGTAAATTGAAGCATGAAGGACTCAGCCTGGGAATGGGCCCGACAGTAAAGCCCATATGGAAGGTTGGGCCCAAGCCCACTGCCCAAGCTCGCTCCGCGAGCGGCGATTTGGGACGAGGCGACAATCGACGGTAAAGGGATTTGACCCCCGACGCTCGCGCTCGTCGGAGTGGTTCGATTCCTTCGCTCGCTCGGGAGAGTCCATGCATAGTCGGAAAGACGCCGGAATTCGCACTCCCCATCTCGAGATCTCCGCCGGAGGCGACGCCACCCGTCGCCGCCGATAACCGCCGGTCACCTCCCGTGAGCTTCGCTTCTTCCTCTCTCTCTTCTCTCTGTCTCTGTCTCTGTCTCTGTCTCTGTCTCTCTCTTCCCCGCTCTCATTTCTGTGACGAAATCGCGTGCGATGTGATGTGACGGCGAAGAGCATAGGCGAGTCGAGATGCGTGGTTTAGGCCGTGGCTCTTGGCGCGGTTGGAGCCGCGGGAATGCCGAAGGGGAGAGGTCGAAGAAGCAGCGCGTCACTGTTTCACTGAGTTCGTTGAAGGCCGGCACGCGATTCGTGGTCCGGGATTTCTCGTTAATCGTCGCCGACGGCGGCCGATGACAGCTGCTAGGTAGCGATTGATGCGTGACGTCGGGCTGTGCGACCGAGCTAAGGTGTGGTGAGATGAGTCGGGAAGATACGGTTCGCAGTTTTGTTTTGATGCGGGGGGCGAGTTCATGAGCGAAATATGGAGAGGGATGATGGGGTTTGGTCGGTTCTGCATTGGTGAGAGCTTAGCATGAGTTCTTCGACGTGTTATATCGCTTTAGCTCACGTATTATGGAGATTTAATGTGCAACTCGTGCTCATACGCCAGTTGAGTAGGGAAGGAGAGTGATTTTTCGCAGCAGTGCGTGTTCTGGTCGCTGAATTAGTGTATGGATTGCGATGTACAGTGAGTTTTTTGTTGATTGATTGCTTATGGAGGATCATTTTTTGACCAATGCAATTTCTGGTTGTTTGGCCAAGTACCTTTATAAACTTTGAGTCCAGGTCGGTCTTCACCTGAGAATACTGTGCCCTAATAGCTCCTTTGATTGTGCGGGGTTTATGCATGGAAACTTTAGATCAGTTCCCTTTGTTCTGCAGTGAATTGTCCTATATATAGATTTCTTTCATTTCTCTGTCTGCTTTTCTCAATTCAATTCCGTTTTCCAACAGATATCCTCAATATGAGGATGGCTAAGGAAGAAACTTCATGTAGTGCTGTCCAAGTAAGTGTCTTAGCTGCTTCTATGTGTGTATGGCCCCCCCCCCCTACCCCAAAAAAAAAAAAAAAAAAAAAAAAACAGGGGGCCCAATGCACATGTGCATCTGCAACCACCTGGGTGGGGCTTGGGGCTTGGGGGTCTTTATTAACCTAGAAGTGCACATAATGGACATTTTGTTCTGTATCTGTGAACAGGCAATGGATTTGATTTCAGCAGTTAAGGAGCTGCATGTGCTTAACTCGCACGAACTCAATAAATTACTGAGAGACTCTGACAATTTTGTAATTGACTATTTATCTGTTGAAGGATCATCAATAAAGGTCAGTAGTCAATCTGTAGGATCTCAGCTGCACTCCTTTTAATTTTTGAACCTGGTCAGTTCTTGACTCTATTGTTTCAGGTTGATATGGAAAAACTTGCAGGCTTTCTCCCCTTGCACCTTATTGCTGTGCTCATGTCAGCTGAAAGAGATGAAGTTATGTTCAGATACCTATTATCTGGTCTGCGACTCTTGCATTCCTTGTGTGAAGCCCGCCACGCTAAACTGGAACAGGTAGTTTCTCAGCAATATTGTTTAACTAATTGATTTCTCCAATAATCTTACTTTTGACTCCTTCCTTTTGTCTGTTCCTATCATATGGTTTCGGCTGTTCCACTTACCATCTTAATAGTTTTTGGATATATTAAACAAATTATTTGGTCTTCCAGATCAGCATTTTGAATGACATATGTTGTAGTAAAGTTGGATTTTTCTGCATATTTCTTCCGAATTTATGGAAGTTGAGGGTGACTGAAATTTTCAATTTTATGACTCCATGTAAGTACAAATGTCACCATTCAGCAGTTCTAGAATGGAACAAGGAGGTGGTACCTAAGTTGACTTGTGCCAGACTCTTATTTCCATATCTCTGGCGAAGCAGTATTATATTTTTTTTTTGTTTCAAATATTAGTGAAGAGCCTACTAGTGGATGCGTTGCATTGTTCGTTGTCATATCATTTGTTGGATTGTTCTTTGTCATATCATTCGTCAGGTTGTTCTTTCATTGTATCATGGTTTACGAAATTTATTCTTTCTATTATCTTTGGCAGATTTTGCTGGATGATTTTAAAGTATCAGAACAGATGCTTGATCTGGTCATTTATTTGCTTATCATCCTCGGTGGATATAAGCAGCAGGTTTTCATCTAATCCTGTTTTTGATGTCTTCCCTGCTGAATGTCTTCATTATGCAAAAGCTTCACTTATTGGTGTAGGGAAACAACGATCCAAGTCCTCTGCCCCTCCTGTATTCAGCATTAGTAGCATGCAGTCTGCATCTCTTAACAGGATTTATATCTTCACAGTGGCAAGACCTTGCTCACGTATTGCTTGCACACCCTAAGGTATAATTTGCCACATATTTTCTTTCGATGGTGATCCATGGAATTAGGTTAGCAACAAGCAATTGCTTATGAAATTATTCTTTTCTCTTTTTGTTCATCCAGTTTTATATTAGATCAATAATTCATATACCTTATGGTTCTGCCCCAACGGCAACTGTGCTGATTATAGAAGTTTGTTTTGACAGATTGACGTTTTTATGGATGTAGCCTTTCGAGCAGTTTGTATGATGACTAGATCTCTCAGGACCAAGCTGTCACCTCATAGTAATGATTTCTGTGCAAATCTGAATCTGACGGCAGAGCAGATGGTTAACTACCTTTGCCAGCAGTGTGAGGCATCTCTGCAGTTTCTTCATTCATTATGCCAGCAGAAGACATTTCGGGAGCGTGTGCTGCGGAATAAGGTCTCTGAAATAGTAGATTCATGTTTTCAAATTTAGATTTCCTGCAGGACACAATTCATCCTTCAGAAACAAGAGCTTTAAATAGTATTTCCCGCCAAATGGAAGATAAAGGTTCACATGGGCACAAAAGGTTTCATATTTAGCACCTTTAATTAGGTTTCATTAAGGAAGAGGAGGCAGCAAAAATCCTTATAGATAAAGCATTATCTTGTGAAACAGTTGTAGGCTAATTTCACAAAATCACACGAAGTCTGAGGTTGTACATATCATAAGTTGATCGTGACGTCTTCTCTTCAAAAACAGAGTACCCAGGACATTGGGGTTTTATCAAGGAATCTTTGTTGTGTTTTACTTTAATCAGATGTTCAATCTTCTGCCAGGAATTGTGTGGAAGAGGCGGTGTTCTTCTTCTGGCTCAATCTATTTTCAAGCTAGAGATCACTCCATCTCTGAAAGAGTCCGCTGCTCTTGTAGCTGCAATATCCAGGCTTAAAGCTAAAATGTTATCAATTGTGAGTTGATTGGAAAAGATATTTGTCTAATATTTAGAGAATAACTTATTAGATAATAAGTTGCTCAGTCTATGTCTGGAATCCTTTTGGGCAAATGAGCTGAGATTAACCTGATGGGTGTTGATCTGCAGCTGTTACATCTTTGTGAAGCTGAAAGTATTTCTTACCTGGATGAAGTTGCCAGTTGTCCACAGAGCTTGGATCTTGCAAAATTCGTTGTACTAGAGGTTGGTTTGCATATGCTGGCAGATGTGGTTTTCATAGGACGTATGTTTTACTGAAGAATGAACTCTTTTAAATTTCTTTTCAGAGGATGCACGATTGTCTTCTTTTTTCTTAATCAGTGGTGAAGGATACAGGGAAAATCTAGCACATCATGAATGTACAACGGAAACAGGAAGAAAAACCTAAAGTAAAGCATGAGAAGAGTTTGTGGAATCAAAACAAGATCACAAATGTCCTTACAGTCTGTATTTATGTGTAAATATGTTTATCTATCTCTGTAGCTATGTTAGTCATGATCTTTTACTTCTTGATGTCGTAACTTTTTGAGAAGTCTTCCTAGTGACCTGTGTAAGTAAAGCTATTTCCATGACATCTCATATCATTTCCAATGTCATTTAATAGAGGTTCATTTTGCAGATATTCTTGTTAAAAGATTCCCTATCCTAGATTTTATTTTGACACTTCAGTTCTTGAGCTAGGAATCCTTACACTAATAAGCTTCTTTGTGATGAAATGGTGGTTTTTGTGTAGGTTCTCAACTTATTGAAGACTGCACTTGGCAGAAATACTGAATATTCTGCCGCTCATTCTGACAGAAAATATCCATCAGGCCTGTTGCAACTCAATGCAATGCGCTTAGCTGATATCTTTTCCGATGACTCGAACTTTCGAACTTATATCACAACATACTTTGTGAGATACCTTTCTAGATCTCTACTGATATTCAGTTTCTTTTCTTTCATCTTGGTTTCTTCGCATCATTGAGAAAAGTGTCAGTTTTCTTTGCTGGTGCCAAAGTGTCATTTTTTCTGGTTTTAATGAGTTAAAACACCAAACTGAAAATATGTGAATGCAAAAGTGTCGTTTGGGGTTTTAAAGTGATGCACAAGCTCCACTCGCAATAGGTTATCCTGTTTTCTTATGATTATGCATGCTGTCCAGAGATGCAAGAAATGACTAGTTGGAGTATAATTGTAGGGTTTTGGAAGGATATATTTTTACAATGTGTGGTTATTGTTTGTCCATCACACCACTTAAGTATTATGTTGGTAAGATCTTGAATGTGTCTCTCACATTTGTTTGCAGACTGAAGTTCTCTCTGCAATATTTTCCCTCTCTCATGGTGAATTTTTATCCTCTTGGTGTTGTTCTGATCTCCAAGTAAGGGAAGAGGATGCATCCCTGGATTATGATTTACATGCAGCTACAGGATGGGTTTTGGATGCCTTTTCACCATCAAACACTTCGAACAAGTTGAACATAGAATGTGCATTCATCCCTAATAATATTCGTCAACCTTCATATGCCCATCAGAGGACATCACTTTTTGTCAAAATAATTGCGAACCTCCATTGCTTTATTCCCAGCATCTGTGAAGGTTAATTCATAGCTGTGATTGCATAAAGTGCTTCTAACTCAATTTATGTCATACTCCGCTAAAAGCACGTTATATTACAGAGCAAGAGAGGAATCTCTTCCTTCACAAGTTTCTAGAGTGCTTGAAGGTGGACATGGACTCGGGTAAACCATCGCCTGAAATTTCTTATACTTCTGATGCTCCAAGAGCTGACACTGTCTTCAGAAATCTGCGTAAGTCGACTCCGAAGTTATTTACTTCCATATTTAGTTTTTGTTTCTTATGATTGATTTTTATTGTTCAGGTTCATTGTTAAGTCACGCAGAGTCCTTAATTCCAACCTTCTTGAACGAGGAGGATGTACAATTATTGAGGTGATTATAATGTCATCACTATCATCATTTCCTTTATTCCTTTTTTCCTGAAGCTTCAGATTTGTTAGCATGTTATTCTGAGTCTCTGACCAAGTATAGTGAGGTGTGATTCTAAACGAACTGCTGTTATGTGGAGTCTGCATGTATCTGTTTGTTGTCTCTTTAAAATTCCTATCTGAAGCCTAGGATCTCTGGCATGATGCCGATTATCTGTACCTTCCAGGTGCGACCTGTTTAATGCTTAAATCCTAGTTAGAAAATTTTTGGTATCTTAACAGAGACACCAAGTGGATGATGAAAAATAAAAACTGTAAATAAAGAGGCTCTGTATATATAGAGTCTGCTTGGTGGGCAGAGTCAACCAGAGAAAAATGTAATGCCTCAAAATGAGGCAGCCAGCTGAATGGGGGACAACCTTAATTTTAGTTTAGTTATCACTCCTTGATTTGGCCAGTATCGATATATCTTTATATTTTGAAAACAGGGGCTGTTGGTTTTCTTGAATATCCAGAGAAGCTAGATTATTTTACGAATTGTTAGGAGGAATATTGTGGGTGGAACCATGGAAGTCTGCTCCGTATGGCTAGCTTTGCAGAAGATCTTAACCTGACAGTGCCTTTTATATCTTCTATCCATGAGCATTCCCAGCCGTGTACTTCCCTATTAATATTCCAACTTAATAGTGCTTCAGCTGCTTACAGTCAGCCAAGCGATTTGGTGAGAAGTAATCACATTTTTTCAGTTCTTAAATGTCAAATACATAATATGTTCATTCATAATATCACGTATAAAGAGTTCAAGTAAATATAATCAAATGGCACTATAATATATAAGAAAAGAAATTAAACTGGAAGAGGACAGTCGGATAACATGATGCGACAGATCATCCTTCACTGGTACTTCTCAACTCATTTCTTATAATCTGTAACATGTATATATACACATTGTGATAGAGTGTTGATGTGTGACATATGTGTATAACTATATGTATGGATGTACTGTATCTTCTTCTCTCCTATGGTATTATGGTCATAAATCAATTTCAGAAATTTTGTAGTCTATTCTGTTACTTTTTCTCAACGTTCTTTGACCTTGCATCTTTGCATATTTTCGTACAGAGTATTCTTAACCCAGTTACAGCCATTGATCACCCCGAGTATGGTTGAAGAGAACGGAGTTCAAGTGAGAATTGGTTTTTGAATACTATTTCTTGTTGCTCTAAACCATACATCTTTTAGAAAGTGCAATAAATCCCTGTTATTATGGAAGTTCTGAACTATGCTGTTGGAATATTCCAGGAAAGCAAACTGGATGGGTCCAGATCTTGGGATAAGTTTGCTCAAGTCAATATGAGTGACAAATATCAGGTAAATTTTAAGAGTTCAATTAATTTTTGTTCATGTTCTGATTATCACTTTGGTGAAATAGTTTAGAAATGGGTGATACAAATATCCTTCAATAGCATCGTATTGTACTACAGTTAGATAGGACTTGCAATTTAGTAGCTAGAATCTTGAGGTCCAAACTCAGAATTGCAAGTAAACCTTGTGAACCTAACTTATGAAACATGAAGTCAATACTTCTTTTCGGTGGTAGTGACTGAATGCCATCCTGCTATTAAGGAATGAGAGACAATTTACTTGAATGAAATGTAACGGATCCTATGATATCTATAAATACTACGACTAAGCTAATCCAAGATAAGTAATCATGTCTAGACTTCCCTTTTGAACCTGAACCAGAGACGAAGTAATTTTTGTAGGAAGCTCCGAGTGTGGGGAGACGCTTATATCCTATGCCCAGAAAAGATTCACCTAATTTTAATGGTAGAAGCGGTTACCTGAGAGAGGGCATGTCTGAGAACTCCACTTTCAACGACTTGGAACGGCTTCATGTCAGAAGCAAGCATGATGAGCGTAGCAATTTTTTGAGGCGAGGCAGGGGGGAACATGGTAAATTTGGCGGGACTGCCTCTAGAGTTTCAAGAGAAGCTGATGGGGATGTCCAGACTGTGGAAACAAGTGGTTCAGATACAAGCTCCATGAAAGGAAGAAACTCCGCAGATCCCACAGAGAATGGTGATCTTGCACAGTTGGGCAAGCAGGTGACTGTAAGTGGGTCTGGAGCAGGTCAAGAGGACGAGAAGGTTGAAATCCATCATAGTGAAGAAAAGCAGCGAAGAAAACGCAAACGCACTATCATGAATGAGAAACAGATGAAACTCATGGAGAGCGCGCTCTTGGATGAACCAGAAATGCAGCGAAATGCTGTTTTGATTCAAACATGGGCTGATAAATTGAGTGATTATGTATGTTATCTATTCCTTGTGACTTAAATTGATGAAGCATAATTTACATATGAACATCATAGACTATTCAAGATTGACAAATTTTTCCGTCTTTCCACCTTTTCCAGGGTTCTGAAGTTACATCTTCACAGCTAAAGAATTGGTGAGAACTTCTCTAACCTTTTTCAAGCTGCCACTCTGATGATTGAGAAATTTTAATCTTGCGTTCCTGCTGAGAGCTTGATCTGATAAACTGGACACTCTAATTATAGGAAATGCACTTGGTTTCTCTGTGGAGGCAAATGATTTGGTGGTGCTAGATTTACTCTGTTCTATCTTTGGAAACTAAGCATTGTGACATGAAATTTCATGATGGAATAAAATGAAAACAATCATAAGGAGTTCCTTGAATGGATATAACGTCTCATATCAGATTAATGGTGAAGAGCTAGCATGCTCGTGCAGATTTATATGCAAAGAGAAACTAAGAATGTTCCCCTGGTGGACAAGGCATAATTGTTGCTCTGAAGTAGCATTTGGGCAACTTGTGGTGCTTTTTAATTGGATTATCTTGAGGAAAACTGATTGTGCTGTTGCACTGTGTATCAACAGGCTGAACAATCGGAAAGCTAGGCTAGCACGCGCTGCTAAAGATGTCCGAGCCCAGCCAGAAGTTGACGAAGCTATGCCTGATAAGCAAGCTGAACAAGGCCAAGCATTGCAGCCGGACTCACCAGAGAGCCCATGTAACGAAGTTCCATCAACTTCGAAAGGTAATACTTGGAGCGCATCAAGAAACAGTGCAGAGAAATCTGGGGCTGCCCAATCAGAAGCTGTCAATCCTAGTCCAGCTGAATCAGCTCTTGAGCCTGGCCAACACGTAGCCGTTGTAGATGCGCAAGGAGAGGAAATTGGTGAAGGGACGGTGCATCAGGTTTATGGGAAGTGGAATGGGAGAATCTTGGAAGAATCGAAAACGTGCGTCGTGAACATTACCGAGCTCAAGGTTCAGAAATGGACCCAACTTCCATACCCATCTGAAACCACAGGCAGCTCATTCGAGGAAGCTGAAGCGAAGATTGGTGCGATGAGAGTGTTATGGGATTTGAATAAAATTTCCCCAGTTCGACCTTAGTGAGTTTTGTGACGGTCAAAAAGAAATTTCGGTCGTGAATTTCATTAAATATAGTTTTCTTGCACATCAAGGGCACGCATTACTGTCTTAGTGTAGATATCCTTTTCTTTACCAACAACTTGAATTTCACTACAGTAAAAAGTGAGTTTCCTAGAGGCTTCGGCTAGCTCACTTGACTCGAGCTCCTTCTTTGGCTTATGGATACTCTAGGAGAAGTGAGCTTGATCGAATTCCAAAAGCAGCTTGCTCTGGAATTACACGCCCCACAGGCGTAACCATTGAAATTACACACTTACGGTCGGAATGTTCGGTTTGAACTTCTTTGCGCATTACTGGGAGTCCCGTTGAATCCGAGACAAAGAAGCGCTATTGGGAGATTCGAACCTGTGACCGGAAATTCCAAAGTGTAGGGAGTAAGTCTTGTCAAACTTGGCCAACTATTGCGGTGACGCATTACTTGTTGTCCAATAAGCCATAGCTTCTGAAAATGTCTGTCCCGACCAAATTTTCAGGTGCATCACCTAAAATTAGGCTAAGTGATTCTTAAGTTTCAGACATTTCAATGAAATTTCTCTGTTTCATACCAACTTGTGACTTAGGTTTAAATATTTAACATGCAAAAAGGAGTCGCCACTAATCAGTTTACGGTATGTCGATTAGACACTTAAATAAAATAATTGGAGAATTATTTCACTTCTACGAATAAGAGATTTTGGGTACGGGAACTTGTTTACACTAGACTTTCCTAGTGCCCTTTCGGTACCTTTCTCTTTTATTTTGAAAAAAATGTTTTGCAGGTAGCTTGATTTGATTTCACTTTCTTAACACGTAAGGTGATCATACAGGTGTACAAACTACCAATTTAACACTCAGATAAAGTAGTAATGAATAAATTGCAAGACTTACCTCATGGCATTGAAAGCATATGTAATGTTAGATCAGAATTCACATCAGCAATTCTACATATGATTTCTAATTAACAAGTAATCACTCAATTTTTGCTTTCATTTTTTAACGAGAATATAGTCCATATGCAATGCAGTACTTCTAATATAAAATGAAATATTATGACATGGCAAAATGTCCTAAACTATATGAATGAGTAAAATTTTTTGTGATTTCTTAATGAACATGCAATAGTTAAATATGCAATCTAAATTAACCAAAATGACATAATTCTAATGACATGCAATGCAATGCAATGCAATGACATACAAAATTATTTCAACTAAAATGACATGCAACATGCAATTTAATATGCGAGCTATATGTCACACAACATTTATTAAATGACCTAGTCT
The DNA here is from genome assembly GCA_014182715.1 of Eucalyptus cloeziana. Classification (NCBI taxonomy): domain Eukaryota; kingdom Viridiplantae; phylum Streptophyta; class Magnoliopsida; order Myrtales; family Myrtaceae; genus Eucalyptus; species Eucalyptus cloeziana. The sequence goes on along the minus strand of CM024636.1, from coordinate 48,311,427 downwards.
AATGACGAGCAATTTCTAATTAAATGAACCTAACAACAATCACTAAATGACGTGCATTTAATGAACCTAATTCTATATGACATGCACATGATTTTTATTTTTTTAATAAGAACATGCAATCTATCTAGGATAAATTATTTAAACCTATAATTAATAAACATGCAATCCTAATATGCAATGACATACAAATAATGCCCTAATTCTACATGATAGATGTATGATGATTTTTTTTTTTTTTTGTGTGTGTGTGTTTTTTTTTTATAAAATTCGAAATTCTAAAAATTGACACACAATTAAACATGAAACCTAAAAATCTAGCATCCTAAATTAACTAACTTTTTTTGGGATTTTTTTTATAAAAATTTGAAATAAAAATCCTATTCTAAATTGACACGTGCAATTCTAACAAAACTAAAAAAAACTAATATCCTATTGGTTTTTTTTTTTTGTTATTTAAAAAAAACGAAATAACTAAAATTCCTAATCTACATGGGATGCAAATGCAATTTTTTTTTTTGTATTTTCGGGATAAATATAACAATTAAAAGATAAACATCAAACCATCCATAGTCATCAAAAATGCTATCCACCATTCGAATTGAAATTCAAACTTGATTATTTCGCTAATAAAATCGATAAATTGATCTTAAGCCTTAAAGATCAAGCTATCAATTTTACTCCCGTGTGAATAATTATTCAATCTAAAGCCTTATAGATAGAATAAAAATTCGTGCGGTTGTGAATTGGATTCTACATCATGGAATTTCAATCATGCATTAGAAAATACTTCAAACAAAGAGACAAAATATCAAAACTAAAATAAATAAACCTATCAAATAAAACAAAACAAATTTTTACCTAAATTTGGAATTTTTTTTTAAAACTCGAACGGTGAGGTAGACCAACAATGGAGGCTCGGCGCGGCACGGCTCAAGGGCGATGGATGTGATGTTGGGTCAACCAAGGGCTCCGGTGAGGGTGATGGGCACGGTCGTCGGAGCACGAGAACACATGGTTTAGTCGTGACGACTCAGCAAAAACCTGCAAATAAAAATCAAGATTATGCTGGTTTTTGATCGAGAGCTTGCTGGACCGCCACTATTGCATCACTCGTGCGTTGATCCGAAACTGGGATTTCGCCAAAATATCTGAACGTTGGTCAAGGAGGTGGTCTTGCTCAGCAACAACAGGGATCCATAGAGATGTTGACTCTGCTAATGCATGGATGCTTGAAGCGTTTGACTATTATTTGGATAGAACCTTGTGGCATCAAACCCACTAAGTAGGACAAACTGAACGTGAAGGCCGAACCCCAGGGGAAAGGAAAAATTTCTTGGCTTTCTCAATGTCCTTCTGAGTTGTGCGGCCCTGACGATGTGGTGTTCGCTGGCGCACAATTCAGCCCGCGAAGCAAAGAAAATCAATGGCACAATCTGAACAGCAAGTAATTGAGGCTGAGGTCGTTGATAAAGGTATCTGTTGGTGGTCTGGTTCGTCTGGACAGCAGGGGCGGTTGTCGTTGGTAGCTTGCGATTCAGTCAGGCGAGCAGCGAGCAGCGACATATAGCTCGGGCCAAGCTCAGATGGAGGCTCGAGCGAGAAACTCTCGGCTTGGGCTTGTTCACGTTGGTGCCTGACTAGTCAAGCCGGGTTTGTAGGAATCACGAGACAAGACTGGCGATTGCCAGTTTTCGAAGAGAGCCCATGAAATTTAGAGCACGATGGCAATGGTCGATGGTGTCTTGCGTGCGACCCCAAGGATGGTTCGGACACGATCGTGCTCGTGCTGCTGTGGCGTGCCCCGTATACGGAGTGGATTTAGCTTTTTGTCCCTTCATGCTTGTGCAGCCTCCAAAGTTGTCCCTTTGAATTTTTGTGGAGCCCTCTCAAAGTGGCCGTGTGTATCTCGGACGTGGCTGCTTCTCTTGACAGCACCATACGATCTCAAGGGAAAATTTCCGTGCATGACCTCACGGCTTCACCGTCGACAAGAAGGCGCCGCAGTGGATCATGGCCTCGTGGCGGCACGAACGGCAGCAAGTGATGTAAAGCTCAACCGTGGGATTGGCAAGACCACCGCCGCGAGAGGCTCAACCACGTGATGCTCGGCTAAACGCTGCTCACTCTCTTTCTCTTTCACGTGTGTTTTCTTTCTACACTGTGGCCTCCCAAAACCCTAAGCGAACAAATCTATTTATAGACTACCGATTAGGTTTTTAATTTTTCCAAACCGATATCCACGAAGATTCTTTTTTTTTTCAAACGCAATATTCATTTTGCCAAACGCAATATTTGTTTTTCCACTTGCTCTATCTAAATTAATCATATCCTGGAAAATTTTCAAATTCCTATTTTCACGAGATGACATTTGATCATTAAAAAAAATGGGCTTGGGACAATTTGTTCACTTCGTGAGCTTAGTCCGGCCTGTCAAGTTAAAGCTTAGAACCACTAATTCGAACTCATTCGTCACCGGTCCAATGCAAAAAATGCAAATTAAAAATCAATGTACCTAAATCTATATGTTATGCAATTTATATTTTTTTCGGGGATAAAATTAACCCATAATTTTCTATGCAATAAATAAATGATCAGATCGCAAAAATTTAGGTGTCAACAATGTCAATCTCATTCAATATGATTTTCCTAATCAAAAAGACCCCGAGTTTAAAGTCAAATCCCTTAATTTCTTTGGACCGTATTTAAAAAAAATAGAGCCAATCATATCTGACTCTCTTAGTTTGTATCTTTAAAATGCATACATTGCATTTCCCCCGCCCAGAAGTTTGCACTTTTGCATCTTGGAGTTTGAGAAATCGCATAGAATAGACATTGTAAAAGCGTAGATTTTTCATGAAACACAGTTCAAAGCATAAGATCTCAAAATTAGAGGCTGCAAAGCACTATGAAGCCACTATCTACTCAATCATTACCAGCAACTGTTTTGAAGCCCTAGTCTAGCTCGACCGGCCTGACCAATCAATTTATAACCTGGGAAAAAAGTTGGAAGATGATTATTATAATTTTCTTAATTTCTTAAAAAGTAAGAGTAAAAAAGTAAATGTTGGACTAAGTACCCTTCCATCTTAAAATGGGGAGGTTGGGGTCAAATCTCACCTGGAGGCGATTTCGTTTTCGGGAGTGAGTTTCAAAGGCAAGTAAGTGTTAGATTATGATTAATGTTGGACTGATAAAAAAAAAAAAAAAAGTCAAGAAAGGAGAAAAGAATGAAGACTAATAGTACAAAGTTCAAAGGCAGGCCCAACTCATTTATGTCTCAAGGCCCAGTCGAACCCAAAATTCCCATTTTTTCATTCCCGCGATCGAGCGTTTTACCTTCGGACGCCGTTGTTGGATCTTCCGCCGCCGCTGCCGGAAGCCATAAAGCCCTAAATCTCCGCCGTCGAACGTCGCCGGCCTCGGCGCCGGCCCAGCGTCACGTGCCTCGGTCGCCGGGAAATGGCGCCGCGTGGGATGACGATGCTCCTGAGGAGGTTCTCGAGCGTTTCTTCGAACCCGCTGCGGGTCTGCGTCGTCGGAAGCGGGCCGGCGGGTTTCTACACCGCCGAGAAGGTAAACGCCCTCCCGTTGCGCACCCTTTGAGATGTTTCGAGTTCGGTTTTCCCAGTCGGTGTTGCCGATTTTGCGATCGAGAGGTTCGAGACGAGCTACTGGAATTGTCTATGGACGGAGAACTACAAATGATTGTAGTGAAATTAGTGATAGCTGCAATTGTAAGTGGACGTGTCCGAACAAAGCTGAGAAAGAAGGAACGTAGAGAATGATTCTCGTGAATGTATCTGTGTGCGGTATTTAGGGAGTTTTTAGGCCTTAAAGTTTTCATCTTTTGAAGCTCGGCAAGTGACATTGACCCGTATGTAAACATGAATGATTTGGTCTATGCTGGCAGATGCTGAAGAGACACGAAGCCGCACAGGTTGATATAATCGATCGCCTGCCTACGCCTTTCGGGTTAGTCCGCTCTGGCGTGGCGCCAGATCATCCCGAAACAAAGGTGAAGTTTTCTTTCTAGGTCATCTCGATTGATTGTCATTCTTTTCTCCATTATGCTGGTTTGTGTCGTTTGATATATTTTGAGCGGTGACTGCTAAAGGGATGGTGGGAACTTTCTGTTTTCTGCTTTAATTGTACATTCTTTCCTAAATAGGAACCGGGGGAAGATAAATGTCGTGATCTTTAAATGCATCGGTTGATATTTTTAGATATGGTTTACAACGAAATGTTACCTTGTGAATGAAGCTTTTCAATTGCTTATGTAACGTTAGTTTTTTTTTCCTCACATTACTTGCTGAGATCCATTTAGTCATGGTTCAGTTATCCATGAATTGTTTTTATGTAGTCTTTCAATAAATTGTTTGTTTGGGATGTAAATTTCTCTAAATTGAGCTTATTCACCAGAGACTTGCAACAGATCGTGGTTAATCAATTTTCTCGTGTTTGCCATCACGAGCGTTGCTCTTTCTTTGGCAATGTCACTCTCGGTTCGTCTATCTCTCTGCGAGAGCTCCGCGATCTGTACCACGTGGTAATGTTCACTCTAGACCATGATGTGATTGGTGAACAGCTGGACTTCATGTTTTATAACTGACTTGTTCAATTGCTTTGAGCAGGTTGTACTTGCTTATGGTGCTGAAAGTGACAGAAGCCTTGGCATTCCGGGTGAAGTACGTAATGACAAATGATATTATATAACATTTTCTTTATTCTGTTCTTGATATTGCAATAGATCTGCCTTGTCTGTGTTAGCATGTGAAGAATTGGATAAGTATTTTGCCATCGATTTTTTATAGGCTAAACAGACAAGTGATGATTTTACTTTTTTCTCTATTTGGATCTTTTCTAGGACTTATCTGGCATACATTCAGCTCGAAAAGTTGTCTGGTGGTATAATGGCCACCCAGACTGCAGAAATTTGGAGTTGGATTTGAAAAATTCTCAGACAGTTGTGATTCTTGGCCAGGTATTTTCGTGATCAGTGGATACCTGATGAAGTTACTGATTAGACTGATAGTTTAACTGTATGCTAAATCCGCCCTCCCCCTTCTCTCTCTCTTTCTCTTCTCTCTCTCTCTCTCTCTGACTTGAGCTTGTCATCATCTTTAGCTAGTGACATTAGCTAGCGACATTAGTTGGATGCTGTAGATAACAGATATTCCTTTTCTGTTTCAGGGCAATGTAGCTCTTGATGTTGCACGTATTCTTCTGCGGCCTACAGTTGAATTAGCAACAACAGACATTGCTAATCATGCATTAGCTACTTTGCAAGAAAGCTCTATAAGGTTTCTTGTTCATCTTGAGTCTTAGTCTGTTTTACAGACCTGACTTTTTCAATCTTGGATGTCCTCGATGATATAAAATTATTTCAGGAAAGTGTATTTGGTTGGAAGGCGTGGACCAGCCCAAGCAGCTTGTACTGCGAAGGAGCTACGCGAAGTTCTTGGTGACTACTGGCATCTTTTTAAATGACATCTCCTGCATTTTCCTTTCGAATCTTGGCTTGTGTTTTTCATATAACTAGTGAAAGATGAATTTATTTTTGCTGTTGGTCCTGGGTCTAAAGGACAAGTTGTGCATCAATTGCCAGGTATCAAAGATCTGTATGTTGGCATTTCAGAATCTGATTTACTCAAAACCCCAGCAGATGAGGTACTTCTACACATGCTCACTTTCCTTTTGCTTGAGAAAATATTAATTACTTACGTTTATTAAAAAAAATATTTATTTGTATCCAAGACTGCAAGATCATAGAGTTAAAGACTTGGAGATTTTTAATTGATATTGGTAATTCTTGATGGTGTTCCCCACTGATCAACACCTTGACATTATTATTTGGCAAAGGAAGAGCTGAAGAACAACCGGATAAGGAGGAGGGTTTACGAGTTGTTGTCAAAAGGCAGCCACCTCGAATCAGTCAAGTCCAAGATCAGATCAACATGAACTTCATTTTGTTTTCTTCCACAAACCAGATAGGTTTCTGGATGATGGACATGGGCATGTGACAGCTGTTCACTTGGAGAAGACGGCTCTCAGAGGTAACCTTTTGCTGTTGCGTTTTTGTTATCTCAGTTGGTTCTTGCTCTTCTAGGCTCCATTCCACTGTTGAATGTTGATTGCCTTGCTGTCATTGCAATGGTAACAGTGTGCATCTTTTGATTTAGCATGGCAGCATGGCCTTCTTATATTTTGATCCGAGAATTAAAGACCTGTTCATGCAATCTCTTTCTGATTTTAGAGCCTCAAAAGATAAATGTGTTTTTAATCTCTTCCTTTGTGTCGCTTGGATTTCTGGTAATTGGCTGGATGATGAACCCTTTCAACACAGGAGCCAACAATAAAATGGTCTAATATTATTGGCTTGAATTTGGCTTGAAACATGCTGGAGTACTTACTGAGCCTCACTTAGCCTCCTCTGACTTGGTTTTATAGGTAATGACTCTGGAAAGCAAATTGCAGTTGGGACTGGAGAATTTCAAGATATTGAATGCGAGTATGTTTTCCTCTTATTTGTGCTTTCAGTGTTTTTCTGGTAGACTAGTAACATGTGAAAGTTGTGAGGCCAGCTTTGCAACATGGGTGCTTGCGTCATGGGAGAAAATTATACAGAGGCTTCTAATGATGTATACCTCACATAATTGATAAAACAAACAACATTCTAGAGCCTACAGCGTGGAAATGATTTCTTTTACAGCTTAATCAATATGTCCTTATATGCATTTATTCAAAGGAAAACAATTGCATAAACTAGGGCGGTATACTTAAGAGTCCCTGGCATTAATTAACATGGTCTTTCTGTCTCTCTCTGTTTAGGATGGTAATAAAGAGCATTGGATACAAATCAGTACCAGTTGAAGGCTTACCATTTGATCATCGAGCAGGTAATAGATGAATGAATCCACTGTTACAGAGTGGCTCGGTACCTGATTCCTGCATTTTTTTCTCTGCTGTTTAAACATGAATCAATCTGAATTCCTTCAGCCTTCTTATCGAATTCACTGTTGCTGAACATAACCTTTAGAGTTTCAAGAATTTTCTGCTAAATAATTTTGTCCAATTTACAGAAGAAAATGGATAATTTATGCAACATATTGCAGAGTGGTTTCATCTTTTCGTCAATTTACTTTTCATCTAACCCATTTGTGATTAGGAGGATAAGGGATGTTAAACAGAGGAAAATAGGCATCAAATAATTTTCTGATCATGAAATGATGCTTCATCTCCAGGTGTTGTTCCGAATGTTGGGGGCAGAGTTCTGTGTGATACATCTGGTGAGTCAGCAACTGAGGAAGGTCTATATGTCTGTGGATGGTTAAAGAGAGGGCCAACTGGAATTATTGCTACAAACCTTTATTGTGCAGAAGAAACTGTAAGTGTTCTGAGGAAGTTTTAAGTTTTAATCCATTCTCAAGTATCAGTTGTCGCTAGCATTGACGATGCTTGAAGCATTCTTTATCCAACTGGAAACTTCTGAAACACATCTCTGGCATCTCTCCATAATGTTTCCTATGATGAATGTCTTTCAGTAGTAAAATTTCAAATGTCCATTGTTATAATGAACTGCATCTAATTCTCATACTGAGTGCTATATTCAACATGAAACGTTTAGAGTGCTCTTGTTCAGTGAGGGGAAGCCTGTTCATGTCAATGTGTCTTTCAAATTTCACTAATTGATGTGGCAGGTTGCAAGTATATCTGAGGACATAGATCGTGGGGTATTGGTGCCATCATTGTTTAAACCAGGGAGAGATGGTCTTCTCCAGTTATTAGATGATCGGAATGTCAGAGTTGTGCCATTCAGTACTTGGGAAAAGATAGATTCTGAAGAAAGGAGGCTTGGGAGTTTGAGAAATAAACCCAGGGAGAAGTTGGCTACATGGGATGAACTATTGAGCTCCTGTAACTAATCAACTGTGCTAGAAGATTATGTCCATTTGACGCGGTTCGGCTAGAAAATGGCACTGAAAGATATTGCTCATTGTGGCTTACTGCTCTTGAAGTGCCATCATTGACAATGCGTTGATAAATCAATTTTGCTGCATCACTTTGGGTGTATTCTGCAATTGGTTTCCAAGAAAAAGCAAATGGTTGTTGCATGCTGAGTGCCGTTTTGCCTTAGTCACAGTAACAGGAGACGAGAAGCAGTATGTTTATTTGATAGTACTGGATTAAATTGTTCAATGCTGCATCATTGTTATAAACTTCAATAATGCGCTCTTTCATGCGCTTCCCTGCTCATACGTTATATCAGTTGTAACTTGTAACTCAGCATTGGTGACAAACGGCGAAATTTTGTTTTATCAGGATTATATGTCGAGGGCCTGCTCAGCATAGTTTCCTCTTTCGCAGCTTTTTCCGCTCTGGTTAGGGCCTTTTAATTTGCGCGAGACTTTTGTTGCATTCGTGTTTTTTATTACTTGCCATGAAATATACTTCCAACAGTTGAATTTATTTCCATTATGACTTAACTAAAAAATGAGAAATGTATGGATGAAGTTATATGATGTTAAGATGATTTGCACTGGGGAGAGTGGGATTGATTTCTTTTTCCTCGAATTTGAGTTAAACTAGAAAGTGAAAAAGAAGCCAAGCTAGATTATTGTTTGGTCGAGGGAGGAGTTTGTGTGGCCCCCAACTTCACTAGCGAGGGCCAGGAGCCCTCACTGATTGAGTAAGGATGCGCATACGACAACGTTTTATTTTTTTTACATTTTAACATGTTTGGAATAGAAACCGTTTAAGAAATAGGTTCATTTTTTTATTTTTGGAACAAATTTCTATTCCATAAATAGATTTTAGAAATCGAAGTTTAAATTTTTAGCTTTTCTATTTCCGTAGAAATAAAAACTTTTTTCATCGTTCACTCTCATCATCCCCAGTTGCCCACCCGCCGCCCATGGGATGCTGAATGCTTGTTGTTGGTTGCCGGTCGACCGTCACCAGCCTCGGACATTAGCCACTCATCACTAACCATTGGCCATTGAACGTCGGCCGTTAGCCATTAGACTACAACCGCTCATCACTGACCACCGGCTGCCAAATGTTGGACGCCCATCGGTCGTTGGTCGCTCATCGCCAACCATTGAACATCGGAGGCCCACCGCTGACCACCGAACATCCCTCACCGATCGCTTGTTGGTCACCATCGGCTGTTGGACTTTGGCCGTTGGCCACCCTCCGTCGGCTGCCGGACTCCGACCGTTGGCCACCCGCCACCGGCCGTTGGACTCCGACTTGGCCACTTGTCGCAGGCCATTGGACTTCGGCCGTTGGCCACTTGTCGTTGGTTGCTAGTCGCTAGCCTCCGGATGCCAGATGTCGGACGTCAGACTCCGGATGTAGGCCGCCGGACGTTGGACTCCGACCACCTGCCGTCGATCACCAAATGCTGGACGCGATCGCCGGACGTCACACTCTAGGTTTCTTATCCTTTGCGTGTTTGATGAATGCGTGCACTGCACCGGCTCGAAAATGTCGAAAGAGGCGGGCGTATCCGTTTGCCTGCGTCTCTGGGTTTGTGGGTGATGAGCAAATAAGGAAACTTCGCTTTACATCGCCATTTCTAGGTGACAGGACACAGAAGAAGCTGCAAAATGAGCCAACAACAGGTGATCATGACTGCGTTTGGTAACTTTCCACATTGGGATTGTCATCTTAGAAATCACAAATTCATCCGCATGATTTCCATGTGATTCGCTTAATGTTATTGCAACTAAAGTGATGTATATATGCCTGTGTAATGTGCGTAATGTCGCTGCAATCAAAATCGACGTTTTGTTATTCTTTACAAGGTGATGTGAGCAGTTTGATTAAGAAGATCTTCATGTTTTTGTTTCCTTCTACAGATTTATGTGTTCTTTCCTGATGAAGGAAAAGATCGGGGTCAAGACGATGAAGACCTGCACCAATCGAATGAAATCAGAGAATGTTTTCAGGGCTCTGTTAGTTGTTCAACAGAATTTGACGCCCTTCGCACGGACATGTATAGGCGAGATATCTGCGAAATTCCACCTGGAGGTTTTCCTGGTAAGTTCGGTTTCTGTATTTGAGGTTATAGCTGATATGAGAGGTTCACTTTTGCCAAAGCTACCAGTGTCTACTGTCTACTTCTCATCTGTCATGTCCTCCTCCTCCCTATTCTTTCCTAGAAACCCTGATACTAGATCTTTCAGTATTATACATAATCTCGATTGCAATTGTTCGGCGAAATGTGTTTGCTCCTGTAGCTTGTTGCATAGCTTACATTATACGAAAGTGCATAAATATCTGCGAAATTACCCACTGCTGCTGGATAAAGGTCTTCTTAAATTATACAAAAGTGGGAAAAGTAAAAGGCAAAGGTAAAAGAAAAGGCAAATTGGTGTTGAGAGAATGCACTGCACCTGCTTACGATCGTCATATAATTTGATCGTCGAATCGCCAAGTTAAATACAGTAGGACGTGTTAATGGGATTTATAAATTACTCCCCCTTTTCGGTAGATTAAAGTCTTGGGCTTTTACAAAATTAAAAGGAAAAGAAAGAAAGAAAGCTTTGGATGTGGTTGCTGACACCATCTTCAGTTTAACTAGCCTGGTTGCGTAAACCTTCATTGGTATTAATTCGTAACAGTGATCGACTGCGGCCGAATTTGTCTCCAATAATTGTGAAGTCTTGTAAGAACAGTTCTCGATCCTTTTCCTATTTCTAGGCCATGAACAGTTTTTTTTTTGCATAGATAACCAAATATGACAGTTTCTCGTGAGTATTTAAAATGTCACTCTTGGATTTATCGCTGTGGCAATGGAGTTTGGGCGTCTGAATCTATTTTAAGATATATGTTAGGAAATGAATTCGGTCCATTACATAGCATTTGTAGGGGACATAATACCTCGAATTAGAAATATTGTTGATGAAAGATCTCATTGATTTTGTTTAACTGCAATATTGCAGGAGTCCGAGCTGTTGGTCAACATTAAAGAACGTGTTCTTGCTCCAGAACATCAGGTGCTCACGACAGAGGAAAAGAAAACGCTGCTGCAAAGATAAACTGGGAAAGAAACTCAGGTGAGGGAGCAAATTTCTTTCTTTCTATCTCTACAATTGAATGGCTCTTAAGGTGACATTTGGTAGAGCATATTCCTGAGTCAAGCTGAGCCAGCAAGTTGGTATTTTGACTAAACGGTCCTGTCAGTCGGCAAGCATTGTCATGAGTATCACTATCAGAAGCCTGTCTGATTAATCTTGCTGCCTGTATGTCTCATGTGTGACAGATCCAGTAGCAAAGGTATCACGGGGTAGCGAGAAAGCGGGCCGATATGTTGCCTACAGATACGTCGTGTGACTTGGCTCCAAGCACGTTCTTGTTCCTGAGCAGCGGGCACTCACGACCCAGGAAATCAAGACACTAGCTTATGCAAAGGCCTTTGTGCTGCTCATCCACGAATTGCGCCTTCGCCTCTCTTGTTTCTTGCCGGTTTTCGATCCATTAGTTGTATATAACACAACTAGGAAACTGCTCAACTAGTGCCTGAAATGTGACCTTCTGTAGAACAGAGCAGATGTTTTCCGTAGTCACTAGAGGATTTCAACTCTGTAGCCTTTGTGGAGAATGTTGCTCAACTAGTTTCCAGGATGTCTACCTTCAGTCTGTGACATCGTCTCATTTGCGACTCCTCGCCTCTATGAAAACGATGTGGCCTGGCAAATTTTTTTTTTCTTTTTCCCAATTTTGCAGCTTGTGCTTTTCGACTTTTTCTCGATTTAAATGCTTGGAACCTTTGATATTTTGCTTATATTGATGGGTATACTCACATATTTTTTTTTTCAAAATCTTTTATGACTGAATCAGGAATGGAAGAAAAAGTTACTTTTTAAACCTTTTCAGGAGTTCTTGATGAAGATGCTATTATTCTCGTTCATTTCGTCAATGTTAGAAACCCAAGCAAAAGATCCTAACAAGCCTGCCGATGTTTCTAAAGATAAGATTTGAACGTATATTACTTGCCTATATACTCAGTATTGTCAAAAATGGAGTGTACCATATGTACTGCCATTTTCGGTGCTCTATGTACACGAGCCTTATACTTAAGAATGTATATCTGCATATGTAAGAAGTTCTACGGTCCTTTCATTCTAAAATATAAGTAACTTAATCACATGATGCTGCTTTTATGTGGATAACGCCCCTTTGTTTTGGATCAAGCAATAGCATAAAGTACTTTTGCACTTTCCCAATAAAATTAAAGTATCATCAAAATTTCAAAATATCATGAAGGATATATAAATGTGAGTTTATGTCCCACAAGTTTTTCTTATGGATATCAATAGGATGTTTGTGACTCTTTGAGTACCCAAATAATCCTCATCAAATTAGCCGTCATACTGGTCCTGTTTGGTTCAGCATTTGGAATGCTTATTTGGACTTTAAAGTCTTTTGGCCAAGTGCAAACGCGTTTAGTTCGTATTTTTGCGCGATTTTGGCAAAATACAATTGCATCTCCAAAGGAGTCTAAAGGTCCTTAGCCCAATGGAGCCCTTGAGATACATCGGCAACTTGCATCCTGAGAATGCAAGTCGGTACTGTTCATCTTCTCCAAGCCATCGCCGATTGGAGGTCGACGACCGCCGGCCAAGGGGTCGCGCACGCCGGCGACCGCCGCCTGAGGGTTGCCCAACCCCGGCAACTGTCGTCAAACCTCAGGCGACGGTCACCATGGTCGCGCGACCCCAAGCAACGGCTAACTGAGGTCGTGCGAACCCAGGTGGCCGTCGCCTGGGTCGCACGAACCCAAGCGACGGTCGCTTGAGGTCGCGCGACCTAGGCGATGGCTGGGTTTGTGTGATCTTAGGCGGCTGTTGCTTGAGGCCACGCGACCCAGGCAATGTCTACTTGGGTCGTGCGAACCCAGGCGACGCAGGCGGCCATCGCTTGGGGTCGCCTGACCCCAACGACCGTCCGGGGGCTAGATCCGGCCATCCAGACTTAAAATATATATATATATATATATATATAAGTGTATTTTTGCTTTTTTAATTTAATAAAAGTTAATTACAAATGCAAATTTTATCAAACGGTATTTTGGCCAAAATTATTTTTCAATACAAATTTTACCAAACGATATTGGCATTTCGGAAAATCCCATTCACCCAAAAGTATTTGTATTATTGCAAATGTATTCCCTAAAAGCCGAATCAAACGAGCCCTACGTAATTACCAAAGATACACAATCCAACATTTGCATGTTGTGAGAGTTTTCGGATTTTCTAGATTAATAAAAAGCCAAAATGCGTGTATCCTAAAATTTAAAATCAATCAAAAAAGGAAAAGGATAAAGCAAAAATTCCAATTTAGACCATATCAAACGTCTCTTCACAAAAGCAGAATGGCATTGCTTGCACTTTAGCAAAGCCCCTAATGGCCATGGCAAAAAGCCCTTTTTGTCAGCTTAGAATATATGCATCTCTTGATCCTGCATCACCAGATAAAGTCCCTTTTGACTCCAAGGAATCCAGAATTCCAATTAGGGTTTTTATAAAGGCATAAAAGGCGGAGCCTTTTTGGGGATTTCCCTCTTCATTTCCTCTCTCTCTCTCTCTCTCTCTCCTTCTGTCAGTGCGGAGATTCTGCAATGAAGCTGAAGCAATTGGAAGGCCTCCTAGGCAATCTTCAACAGTTCTCCAACCCAAAGGTCACTCTCTCTCTCTAGCCCTCTCTCTTTCTCTCTCTAGAGTACTGTCAGAGGCTATTGCATCTGCATGTTGGTGCTGTAAGAAGCGAGCGGTGTCTCAGCATCTTTGTTGGGTTCTCGTTGTCGTCGCAGGTGGAGCTGGAACAGTACCCGACCGGACCTCACATTGCTTCTCGCATGCTTTACACCGTATTTGTCCCGCCTCCACTTGTCCATCTCTCTTGTTATAGTCGTTCATCGCTGGTGTTGGGTTCTTGATTGTTCGCTGCGTGTGTTTTTCTTGCTTTTCTTTTTCGTGCGTTAGGCGGAGAATTCGTTCGGAGATGTGTGCGACAGGGTCGTAGCTGATTTCGGGTGTGGTTGCGGGACGTTGGGTATTGCGGCGGCTCTCTTGGGTGCAGAGTGAGTGTTCTTGTGTTCTTGAAGCTGGGCGACCGGTTTAAAGGGGATCCCTTTTTGGAGTGATGATCTCATGAGCCGGGTGTCGTCCTATTATTTTTTCTTGATTGTTGTGGACAGGCACGTTGTTGGGATTGATGTCGATTCCCAGTCTCTCGAAATTGCGTCTGCCAATGCGGAGGAGCTTGAGGTACTAGTTCTGATCGGTAATGATAGCTTTGGTCGATTAGCATGGTTCATGTGTGGAGTGCGGGTTCTTTTACCTTGGCTGCTAAGGACTCTGAATTTTGCTCTGCTTGTCAGTGGAGCAGTTCTCTTAACTCTTCACTGATGTCGCTAAGAGGAAACGCGAATGTTTCTTTATAACAGTTTGCATTTCGTTCTTTTGTTTTGGCCTGAGCAGAATGAATTTGTGATTAACTAGCTAACTGGTCGGTAAGTGATGTAATTTTGCATTTACTATTTAAATGCCTGTGCAGGTGGAATTGAACTTGGTTCAATGTGACCTCGGGAACTTGGATTTTAGGGGTAAGTTACCTTGCTTCATGGAATTTTTTGTGTCCTGGCATTACCTTGTTTCTTCTCTTTCATCCTACTCAGTGTACTATCTTTCCATGTCACGGCATTGCCTTCTCAATTCTCATCGTTATCACACTTCATACTGTGATATCTACAAGTCAAATCTGGGACAGAGTGGAGTGGAATATGAAAGCATTTATCTTTGAAGTGAAGCATGCAAATTCCTAATTGTTAGCATTGTGCAAATACAGAATAAGAAGAAACTTTACCTCTAGCTCAAATGAGATAAATCAATCAATCAATCAATCAATCAATCTCTCTCTCTCTCTCTCTCTCTCTCTCTCTCTCTCTCTCTCTCACATGATCTTTACTGAATATGTAACACATTAAGAGTAAGGGTACGTGAGAAGTACCATTTCAGTTCACGAAATGGTGATTAGGCAGAGAAAGGCAAGGCCCTCACATGCCGTTTGCTTATTTCTTGCTTTGTCAGCTGACAGGAATTGTTGCCATACTTGATTAATGATTAATGAGATTAAATTTCATGTGGTGTGTACTGAAGATGTATCTAATGTTACTACCATCATTTACCACGATAAGGATTGTGGACATTAGGATTGTATTATCACAATTTAGCAAAGGCATGTTTGCAAAATGTTAGATGTGTGGAAAATTGTTGGATTTAGCCGGCACATGGAGATGCTACGACTTCATGAAATAAACCATCCATGAATAGATGCATTTCATATATGGGCTTGTTGGTCGAAGGTGTTCACGATTTCTTGTGTGGTAAATGTTCATTAAGGAACTTAAGATGCAACGAGGGGCAAAAAGTAACTACTTTACCCAGTTGCTATATTTTATCTTCTGTGCTGCTTTCACTGATCATGTTCACAGAATAGATTCTAAATCATTGGTATCTAGTTCATGAACTGGAAAGATTGTTTCCCAAACTTGCATAGTGGCCAATCCACATGACTTTAAGCAGTATATAATGACCATGTTGTAGGCCAGATTGTTGATACTGTCGTAATGAATCCTCCTTTTGGTACCCGGAAAAAGGGGGCAGACATGGAGTTTCTCCGAGTAGCTCTTGCGGTAAGCAAGCAGGATTGTTTCTTGATTATTGCCATTGTGTACAAATATGGATTGATGTGTTACGTTTGACACCAGGTTGCCTCTCAAGCTGTTTATTCCTTGCATAAAACATCAACAAGAGAAGTGAGTATTGCTGTTAAAGTTTTCTTTGGAAGTTTCCACTTTGCATTCGTGTGTTTTGTCATTTACACTCCAGCTTTCGACACACTTTTTTGTTTTCCTTTTCCTCTTGGTATTATCTGGTGTGGATATATTTTGGAGATGCTCTGGTTGGAACAGGCTTGTAATTAAAGCTCCCTTTGCTGTTTATTTAAGCCTGCCAGTTTGAGATGAAACCATGTATTGGCAGGAATAGCAGCAAAGGCCCAATTCAAGCATTAATTTTTAATCTGGCCCATTCAAACTGGATTGTTATACTAGGTCTGTCTTGGTAGGCCCGGGTCATTCTAATAGCTTAGTAGAATGGCCTTGGAAAGTATGCATGATCATAGCCATATTGCTGGAGAATTTGGTTCCAAAGAATATTTTTCAGCTTTCCTTTCACTGATAATCTTGAAAAAATTGTTTTCAGTTTCTGTCCTTCATTTTTCTATATCAGTTACGTTGTACTTCAACATCAATAAACTGTGACAATTATTCGGTACTCATTCTAGCTTGGAAACTAACGAGAAAACAACATATGTTTTCTGGTTTGATGAGAGACTGTTTTCATTTTTTTTTTTTTTTTGGAGACGAGCCAGGCCTATCAAGTGCAACTCTTGACCATTTTCTGTTTTCTTTGATAGAAAACTAGAAAATTTCAGTGAACAGACAAAACTCGAAATGCATTGTTTCTGATGCTTCTTAAATTTGTGAAGGGTAGCACCTGAGTATATACAAAATGTCAGTATCCTCAAAGCTAGGAAGCACATGTAGGTATTTTTATTATTATTATTTTTATTTTGGTTGAAGGGGTGGGGTGGGTGGGAGGATGGGCATTATCTTGTACCGCAACAAACCTCTAAGAAATTTCCTCACTGTGAATGTAATGAATGTCCTGACCTTGACTTATAACTATCATGACACGTCAAGTGGGTCAGCACTTTTGTCCTGGTCTATTTATATTTCGTTGGGTCCAGTTGTATAATGGTACTAGATGCCTGTTGAGGTCCCCATCATGTTTAAAGATTGTCACTTTCCCAACTTGTGTTGGAGAGCTTGTTAGTTTTTCAATTTCATAACATGGGGATCTGACTTGTAAGCATATGAAAACCCGCCATATATTGTCCATTTTCTGTTAAGGGAAGGCCTAAGATTTCGCCTCTTTTATTTGTCTAA
Organism: Eucalyptus cloeziana; assembly: GCA_014182715.1. Taxonomy (NCBI): domain Eukaryota; kingdom Viridiplantae; phylum Streptophyta; class Magnoliopsida; order Myrtales; family Myrtaceae; genus Eucalyptus; species Eucalyptus cloeziana. The sequence continues at coordinate 48,294,410 of CM024636.1, read as the reverse complement.
TATTACATCAGTCTCCCATAATGGGATCATTCTTATCATCTATTTTTCTTTAATGGCAGCATGTTAAGAGGGCAGCACTGCGGGACTTCAATGCTAGCAGTGCCGAAGTTTTGTGTGAGGTATGAATTTGCTCTTGCATTAACTCTCTTCCAGAATTCAATGCCACTCTCGGTTAGGTAGAGCACCTCGTTTACACGTGCGCCAATGTTTTTCAGAGGAGTCCATCACATCATGTAATCAAAAGAATTTATCTTGTCGAGAAACCCATGTCTTACTCCATAAGGTTTGGGGAACAAAACAAGAGAACAATAGCCTGACAAAAGGTTCTCGGTTCGATTTGGGTGTTTTGTGCTATGAAGTACCAATACTCTTCAAAAGCTTTCGTGTCGTGTTGGACACTTCGACACGTGTTCGATACTCTCTGAGACTCGAGTCAAAATTCCAACGTACGAGTTTTTGACACGTGATTCTGATATCGATGTCAATTTTAAAAATTTTCAATAAATGAGATGTCAAAATGTATATATGTGAAAAAATAAAACACAATAATAAAAATAATAAATGGAGAAAGAAGAAAATCTAGTCTTTTCTTCTTTTCTGACTCACTTTTCATGATACATAATTCACCCGTTAAGGTTTTTTTCCCTCTTCCAGCATATCTAACATGTGAGTTTGAAATGTTGATTGCTTGTTTTTTTTTCAAGTTTTATGAATTATTGGAATAGAGTTGAATTTGTCAAATTGAAACAATGAATGATATTAATAAATGGTGGATTCATGTTTTTAGTATAAATTCATTATAGGTTTTTTTTTATTATTTATTTATTTATTTGTGAATTTGAATAAAATTAATTTGATTGAAATAATCATAAAAATGATAATTTATTATGCATATATAAAAATATATATTTAATATACAACATGTCTTAACGTGTTGGAATTCTCTGTTTCTTGAGAAACGTGTCGTTGTGTCGTGTGTTGCGTGTCGGTATCAGTGCTACTTAGGTTTTGTGTTTTGTGTTGTTTTGCTTGTGTTCTTGTCTAAGAGTGCATCTAGGTTGGAAATTGCATTCATCGCATAACTTTGTTTGAAGCGGTATTTCATTTCTGGTATTTTTCGAATCATGTTTGGCAGCTTCGGTATGACGTGCCTCACTTGTACAAGTTTCACAAGAAAAAGGAGGTGGACATTGCCGTGGACCTCTGGCGCTTTGTACCACGAGGAGCTTAGGTGAAACCGGAAAAGCGGTTGCACATTTAATTGAAACCATTATACTTAGAAACCGAGAAGTAGGATCATCTTTTTTTCTTGGTAGTTGGAGGACATTTGGTCTACACTGAAGATTGTTTCTGTATCATGATCTGTTCATAGCATTGGTAGGTTGTTCACTTCAGCCGCCAAAAATTAAGGACCTTCTCTTTGACATTTGTAATTAACCGAAGTAAGAGCTTGTTTCAACCTGTTGCCTGTGCCACATTGATCATGTTACTCAAATGTGCGACTCCTGATCATTCTCACATGGATCGTCTCGAGTCCTATAATACCCTACGTGAATAGTTAGTTCCCATGGATTTTTCTGATGACAACCCTATGGGCAAAAGGATTGAGATTCTTCCGATGTCGGATCGTTTTATTAGTCTCTCGAGTGTCACGACACCAAGTACTCGGAAAGGGTGGTGTCGAAATACGCTTTGCAGCTTATGCGCATGATCTGGAGTGGTTGATTTAGGCCATGTACCGAAGAGGGTTTGGACCATTTCAGAGGGCACCCACCAAGGAAAAAGGTTTGATCACGTTTCACATGGGGGAGAGGTTTTGTCGTTCACGATGGGCACCGCATGTGGGTGCTTTGTTGTTCGAGTAAAACAGTGAGCTTCTTTCTGCCAAGCAATGTTCATGGGCTAACTTAAGGGCATTCGTACAATCTGACAGGCCTTTTTCTCGTCCGGTTTCTTCTTTTCCTTTCTCTCTTTTTCAAGTAGAGAGTTTCAGTCGTGTCGGTGGTCTCCCTTTAACGAGTTGATTCAAACCAAAATGACTTAAGAGCACCCTTTCTCTAAAAAGAACAATGAAAAACTAGGATTTTTACTGTCGGCACAAGTATAATTCTGATCTAATCTTAATGTCCTAGCAAGGAAGTTGATGGTCTGCTCATGTGGTTGCATCCCATGATCCCGACAAAGAAGACACCACGATCCTTGGCCCCATCAAAGTTCATTCTAACCTTTACTTTCACTTTGTGTTTGATTCTTATTTTATTTTCATGTATGTATGTTTCGGTTGATTTTTCAAAAGTGTTATGCCCTTGCAAATTATTGAAATAAACACGATTCGATGTAAAGATTAAATTGCAGACGGAAATATCTAATTAGTTTTAGTATTAAATGGGAAAGGTAAAGAATCAATTGTATCATGTCGCATGATTGCTTCAAGAAAGTTCTATGTTGTGAAATAATTTTCTAACAAGGATCAAGCTTGACGAATACACATTAGATATTTCATTTTGCTAAATCACATAAAGAATTAATCTAAAGAAGAATGAATATACAACAAAAACATCCACGAAATTCCTATTAGTCGTATTATTACTCACAAGCATCTCAAGGGAAAATTACAAAAAAAAAGTCATAAATCTATTATAATTATGCTAATTCATTCCTAAATATTTTTTTGTTAATTTAACCATAAATCTTTTGCATTTATGCAGTTCGGCCCATTGGCCAATTTTGGCTGAGTGCTTTGCTGATGTGGCACTATCGATGCTAATGCAACATTTTTAAAAAATATTTTAATAAAATTTTGGATTTTTTTTTTTTATAATTTTTACTTTTTTTCTTTAATTGTTTTGGGCGAAGGCTGTCCCTATCCTTGTCGGCTCTAGGCCAAGGCATGCTTACCCTTGCTGACTTTGGGCTAGTGTCGCGACACTTTTATTAGATTTGGCTAGGCAAGGGCCATAATGGCCTCATTAGATCAGGGCACGGGAGGCAGTCGTGGCCCTTGCCCAGTGGCTACTAAGCTTTTTGAAGCCTCGTTGGCCACCACAAGGAAAAGAAGCCAAATGAGGAAGAAGGAAAAAAGAAAATGAAAAGGAAATAAAAAAGAAAAAAGAAATTACAAAAAAATTAAAAATTAAAATATTATTAAAAATTATCCAAATTAGTCTAGTTAGCCAAAGCCATTTGGATGGGTGAATTGACACAATTGTAAAAGGTTTAAGAATGAATTGACAAAAAAAAAAAGATTTATGACTTAATTGGAATAATTACAATAGATTTATGACTTTTTTTTTTTTTTTTCTTTTTTTTTTTTTTTTTTATAGTTCTCTTGACCTCTCACGACCCTTTTCTCGGCACCATCCCTGCATTCAAGTCATGCCCTTGCTTTATAAACCTTATCTCATTTCGATAATTAGGATGAAATTGACAAATGAAAGATCTACTTTATTATCGAGTGTCACCTTCACACAATGTAGCAACTATTTTCAATTCAAATCTAATGGCGACCTCGCCAAATGGTGGAATATAAAAACATGCATCTTCTCTTTCAGCGACGAAAATCTCCAACTCTTTCGAGCTCTCTCTCTCTCTCTAATACCAAAATCTAGGGCAAGATCTTCTCTTTTATTTTCATTTTTATGTTCAAAATAGATTATTCTATCCAAAGAAAGAGATCAAGGACATGATTTCCCTCAGAGGAACTTATTATACAAAACAGTGATAATCAGCTCAAACACTCGTAAACATTCTCCATGGCTGTTTTGCTTTTCCTTTACGTATGGAAACATGTTGGTACGTTATAGTTAGTATAAGGCCAATTTCTATGTGGTGAAACCGAATCTGAAGAAGAAAAAAAAAAACTAATTTCATCATCATGATTGACAGGAAGCCTGACGAGTGGCGACCCCACTTCCCGTGCAAACTGCAAGCTCCATCGAAGAGGACAAGCGTTCCATAACTCCTTTTTTCGCCGGATATTGCATGAATCTCGAGCACTTTTTCGGATTAAGTAATTTAGACGGGCCTCTTCTCATGGTTACCGGGATGAATTACAGCTAATTATGGCTTTAAAGACAACCCTTTTGAGGTCCGACGAAAGGGTATTATATTTCTAAACTGGATTAACTAGTTCCGTCGAAATAGACCTGTCCATGAATCAATAATCGCTGGAGAGGGCGTTCCCTTTGTGATGCAACGCATGTCACTGTCGGTGGAGGATGAGAAACGACATGTCGTTCGACAGTCAACGAGCTGACCTCCCTGTTATTTTGGGGTCTTGCAAGAAAGAGGTCAAAAAACCCCAAAGATACCAACCCGTCAATGGCTATCATCCGCAAGATCGCACCCAAGCCCGACGAAAAACACGTGGAGTCGCGCTTTGGGAAGCACCCGGTCTGTGCCCCTCGAACGAGAATGGACCAGAAAAACAGAACGGAACCAGAATTCGGTTGATCGCGTGCACGACGACCGGTCGAAAAACCTTGGGGAACGTTCTCGCGGGTGTAAGAGCGAGAGAATAACCTAGTCCACACGATCCACTTTGCCCCCCCACCAAACGAGGAAACGACCGGCGTCGTGCCAACCATCCCCCCCTCTCCCCTCCCCCAAGAACGTCATTAAAAGCAACGACCGAGGAGCCACATCCTCGTACTGTACAGGCCAATCCAGGAGGCAAGCACAGCTCCTCCTCCCCCTCCTCCTCCTCCCCCTCCTCTCGGCCATGGCGATCACGCTCCTCCCCGTGAGGGCCCTCTGCCTCCTCCCCCTCCTGTTCCTCTCCGCCCACTCGCAGGTCCACCCGTTCCGGCGTGGGTTCTTGGGCGGCTCTTCGCCGTCGAGAACCCCGATGGCGTGAACGAGCTGAGGAACGCGCGCGAGGGCAACGACGGCGGGGTCGCGGGCGACGAGGGGGACCAGACGGAGGTGATCGACATGGACCCGGCGTTCGGGTCCTTGCTCTTCGGCAGCTGGGGCGGCAATGGCGATGGAGGCCTGAAGGCCGCGGAGGAGAGTGAGTTCGAGGGGGAATGGGAGCTCGTGTTAGAGGACTCCGGCGTCTCGGCCATGCACCTGCAGCTGCTGCCGAACAACAAGGCCTTGATCTTCGACTCGACGGTGCTCGGGCCGTCCAAGTTGCTCTTGCCCAAGGGCATGCCCTGCCCCACCCGGCCTAATGCCAAGGCACCCGACTGCTGGGCTCACGCGACCATCTACGACATCGAGACCGGGGCGCTCCGACCACTCAATGTACTTTCTCTCTCTCTCTCTCTCTCTCTCTCTCAAAAGATTACGTGTGAGATTAGGAAATGAGCGTCTAATTATAGTTGCATGAATAATTAACCTTCTTGCCCTCATAAGTAAAAATTTTGCATGCATGCACCACAAAGATGGTGGACTTCATATAACGTCATATGATGCTTATAGTCCACGGCATATTACCGCAACATTAGAATATAAAGTATATTAATGGTCAATTATCTATACAGTCGCTTGGTGCTCGATGTAATTTTTTGAAGAAGAAATCTATATATTACATGTATGAAATGTACACATCTTGCCCTATACCTGTGGTCCTACAAAAAAAAAAAAATTCATCCCATTTCCTATTCTAAGTGAACATTCGCGGAAATTTACAAAATCATCTAAATATCCCGAAATATATAATGGGAGAGTACTATTTTGAGAAAGGCTACCGACAACTTTTTCGTGCAAACGCACGGCATTTCTTGTCATTTCAGCTCTATTCGTCAATCATAACTAGGTCAATCATTACCCTTAAAGTACAAACGATGGTCATTTCTTGACACATCGATTTTGGTTCGGGTACAATATTAGGGCACAATTTACAATTAAACATAAGGAGGTTGTAATCATAATTAATCTGTCCATGCTTCGTCTCAATTATGGGATCTGACTTGAACTTGTTCCAAAACAATTGCATCCCAAGAGACACTTCTGTCAAATGGCTTGATTAAATCGCTTCTCCATCTCTCATTGAGAGGTTACATATAGAGATAAAATTTTTGAAAGAATGTATAATTCTGTAATTTTTGTTCTTTCTCATTTGTGGTTTTCCTAATAAATGTTTTTCCGTCGATTTATGAACAGATAATAACGGACCCGTGGTGCTCTTCTGGCGGGCTTGGAGCCGATGGGAACTTCGTGAGCACCGGAGGTTTCGACGCCGGTAGCAAATCGGTTCGGTTTCTCGGCCTCTGCGATAATTGCGATTGGCAGGACACCCCCAATGTGCTTGGCGACGGAAGATGGTAAGATAATCTCTAAATTCTCATTCTCAATTATGTCAATGATAAATCTTCTATATGTGTATATTAAATTTATTGACCATAGGGAATAATAGGGTCTTCTTTGATTAATTTTGCCTTGCAAAGGAGATTACAATTAAAATTATTTCTTAGCCTTAAACTAAACTTGAATCTCACATGTATTCATCGATAGACTAATTGACAATATTTTGGAAGTTGTGATTAACCTAATTTATGATCACCACTTAACAGGTACTCAACTCAGACCAAGCTCGAAGACGGGGCCTTCGTCGTCATGGGCGGCCGCCGCTCCTACAGCTATGAGTTCGTCACCGTCGGCAACCAGATTTCTTCCAAGACGACCTACTCCCCCTTCCTCGACGAGACCACCGACCTCGATGAGAACAACCTCTACCCCTTCGTCAACCTCCTCCCCGACGGCACCCTCTTCGTCTTCGCCAACAGCCGCTCCATCATCCTCGATGCCCGCAAGAACAAGGTCGTCCGGGAGCTCCCCCGCCTCATCGGCGGGTCCCGCAGCTACCCGGCCTCGGGGATGTCGGCGCTCCTCCCCATGAAGCTCAAGAATCACGTGGACTCGAGGCGGGTCAAGGCGGAGGTCATCGTGTGCGGCGGCGCGAAGCCGAAGGCGTACCGGGCGGTAGAGAAGAACCAAACGTTCCTGCCAGCGCTCCGGGACTGCGCCCGGCTCGTGGTGACCGACCCGAACGCGCAGTGGAAGAAGGAGGCCATGCCGTCGCGGAGGGTCATGGGTGATATGCTCATCTTGCCTACCGGAGATCTCCTCATGCTAAATGGAGCTGCCAAAGGTACTTCTTTGTTTTGGAACATACAGTCCTTCTTGACTTGGCGGCGAATCTGCTGCTTGTTTTCCTATCGTTTCTGACAGTCTCCATAATTTTCTACCGAACAGGCGCCTCTGCATGGAACTTCGCGGAAGACCCGAACTTTGTCCCGGTCCTCTACTCGCCGGAGAAGCCCGCCGGCCAGCGTTTCCGGGAGCTGAAGGCCGCCACCATCCCCCGCATGTACCACGCCACCTCCATGGTCCTCCCCGACGGCAGGATCCTCGTCGGAGGCAGCAACACCAACCCGACCTACACCTTCACCGGCGTCAAGTACCCGACCGAGATGCGCCTGGAGAAGTTCTCCCCCCACTACCTCGACCCGGCCCTCCAGCACCTCCGCCCCGAGATCGTCGCCGAGCTCACCGACAAGAAGATGAGGTACAACAGGAGCTTCTACGTCAAGTTTAGGGTCAACTCCGACGACCAGGAGGTGAGCAAGACGGACGTGATGGTGACCATGTACGCGCCGCCCTTCACGACGCACGGGTACTCCATGAACCAGAGGCTTCTGCAGCTCCCCAACATCTTGCTGAGGAAGGAGGAAGACGTCTACCACCTCGACACCAAGGCGCCGCCGTCCGGAACGATCGCGCCGCCCGGCGATTACTTGGTGTTCGTGGTGTACAAGGGCGTCCCAAGCGTGGGAATGTGGGCTCGTATCCAGTAAAAGGGAGATATATAGGCCATGGCTGGCTTGGAGATCGGCCTTGTATTTGATTGATTCTTAATGTGTTCCTCTGCCTAAATTGGGAATAAAGGTCACACATGGATTGTGCTGTAGGTGTAACCTGGGGAAATCCCAGTTGAATGATCACCGTGGAAAGACAATGTGCATTTCGAAATTTCGAAATTGATGTACTTCTGTTTTAGTATTTAGTGCCCAATCATACATATTTTTTTTTTCCCATGCCGGATAAATTTCAATAAATATTAGTGAGTGTTGAAACCGTTGATAATTAAAATGACCGACGACCACTTTTTCCCGGTTATTTATCGGTAATTTGACCGATACTTTCATGAAATTACCAATTTTTTTTGACGTTTTTGCAAATTTTCAAAAAAAATTTATCAATATTTACCAACTTGATTGCATGACTAACTAATCTTTGAATTTACCAGCCTAAACTATAATAAAATATCAACTTTTGTTGAATTAAATTAACCATTAGTTTTGGTTTACCAACTTTTGCATATGGCTCGAGCACATGAAATATGCTTCACACCGCTTAAACACAGACGATTTTTTTGAGTCATCTGCTTGAGTTTTGGCTTGTGCGTTAGTATATATATAGCTTGCGTTAGTTTCAATGATTTGGAAAATATTTCTTTAAAATTAATAACTTATATCATTTGAAATAATTAGTGAATGAGAGAAATGTTTGCATCATCAATAATAATTTATATCTAAATATTTCCACGGATAATGAAAATATGATGGGATTGAGTTTTTTTTTTTGTCGATCCTACTCTATTTCTATTCTAACGTTCACTCTCAGACTTTTACCATGCATCCTTGCAGGGCGTGAGAGTCGAAACCCACTTCTAAAACTACATCGTCTCCACTCCAACCCCCTTGAGAATGTGGGAATTCGAACCCCCCACCTCCCCCTTCCAAGTTGGAAGGGTGGCCACTAGAGCAAACTCCAGTGGTTATGAGACTGAGTTTGTTTTTCTTTTTTGGTTGGTTATGAGACTGAGTTGACTAAGCAAGAATCGCAGAAATTTTCCTTTTCGTGGAAAATGGGCGGGAAGTATGAAAGACTTAAGCTTATCAAAAACAAAAAGTCAGCGTGTATGTTGGTTGTGTTGCCAGTCTTTGACTTTCTTTTAGGCTGGCTCTTCTCTATCCAGAGTAGAACAGCATTGGTCTTCCCTTTTAGAGCTCAACCTGCCAAAATCAAACCAGAATTATAAGATTGGGCTTCCCTTTACCTATCATAATGTTTAGATGAATCAGTTTCTTAACCTGAATTGAAGGGCTTTCCCTGAAAATATTTTTAAAATAATTAATTTTTGCGAAATAAATGAAATCTCACGATCCATGAGATTTGGTGGTGGTTGTTAGGTGGACTTGTGCCGACCGGGTCCTAGAGGTTGGGCCTTACATGTTATCCAAGCCCGAGTTACATATAATTATGAGGGTTGGGCCAAACGTGGGCTCAAATTCAGTTGACCAGGATTCCTTATGTGAGGATATTGCCCAAAGCCCGTTCATTTGCTTTTTCGGGCCTCAGTGGGCTTCCCGTCCATTGATCATCGGTCGGCTAAATACAGCACCAACACCAACACGTGACACGCAACACAACACGACATGACACGCTAACACGTCATTTCTCAAAAGATAGAAAATTCCGACACGTTATATATTATATAAATAATAAATTATTATTTTTATGATTATTTCAACCAAATTAATCTAATTCAAATTCACAAATAAATAAATAATAATAAAATTCTCTAATAAATTTACGCTAAAAACATTAATCCACCATTTATTAATATCCTTTATTGTTTCAATTTGACAAATTCAACTCCATTTGAATAAATCCATAAAACTTGGAAAAGGAAAAAAAAAAGTAATTCACATTCTAGACTTGCATATTAGGCAAAACTTGAAGGCAAATTGTGTATCACGAAAAATGAGAGTCAAAAGAGAAGAAAATAATATATTATATTTTTCTTATTTCCTAATTTGTTATTTTTATTATTGATTTTTATTTTTTCACATATATATTTGGACATTTCATTTATTGATTTTTTTTTAAAATTAACCTCGCATGTCGGAATCATATGTCAGCAACTCGAATGTCAGATGTCAGACTCGAGTGTCGAAAAAATTGACCAGATGTCAGATTGTCTAACACGTGTTAACCGAGTGTTCAAGAGTGTCAGAAACGTGTCGAAGTATTCGATACAACACAAAAGCTCCCGGAGAGTATTGGTGCTTCTTAGTTGGTCGGTTTAGCAGTCTGTAGATCCAAATAATAAAAAAGTAGATCAAGGTCCCGGTTTTGATTCAATCTCAACACAAAACGCCGGTGCTTGGTCATTGAAAGAACCATTCATCGAAATTTACCAATTCTCCATATAGAAGATGGTCCGATCGAAACGCAAAGATGAACATAGTTCGGGACGAATAAACTAGACCGAAAGAACCAATATAAATTACAAAACGCGTTATAAACTCGTACGTCTAAAATTGAAGTGCGCACGTCTACCCAGATGTTAGCTTTGGGTTGTCAATTCATGACATTACAACTGGCAATTCCTTCCTCTTTCTTCGCACTCTTAGTCTCCGGCACGACACACTCGTCCCCCCCTCCTCGCCGCCAAGATTTAGTCATCACAAAAATTTTATTTTTCCCACCCTTCAATAGCACCCACTTGGCCTTCAAAAAACAAATAATAATAGTAATTTGATTTTTTGAGATTAGCCGAGAAAAATTAGGAAAAATAAACTTTAAACGAATCAAGGGCATAAAGATTTTGTCCGGTCGGAATTGGAGGAAAATGTAATCCCGGAAACTATACCACTAATCAGAGAAGGAAAAGTAATTCTCGAGTCTTGTTAGAGTAATGCGTGGATACGCAAAGAACGATCTCCATAAATTTACCAAAAGATGTGACGGATGTCTTCAATTTAACTTCGCGATCTGCTTTACTTCATGTGAGGGCGGGGAGTAATCCCGATGCGATAGGTTTCTTGTTCGAATCGCATTGAATCGGATTCGAAGTAACTTTCATCATAGTCAAGGCAACAAGGGTGAGGATGGAGCATGATTTCTCAAACATTACTGCTCAAATAAGATTAAGATTTCATCCTTATTTTGTAGCTCAAAATTGTTAATTATTGTGAGGGGAGCTGGACTGAAGGACAGCATGAGTAGTCCTAGAAAGGGTCCGAATCCAGAGCCCCTCCTGACAGGACCAACACATCTTCAGGACAGCATGTAAAATATTCATCAGGGGAAGTTCTTCCCTAGAAAAGGCCGTATGTCCTAGTCCCTAGTTATATAAAGGCCTCAGAACGAAGGCAAAGAAGGCAACCCTCCTCCCAACACAAACACAAACACAGACACAGAGAGCTTTTGATACATTGGGAGAAAGAAGCGCAGAGGAGAAAGATGGCAAGGCTTCCTGTTTTGTTGATAGCTCTCCTCTTCTTCTCCGCCGCCTCCGTGGATCGGTGTCGGGTCGAGGCCTCGTTCTGGGACAGCACGTACTTCACGTGGGGCACTCAGCATGCCTCGGTCTACAACAACGGGAACGACGCTCAGCTCGTGTTGGACAAGATTTCTGGTATTAACAATTTCTCATCTAGACAAAGCATTCCTGTGATATTCTATGTACGATTGAATTAGCATTGCGAGAAGCGCTTCAAGATAGAAATATACATGGTACTCATTACAAGCTGAATGGACAGATTTCTTTTAAGTTGCTGGGTTTAAGGTCTGACCAGAATACCAGGATGACACTAATCAAAAGCCGACGGTCTGATTATAAATGAAATTTCAATGTGGAGCTGATCATGACTTGTCCTCTAAGCGGAATATCGGTGTTGGTTTTGCAGGCTCGGCCTTTCAGACCAAGAGCGCGTACCTGTTCGGAACCATCGAAATGCTGATCAAGTTGGTCCCTGGAAATTCTGCCGGGACGGTCACTGCATACTACGTAAGATCCATATCAGACCTTTTTATCTATGCAGAAAAGCCCCTGAACTTACAGATGTTAAAGGATTCAATCGTGTTTATGCGCGTACTGTATGCAGCTATCGTCCACGGGGCCGGAGCATGACGAGATCGACTTCGAATTCCTAGGCAATGTTTCTGGACAACCCTACATCATCCACACGAACATTTTCACTCAAGGAATCGGTAACAGAGAGCAGCAGTTCTACCCGTGGTTCGACCCCACGGACAATTTCCACAACTACACCATTCACTGGAACCCCACCGAAGTTGTGTAAGTCCAAGTCACCCGAACCTCTCGCCAGTCTCTTAATTTCGAGATAGATTTGATCTTCTAACTAGGACAGAAGAATGGATAATCATAAGAATGACACAATGAATAGTCCTCATGTAATGCGATTTCGTGTCGAGATCAGGTGGTACGTCGATAGCATCCCCATCCGGGTGTTCAGGAACTACCAGAGCCAGGGGGTCGGGTACCCGAACCAGCAAGGCATGAGCGTATACTCGAGCCTGTGGAATGCGGACGATTGGGCCACGAGGGGCGGGCTCGTGAAGACCGACTGGAGTTGCGCGCCCTTCGTGGCCGGGTTCCGCGACTTCCAGGACAGGGCGTGCAAGTGGTATGGGCCCGGCAGCATCTGGCAGTGCGGGGCCGAGACGGCGGAGAACTGGTACACCTCGCCGGCGTACGGGCAGCTCAGCAACGCCCAGCAGGGACAGATGAAGTGGGTGAGGGACAACTACATGATCTATGACTACTGCAAGGACACCACGAGGTTCAACTGGAACATGCCCCCTGAGTGCTCCAAGCCTCAGTACTGATTCATTTTTGGCATTTGCCTCGGACTGAAAATTGTTTGTTCTTTGCAAGAGTGATCTCTTTGTACGTTCAATTTGTTTTCCAATGGCTCGATAATAAGGAAACCCATTTGATGTCTCACTTGTATCGGATCGTTATCGCTTCGATTAATGTTTATTTTCTCAGGGAATTAATCATCTCGCTCGAATCTTCCTCTCTTTTTCTTTTCATTGTTCTTGACCTATCGACGGCGATAATAACTTTGATGACGCAATATCAATCCGTGATTAGCAAGTTGATGACGTAAATCTTTCATGAGTCTAACTTTGAAGCTTTATATTCAACGTCTAGATCTTGATATATCATTTAAAGTTTGGTCCAATATTCAATGCAATTCCTATACCTTTAAACATTTACATATAGGCTAGTAGTAGCATCAAGTATTTACCAATAGTTCATGGACTATATTGAATAAATTAAAAATTTAAAGAAGACATTAAATGTTGGATCAAAGTGCACAAATCACGTTGCATAAATTAAAAATTCAGGGTGACATGACATATTAAATCAAAGTTTAGAGGGTCAATTATACTGGGGAAAATTTCAAATAAGGACCCAAAGTGCCATCATTTTCTCAAAAGAGGACTTGAAATGAAGTTTATCTCAAATAAGGACCCAAAATGCCATCATTTTCTCAAAAGATGACTTAAAGTGAAGTTTGTCTCAAAGAAGGACCCAAAGTAGTCATTTAATCTCAAAGAAGGACCTCATTCATCGGCCGGTGAATAGATGCATCTTCAATGTATATTTCGGTGGCCTGATTACGTTATTTTTGTCCTTTTTTTTTTAAAAAAATTTTTGGTTGCCTTGTTCATTATCTTTTTCGTCCCCTATTCACTTCTTCTTGCCCATATCAAAAATATCGGACTTGGGGAAAGGTCAGTGAACGTTGGCCGTTGGTAAGGGCCGGCGAGGGCTTGACGCCCATCGCCGATAACAAGTGAGAACTCCACGCCCATCGCTAATAGCGAGCAAGGGCCATCGAGCCCTTGCTGGCCATGGGGGAGGGGGGCCATCCAAATTGAGGCCCTACAAGAAGGTCCTTAAGGGAAAAAAGGGGTAGCCGAAGAAGTTATCGATCTAGGAGCGGTGGTGGGAGAAAATGATGAAGAAAGCGACGCGGGCATCCCAGTCGTAATCCTAGCAGAAGACGAGGTTGTTGGTGGAGTAGCGGAGGTCGCCCCTCACGGCCATTAGCGAGGTCACCCCTCGTCGGCCTTGGGCGAGGGCTTGCCCACCTCACCGGCCACTAATAAGGGCTAACAAGAGCTTACAAGCCCTCACCCGCAGCCAGCGAGGGCTTGACGACCCTCGCCAACCACAACTGAGGCCACCGTCGCCAGATCTGGCGAGGGTCGCCTAAAGCCCTCACCCACAGCCGGCGAGGGCTTGGTGGCCCTCGCCTACTGCCAACAATGGGCGTCCAACCTTTGCCAACCCTCACCAATGACTAGCACTCACTGGCCCTTCCCAAGTCCGAAGTTCTTGAGAAGAAGACGAACAAGGGACGAAGAAGATGATGAATAGTGCCACCATTGACCCAAAATAATAATAATAATAATAATAAAGAACAAGACAACTGAAAATTTTAAAAAAAAAAAGGACAAAAAAAATCCTTGATTAGGCTACCAGAATATGTATCGGAGATGCATTTATTCATTGGACGGCAAATGAGGTCATTCTTTGAGACTCAATGATCACTTTGAGTCCTTATTTGAGACAAACTCCACTCTCGAGGTCTTCTTTTGAGAAAATATTTGAGACAAACTCCACTCCATGTCCTCTTTTGAGAAAATGAAGACACTTTGGGTCCTTATTTGAGACAAACTTCACTTTAGGTCCTCTTTCGAGAAAATGATGGCATTGTGAATCCTTATTTGGAATTTTCCCATTATACTATTGCAATTTTTTTATTTTTTTTTTTGGTTCTCATATGTACAAAAGCTTCTTTCCTTTCATTAAATACATAGCTGTACATTTGCCTACTCGATTGTTTGTTCTTTGCAAGAGGGATCTCTTTGTATGTTCAATTCGTTTTCTAATGATTCAACAATAAATAAATAAATGAATAAATAAACCATTTGGTGTCTTCTTATACTAGATCATCATCGCATCAATTAATATTTATTTTTTCGAAAAATGGATTATATCGCTCGAATCTTCCTCTCATTTTTCCTTCCTTTTGTTCTCGACCTATCGATTGTTGGAAAATAGGGACTACATGATTAGTCGACGATAGTAATAATTTTAACGACGCAATATCAATTATTGATGAGCGAGTCAATGATGCAAATCATTCCTAAGTCTAACTTTGAAGCTTTCCATTCACCTTCTAGATGTTGATACATGGTTTGAAGTTTTCATGATTTTTTTTATTAGCATTTCTCGTTTTCATACCTCAAAAGGAAAATAATTTCCAACCGTCCTGACGAGCAGACGTGACAAAATTTGTTTTTCCCCTTAAAAAAAAAAAAAAAAAAAAAAAAAGTCTGCAAATGAAAAAGTCCAATTCGGACTGCGAGAAAATTATTATTAATCGAATGAATTGAATGCCACGCCAGGATTTCCTGTCGGCCGTTGCCACGCTTTCTTCCTCGTTTTTTCTGCGTGTGGTCTCGGTTCTTCCTCAGTTAAAGCAAAAAAAAAAACAAGAACTCCTTCAAAAGCTCTCTCTCTCTCTCTCTCTCTCTGAACCGAGTCTGAAGCTTGAAACGTGATCAAAAGAGCATCTTGACGAGTACCCAAGAGCTCGACCGGTCCGATGGAGCGTGTTGTGGGCAGCAAGTACAAGCTCGGCCGCAAGATCGGAAGTGGGTCCTTCGGCGAAATCTTCCTCGGTCAGTCCCGTGCGCTCGAGCTCGATCGTGGGTCGTGTCCCTTCCGTCGCGCCCGCTGCTGTTTAGTTAGTCGCTGGCGGCGTGGGTCGCGAGAGCCTTGTCAATTCGACTGACCCTTTGTGAATTTTTCGTGTTTTTTTTTTTTTTTTTTTGCAGCTACCCACGTGGATACGTTCGAGATGGTCGCGATCAAGATCGTAAGTCTCGAGCTTGAATTGGCTTCTGGGTCGGTTTTGTTTTGAGGTTTGGACGGGACGTGATCCGATGGCGAGCTTGGAGAGTTTCGTCGCGTTCGATTTTTGCCGGAATTTGCCTCTTCTTTTCAGCCTGTGTGGCGTCGGATGAATTCCCCATCGAGAATTCAATCCGTTTCAGCTGAATTTTCACTAGTCCTGAGCTGACTGTGTATCGAGGGCCTCGTATGGGCAGTGAAAGAGTGACATTCTTCTGTATCCTTATCTTGCAGGAGAATAATCGGACCAAGCATCCTCAGCTACTTTACGAAGCAAAATTGTACAACATTCTTCAAGGCGGGAGTAAGTACCATATTATATGTGCAGCTCATGGATTCGAGGCCTCGTGTAATTAGCTAATTATCTTCTTTCTTTTTTTTTTTCTCTTCATTTCAGGTGGTATTCCTGGCATAAAATGGTCCGGCATAGATGGAGAGGATAATGTACTCGTTCTTGAGCTACTTGGACCAAGTCTTGAAGATTTATTGTATACTGTGGGAGGAAGTTTTCTTTGAAAACAGTCTTGATGCTTGCAGATCAAATGGTACATGGAAATTTTGATTAGCATGGATTGTAATCCTCATTTCTTTTGAATCATCAAGCAGCTGCAGGTTTGCTTTTGAAAGTGACATGTATGGTTACATTTGTTTATCTGGGCCTCTGTTTTTTGGCAGATAACAAGGATAGAGTACGTGCACTCGAAAGGGTTTCTGCACAGAGACATTAAACCCGATAACTTTCTTATGGGTCTGGGTAGAAAAGCAAATCAGGTGATGAATGTGTTGCTTTACATGATGTCTGCCACCAACCGCTAGTTGTTGTGTGTAGAACCTTTGATCATTCTGGTCCTATATCCTTCTTACCAGGTTTATATTATTGACTTTGGGCTTGCAAAGAGATATCGGGACTCCACAACTAATCGCCATATCCCATACAGGTTTTCCATTATTTCAGTGAATTTTACTTTAGATTGAGTAATCACAACTAAGATCTCGCGTGACACTATGTAACCTTTTTTTATTATAGCAGAGGTTCACAAAAGTCTGTCTGGGTACTTCCTTATGGATATATTGAAGGAGAATTAATCCCTGGAGAATTATTTATTTTTTATGAGACCATAGTTCTTGTTGCAAATGAATTTATTCTATGTTCAGGGAAAACAAAAATTTAACTGGCACAGCTCGTTACGCAAGTTGCAATACTCATCTTGGAATTGGTAAGCTGGATCATGTCATTTTGCTTTTCCTTTTGCAAGCGCATGTTCAGTGACATGAGCAGCCAATGTTAACTAGTTTTATTTTCAGAACAAAGCCGAAGAGATGATTTGGAGTCACTTGGCTATGTACTTCTGTATTTCCTCAGAGGAAGGTATATGTTATTTATGAAGCATTATGAGGCGTCTTTTGGCATGAAGTTACTATCCCAAAAGTACAGATCATGGACATTACAACTAGAGGACATGACTTAAAATCTTTCTTTTTTTCCAGAACTTTTGTTTCATTTCACTTGTACTAAACTAATAAACATCTCAATTCACAGCCTTCCTTGGCAGGGACTGAAAGCAGCTACAAAGAAACAAAAGTATGATAAGATTTGTGAGAAGAAGTTATCAACTCCTATTGAGGTGCGTCAAATGATGTGTATGCCTGTATCTTTGCTTGCTGCAGGTTGGTTTGCTCTAACTTGAGTTGGCTTTCTTTTTTGAAGGTTCTTTGCAAATCTCATCCTGTAGAGTTTGCTTCATTTTTCCATTACTGCCATTCCTTGACGTTTGATCAACGACCAGATTATGGATTTTTGAAGCGTCTATTTCGTGAACTATTTACTCGTGAAGGTATTGTATACTCAATTGAGACAGTCAATTTCAAAATGCAAATCTTTGATTTTCTGTATGCCGAAGCACTTGCTCTACTTTTCTTTTAATGTCATTATAAATCAGGTATGGCTATTTCTCTATCATGTGCCTTATGGTTGCACCATAATTACACAATTTGGCTCAACTTTTGCTGTTCTGATCTCTTCCAGCTTTCCCCTGTTTTATTTGTCTGAAATTAGATGTGGTCTGACAACAATGGGATGATCCTTTCTCTTAAGCATTTAAAGAGATTTAGAACACAGTATGTAGGATTCATTTTTGTTGAGGGCAAACCAAAAGAAAAGCGTGAATATCATATGCTTTCTTGAAACTGTCTGATGTAAAAGTAATTCATGTAACAGAATGTCAACCGGATGGTATCAAATGAAAATGAAATCTCTAGAAATTTTAGATAAGGGATTTCCTCTTATTCCTCTCTTAGATAACTGAATTTATCACTTTGGCGTCACTATTCATTTAGGAGGCAGGATAAGTTCTTTCTATATATTTAATATCAACATATGATAAATTCGTTGAAATGCACATGTAACTTTTAACAATATGTGTTACAGGATATCAATTTGATTATGTGTTTGACTGGACGATCCTGAAATACCAACAAGCACAAAAGAGCAAAACTCAGCCTCGATTTTCGGTGGGTAATTTGGGCTTTTAATTACTTTATGAGAAGTTTCTGTAACATAAATGCTTTTTGGTATGATTATTTGGCATCGCTCCATTTGCTTCAATCACGTCATTGTTTTCATTATTACATTAGCTATTTAGCACACTACTAGTTGTAGTGATAATCCCTTCCTTTTCTCTATTATGCTGATAAGTAGACGGAATACTGTTTGTTACAGCCAGCTCTTGAAGAGAGCAGTAGACGTGCAATGCCAATGGATGTCGACTACCTTCAAGGTCAGTTACTTCTTATGTATTTGGTCTGTTACTGATGTTTAGTAGTGATAGTTGATTGGATCCATAGTGCCATTGATTCATTATGTTTATTTGAAGTCATTATCCTATGAGACCTTCATCAAAGAGCATTGGGTGGACATTGAAAGGGAAATTGTTTCCCACCTTCATACTTTAACTATTTAGGGACATTTTGCGTGTTTTGCTTTTAATTAAGTTTTGAAAAACTTTTCTTGTTCAGGATAAGCTTTAGTGATCTCTGTACACCTTCCTGCTACTAGTGAACACTCAAGAGACAATTCATTAGACCGTAAGAATGGTCTGCTCTTGAAATTCCTACTGGAGTTAGAGGACCCTTAAACACTCTAATGTTATTGTACTGGTTTTCTGGGACACAAGATGTGATGAAGAGGATGAATGAGAAGCTTGGAAAGAAAAGAAAATATTTATTCATTGAGAGATGTTAATTGACTCTCTTGCTCATAAATTGAATAAAATCTCCATATGTACGATGACAGGTGGCACAAATGCTGCTCATGCAAGTGAGATGGCAGAGCCTGGTGGATCGAGCAATACTGCGGGTACTGTCACTTACCCACAACATCCATCTGCAATGGACAAGAATCTGAGTTCTGACCGTGCTGTCAACAAGAATGTGAGTATTAGCCCAGTTTCTGACCAGCATTTACTCAGGAAAAAAAAGGATAGAGAATGTATATCAGTCTATCCAATTGGTTGGATAAAGGGCATATGAGAACATCAGATGCGGGTTTTAATTAACTACACAGTTGAATAATTCTAATAATCTACGTAACATTTTCATGCCAATTTGCGAAGACTCCTGTTTGTTATTTCATCATTTATAAGTCTGTTCCAAGTATGCCACCCACCAATGATAAAAGTGATTATATGCAATTCTTGTAGATTCTGAGCAATGTGAACATGCCATCTACTTCATTTTCTCTAACTGGAGTTGCAAAAAAGAATATTCCAAAGTCCCAACTGCCAACGGACAATGCAAACCCCACTCATGGCCATGGCAACAAAAATAGACCTTCTAGTAGCTGGATCCCATCATTCCAGAGACTTTCGTCTGCAAAATAGATGATGCGGTAAGATTTGTATATTTTGCTGTAGGATCAGATTATCTTGTCTCTCATCTTAATGATTCATGTATTTCCTTTAAGCTAATGGAGTATTTTCCACCGCATTTTCCTTTCCTTATAAAGAAATTGCAGATCTTTTGCTTTGTTTTGTAAACACTACATGACGTTATTTGAGTTGTTATCTTATATGGGAATTTGGTTTTACCAACTTTGACTTACTGACAAATACTCAGACTGATTTCTTGAGCAGAGCGTTTGACTAAGGGATCGCTTTAGCAATCTATGTGTGCACAAATATTTGAACTTGGTTTGGCGGACACTCTTGATGCGCATCTGCGGAAGCTGCTCCTTATGCAAGGCCTGCTCTGGATAACCGTCTTATGATGAACGACTTGAAGTCTGAATGCTGCACATTTGCTGTTGAGTTGGCGGATAGCATTGTTTTCTCTATAAAATCCTGGTGGCATTGTTGGTGTTCAAGGTGACTAGCTGATCGTTGGTCAAGAGTAATAGTGTATAGAGCTTATGTTTCGTTCTTTGTACATAGTTATCGCATGTTTGTCAGTTCTATGTACATTTTCCTTGTAACTTGATTGCAATCCGACTTTTCTCCAACTTATTTCAAAATCTGGTTTTATTAATAAGAGGGATATACTTCTTTGCCCTTTTCTGCTTCTCCTTGTGCAATCTGACAATGTTGATTGTGACTTTGCTTTTATATTTCTGATGTGTGATGTGAAAATTTATGCCCCATTTATATCTCCATTTTTGGCACATCTTGCTTGACAAAAAATGGAGGCATGCTGATATCATGTGTGATGGAGTAGGGTGTAACCATTGGTCAATCATCAAATTCGTGGTTTTGTCGTTGCAGGGATTGAGTTCATCTTCCATTGAGAGGAAATATATGATGCCTGAAGGCACATGGCCCCCGCAATTTGCCTCCAGAGTTGCGATCATCCGCTATGATTTTACAAATTGGCAACTGCGGCATGGCCCGGCACTTACTTGTGGTGGAAAAGGACTGTTCTTTGCCTAAGATATGTAATTGGCCTGATTGGAAGATAATCCTTCAAGAGCTGTTATCTGACTGCCATTCTAAAAGGAATGGGTAAAGTGCCAAAACAGCGACGCTTCCAAGTAAAGAGCAAGCAAGGTATGATAGCGAGGTTAAGTGGGAAAATTGCCTAAAAAGTCTTAAACTTATTGCACTTCTGCAAATTCAATTTTAAACATTTCAATTTTGTTAATTAAGTCATAAACATTTTCACATTTTACAAATTTAGTCCATTTAACCAAAATTGGCCAACAATTGCTAACTTGAATAGCAAGCGCTGATGTAGGCATTTTTAAATAATTTTTTGAATTTTTATGATTTTTCTTCTTTTTTTTAGGTTTTCGAGAGAGGGCGGTAAGAGTTGTCGACCAACAAGGCCTTATCAACCCTCGCCTACCCAAATCTAGTAAGGGTGTCGCGGCCTTCACCGATTTTGTGCAAGAAAGGCGATGTCCTTGCTCAAGAGGCAAGTGAGGGTCAATTGGTAACCCTCGCCAGCGCTCTCTCCAAAAACCTTTAAAAGAAAAAATAAAGAAAATAAAAAATCATAAAATATTAAGCGTCAATATTGGCTGTGCTATGTAAAACACAAACGTCCACCCCAACAAATTCCAATCAATTTTGGGTAGATGGACTCAAATGGTTATGGGAAGAAAAGGAGGGAGAGAAAAAGAAAGAAAAAAAAAATAGAAAAAGGGCTTGTTTCTTACGACAACGAATTTCAATCAATTTTGGGCTAATGGACTCAATTGGCTAAGGAATAAAAGGACGAAGAGAAAAAGAAAAGAAAAAAAGGGCTTGTTTCTTACGACAACGAATTTCGATCAATTTTGGGCAAGTGGACTCAATTGGCTAAGGAATAAAAGGAGGAAGAGTAAAAGAAGAAAAAAAAAAAAAAAACTGCTTCTTTCTTGAATTGTTCTTAAAAATAAAGAAACAATTTATTCTTGGGAATAATTTCTTCCTGAGAACACATTTATTCCAAGGAAGAAAAACCTACACAAACAAATTTTTGTTTAGATAAAAAAATGATAAGTGCAATAGAAGTCTTAAAATTTATAACGAAAATGCAATTGAGTTATAATTTTCGTCCTAAAACTTGTAAAAAGTGTAATTAAGTCTTAAAACTCGTCAAATTGGTTTAATGAGTCATAAAGTTAACGCCATCTAACTTTTTAACAGAAAATGGCGGGGGCATTTAAAATTAAATTTTATTTTCCATGTGGCTTTTTAAAATTATTTTTTATTCAAATTAGATTTAAAAACTAGAAAAAAAAAAGCTAAAATTTATTTTAAAAACAAAAAAAAAAAAAAAAAAAATACAGGCTTCCTTTGTCGCCACCCATTGCCGAAGGGGCCGGCGACCGTCGTTGACCCTGGGCGGGGGTGGCCGACCCTTGCCCGGCCAAAACGAGGCCTCGTCGACCCCAGGTGAGGGTGCCTAGATTTGGGTATGCCGGCCCCGAGCAAGGGCCAATGAGGCTTGGGTGGGGTTCGCCAACCTCACGTGAGGGCGGCGTGCCTAGGGATCCAGGTACCCCGCCCGAGCCGCAAGGGTGGCGACCATCACCTAGGGCCGACGAGTGCCACCTCCCCCCGTGATGGGGGCGGCGAAAAGCTTGCCATTTTCTTTTTTTTTTTTTTTTTGAAATGTTTTGTTTTTTAAATAAATTTTAGCTTTTCTTTTCTAATTTTTAAATCTAATTAAAATAAAAAAATAATTTAAAAGCCACATGAAATATAAAAATTTATTTTAAATGCCACATCAGCATTTTCTCATTTTCTATTAAAAAGGTTGACGGTGTTAATTTTAGGACTCGATTAAATTAATTTGATAAATTTTAGGACTCAATTGCATTTTTTACAAGTTTTAAGACTCAATTATATTTTTGTACAAGTTTTAGAATTTCTACTGCACTTATCCCTAAAAAAAAGTTAAAAAAGGGGGATGTTACCAAATTTCTCATGGAGTTGGAGAGAGGGAGAGAGATAGTTCTGACCTGGATATTAGAAAAGGTAATATTTAATCTGCCATGGAGGCAGGGAGAGGGAGAGAGAAAGTTATGACCCAACGGATATCACTAGCCCGAGCATATGTAGAGCCAAGAAATTTCAAAGTCGAAAAAACGTGAATGGGAAGAACGTTTGAAAAATTTCTGCACAGGTTAAAAATTTTGACATCTTTCTTTTCCATTCGGCTACGTGCATGTTCTCATAAATAGGATCGGGGCCATCCCCAATGAGCCCTAACGCAAGCCACTAACAGATTCGAAACCACAATTTGCATGGGAACTTGGAGATCCCCTCGCAACTCTCGTCTGGAGGCACTTGCTTACAGTGTGGATTATCCCGAACAGAGGTTGTATCAAGGTGATGCTGTATGCCGGAACAATATCATTCCAGAATGCTTTGTAAGTCCGCTTTGCAGACGACTAGTCTCCTATCCCTTTCAAAAACATCTCCCCCCATGAGATGGACTTCACTGCAAGTACCGAACTTCAGTGCAAAATTGCAGCTTTTCCCGTCTAGTTATTTCCGGAATGCCAATACGGGTCTATTGAATCCGGCATTGGTCCCTGACAAACCGGAGGTAAGGTCCTCTACCGTCCTAAAGCCTATCTGCAAAAGCACCAATAGTCAGCCACATATCATAAATATATTTGATAAGAAACAACAAAAGTGATGCTGTTTTGGTTATAAATACGGAAACAAGGACTCAACCGAACCTTATCAAGAAGTATGTCCTGAAAATCCTCTGGTGGATACTTGATCTCGTCATAATTCTCCGCTGTTGCCTGCAGAAACAGTAAAAAGAAAAAAACGAGCCTAAGCATATCTACAAGCACCGAGACGAACTATACCAACAGAAATAGGTTGAAAGGCCACAGCATAGATGTCAGTCTCCACTAATTAAAAAGCAAACTGGAATCAACTACTTTGAAAGCGGTTTCCAGATCAACTGAATTCTTTATCATACCTCGGACACCAAGCGATTTTTTTCATATGAACGCCAAGGTTGAGGCTCCAAGATAAAAATGCCGCCCTGCTCAAAGGGAGATGCAGTAGCACAAGTTTCAGCAGTTATCCCAAATAATGCATGAGATAGACAAAGGTTACGACAAAATCATTGTAAGGCTAGTCACATGCTTGTAATCTATAGGTTCAGATGGGATGGACTCCTCTAGTGTCATCTATGCTTAACCATCATTTTCTCTTAATCCCACGGCTTACATTTAGTAATACAGCAAAAACAGGCTAGTATGAAAAGTTAACATTCCATATTCAGCAATACAGAAACTATTGCCCGAGAAAGCATTAGAAGATGAAGTTTCCTCCATGAAATCCATAAAATTTCTTATTATTATCAATTCAAGATTTCTCTATGCATTAATCCATGAAGCACATAAGACAGTACACTAGGATGATTTACTGCTATGATGGGCAAGCAATGCAAAATGATCAAATTCTTAAAACTGAACTGCATTTGGGTGTTCCATGACTTCAAGCAACAAACATAATCCCCGTATGGAGTACTAGTAAACCTAGAGAGATTCTGGCCACATCAATGGCACTTCTGAAGCCTAGAAGGAAAGGCCAGTTATGACACAGCCAGGAAAGAGATAAGAAATCATCTCACAGAAGGTGAGCAACAAACGAACCAGGAAAGGATACAAGAAAAAACACAGAAAGAATCATCAGGAGACATTTTTCTCACAGAAGGTGAGCAACAAACGAAACAGGAAAGCATACAAGAAAAAACACAGAAAGACTCATCAGGAGACATTTTTCAGCGCAGTTTCACCAATTTAGTTTTTTAAGTGCTCATGGAAAATTCACTTAAATTGAAACGATTAAACGAAAGATTCCAAGTATAGATCCAGTTAATAGATCCTCTAAATTTTCAATATGAAGATTGAACAGACCATGCTATATGCATCTTTTGAAGAAAAAGATGCATCAACTAAACAAGATGTGCAGGCTTTACCTGTCTAAGAAGTAGCCAGATCTTTGAAAACAAAGTAATTATCCCCTCATCACCCCAATTCAGATGAATCCACTTTGTCACGCTCAAACTGCAGCAAGGAGAAAAGATGTCTTCTAGTTAATAACATAAAAGCAAATGAAGCCAAAAATGATACGACATGGGCATAAAACACATGATAAATCACTTTGATCCACTAAAGTAAGGTAATCTGAGTTAGTTAGATACATAAAAACCTAACTTCTTTGAGATATTTCAAGTAACTAGATGCAAAAAAAGAAATTAAGTTTCATCGGAGGAAGAGTGAGCTATAACTTCACATCAACCATCTACTATTCTAAGATAAACAATCAACTTTTAATACTGACGAGTCACATGCAGCATTCAAAACTATGTCCAGCTTTAATTCAGATTTAACTTACACATATTTCCTCTAAGATAATTCTTTTCTTTGGGTTTCACTTATCAAAAAGTTTGGCCCTGATATAAGAGCTAATTGTTTATTGAAACAAGAATGGAATGGAAAATCAAGCTGTAAACATTAAATTGCAAGATTGAGAACGATGAACAAGTACACTTTTTTACATGTGATTTAAAATGCATTGCAGACATGATTTCTAGTACTGTTAAATATCCATAATTGTCCTTTCTTTAAAACCATCACTTTAAGACTCTGCTACCCTAATTTTTATAAAATGCGCTCAAACTACAATTCCTTGTGTCATACAAAAGCTACCAAAACAAGTGTCACTTACCAAAGAATGGTATCATAGCTTTCATGAGCATCAGCCTGAGCTAGAACAAAATTTTCCCGCCGGAAAGACATGACCTCAAAGAGATCTCTCTTCTCTGAAAGAGAATGGTTCTTTGTACATTTCCTTGTTTCCCTATCTTTTGACAAGTTAAGGTCTTGTGCATAATCATCTGGTCTCTCTTCAGCCCTTGATTCCAAAGTCTTTGAATCACTCTTACCAGCAGATTGCATTCTTACAGTTTTCCTGAGGTTCCAATGAGCATCCTCAATTCGGTCTAAAAACAAAGAAATATTAATCCAGCACGAATAGAAAATCTCCCATCACAATAAATAAATGTTATCATTCGAAGAGCACCACCAGGATACCGAATTCATTACACACCAAGCAAGGAGAGCAGATATATTTGACATGATTCAGCATATGTCTGGAATGTGTTCTTACAGTTCTCATCCTTGAATTGTAATGGTATTTAGGCCAATTTAATATGGTTAATCCTACAATCTCAACAGTCAACTTACCAAGGGGAGGGTAGGGTTGCCCCCCCAAAAAAAAAAAAAAATACCACCAAAAAAAAAAAGGAAAAAGGTTGGTGTATTGTTTGTTGATATCTACTATATTCATTAAAATTTTCATGTAAAATTCTGCATCTTGCCCTCTGCAACTTATATTTTGCCAAATTTCTTAGCTCACCCCACTAAAGGTAAGACTCTATGTCCAACAATCAAATATGAGCTTAGCTATATGATAAGCAAATTTACGATCTAGTAAACGTATTGGGACCTGGCACTTGCTTAGGGGGTCAAGCACAGGTTTGATATGCTTTGGCTGAGATCCTTCACATATTGAGGTTTCTATCATCCATCATCAAGAGGCATCATTACCAGACCTTATTATTGTGACCAAGGCACTAATATTTCTGGCCTCCGTCTTCTTAATATAGAATCTGTTAACTGTAGGGCATATGAATTGGAGAACATACGTTCTCCCTACAAAAGAAGAATCTTATCACCTATATGATCATGATCTTATCCTACACAAAGAGCATGTAGCAAAACCCAAAATGACAATCGGCCAATAGTTCAACTAGCCAGACCCACTTCTATCATCAAAAGGGGGAGGGGAAAACTGTCAATAAAGCCAGATATTAGGATCATTTTGCAAGCATTGAAAAGTCAGATTGCTTCCCAAGACACTTCTTAAGACAGACAAAAGGCAATCATATATGTAGAGTGAGGAAATGCTACAATTGAATTTCAACTATTTAACAAATCTTAACGATATGCTGGTAACTTGATATGAGAAGTGACTATTTCCAGCATTGCCAAATGAGTGCAAGAAAATCTTTTTGCTGTCTTTGCACATATAACATTGTTGTGCTAATTGCTCCAAGCAAAATAACCTAGACTTTTAAGAATCATCACTGTAACTTAATAAAAACAGAGAACAAAAGTGAACTCCATATTCAAATTCATGTAAGACTCTTCAAAGAGGGACTTAAAATTCGGAGAATCTTACTTGAGTCAATGTCAATTCCCAAAATGCTCCGGCAGCAAAACTTTTGTGCTGTAGAAGATTGAAAAAGATTATGTTATATAAGTGCTAGATTAGATCGAAAACTCAGAGATCATACAATGTAGACAGATACGATAACTTGTTAACAGCATTAAGCATAAAACCACCAGTAGTAGCAACAATGCACGCAAAATACTGAATTCTGCTTCCCTCCCAAACTACCTAGCTATGTAGGACCAGTTAAAAGAAATAAACAAAGAAAGGGAGGAGAAAACATCATAACCTAAACTGCAGAAGAAGTCTCAAGATATTAATGAGGTAAACGATCAATGCATAAAATGCAGATTTGCTCACTCATAGTCATATCCACCGTTCTTTCGTTAAAGTCACTTTTTGTTCTTCGTCTTCTTTCAGCTTTAGATGAAATATCTTCCTCTCACAACCAAAACAAGTAATAAATCTCACAGCTCCGATATGTTATCATCGATACATCAGAAAGCTTTCCAAGAAAGCAACGTGTAATTTGTAAGACGAACCGCAGTCTTCATAAAACAAGTATTGGAAGGATTGCAGGGGGATATTGAATACTAAATGGAGTAATCTTCCTTCAAAAATTACGCGAGATATTCTCGAGGGACTGGAGACCTAGTATCTGCTAACAAGAACAGGTCCAGACAGCATATATGTAGCTTCCAAGCATAGAACGCAAACAGTCATCGGAAAACCTAACGATCTCCATACTCACATCTAAGACAAGAATCATCAGAACCAAAGCACAGACGAATGAAGCACGAGGACTCCAACGCTAACAATCCACTCACCGATGTGGATAGTGAGGAGGCCGTTGTTGCAGCCGACGTCGAGACAATCCTTGCCTTGGAACCACTCCCGCTTCAAGACCTTCAACCGCGGATCTTCATCCAATCCCTGACATATCTGCCAAACAAAAATGAAAATAAAAAAGGAACGAAAGAGGCGGAAATCGCCGTTGAGACGAGTGAGAACCAGGCCGGGACAGACGAAGGGAAGGGGTGGGGGGGCGTCGTGTAGAGAATTTACGCGATAGCCGTAGTAGTTTCTGTAGTTGCCGAAGGGAAAGAACTCCGTGCGGTTCCGCTTCCTCGGCTTCTTCTTCCCCTGCTCCCGCTCCTCCTCCTCCCGCTCCGCCGCCGCGACTCCTCCGCCCATCTCGCTCGCCTCAATCGCTTCCTCCGCCACAGAGAGAGAGAGAGAGAGAGAGAGAGAGATTGGCGATGGAGAATGATCGGTCTAGGGTTTCTGGTGCGGAAACGGTCCCGCCGGAGAGAGACTTCTGTAGCTTGAGGAGGAGGCCGAGAAGAAGAAGAAGAAGCAGCACCGCGCCGCCGCGGAACTGACCGGTCGGAAGCTATCGGGGGCTCGATTCGTCGGCCTACACCGGTTCGACCCGGTTCGACCGCTAAGTCGATCGTGCTCCTCCGGTTCCAACATGAAGATTTTTCACAAACCAAAGTGAGGAATTATTAATTATTGGTGGATTGTTTTTTGCGATATAGATTCACCAGTAAAGGTAATGAAATACGCTCTTTATGTTATTCTCTTAAAGTTTGTATATCGAGTCATATTCATTTTCAATTAATGTGAACTAGTCGGTTGAAAATAAATATTGTGCAATCATCGTCATTGTGCTATTAAATAAAATAAATGTACCCTTATTGTTTATTCTCATAAAATGCGTATCTTGTGTTGTATTCATTTTCAATCCATACGAAAATATATTGTTAAAGGAAATCAATCGAAAATAAAAATATTCTAAACAAATAAATTGAGCAACGGGCGTCTTGATTGATATGATCATGGGCTTAATAGTCGGCAAGGCCCACCCAAACCAACAAGCCTAGAATCATAAATCAAGCAAGACTAGGCAAGTGATTCCTTTCTTGGGTCGAAACCTGCCTACATAAGTTCACCTGGCCCGTCCAAGCCTCGTCTTTTTTCCAAATAAATATTCAGTAATTGTTGGGTTAGTACCATAAAAAATTCCCAAACCAATACCCATAACAAATTTATCTTTAGACCATGAAAAACCCCAAACAGATACACTCAAGATAAATTTATCTCAGATTAATTTTTTGACCACCAAAAATCCTAAATTAATACATTTATGACATATTTACATTCCGTTAATTTTCATTAAATTGAATTAATACCATAGAAAATCACAAACTAATACATATGTAACAAACGGAGAGTAAAACTCCAAATAACTATATCCATCAACTAGCAAGCTTCATCTAATTCGGCAATTAGACGGTAAAATGAATTGCAAATTATTACACATGTACCAGTTTAATATAAATTTATTATAAGTATATCAGTTTGGAATTTTTGGTGATATTAATTAGTAATTGTTTAAACAACGGCGGGCCTACATGAGCAATTTTTTTACTGGGCCCGAGCTCGGCTGCACCGGTCCACTCGGGCCCGCCCAAGCCCGGTCATTTTAAGAGTAGAAATTTGGTATTTTTCTTCAAGTAATGCCCGGGCAAGTTAAGGTGCATTTAGGTCCGATCAAATATAACTTCTATGATACATTCTAGGCTTATAAAATGCCCAATCAAGTTTCAAGCAAGTGACAGTGCCGTTGCCCTGGTCGGCGTATCGAAAACGACACAGTTTCGGACTTGCGAATACAAATCCCGCTAGAATTAGAGAAACCATAGTCTTTTAAATAGCCTGCTTTTCTATGTATCCCGCAAGAATCACATTCCCAGACGCACCACGAAACACTCTCGCGCACACCCGACATGAAAACCAACGCAGGCTTCGACGGAGAGCCGCCGTCGTGCACGGTGGGCTGCGGCTTCTACGGAGCCCGGGAGCACCACGGCCTCTGCTCCAAGTGCTACGCCGCTTTCCTCAAAGACCAAGTCGCGGAATCCGCCGCTGCCGCCGAGGCAGCCACGGGACGACAACCGTCGAACTCGGCTCCCGGGGTCGCCGTTTCTCTAGATGATTTGGCTGCTTTGGTGGGCAATCTGACTGTCAACACTTCAACGCCAACGACGAGCAAGAAGAAGAATAGGTGCGCAGCGTGCGACAAGCGCGTCGGTTTACTAGGGTTCGAGTGCCGCTGCGGCGGCGTGTTCTGCGGGGCGCATCGGTATCCAGAAGAACACGGCTGCGATGTCGATTTCAGGACGGCGGCGAGGCGGAGGTTGTCCGAGGAGAATCCTGTTTGCAGGGCCGACAAGATGGATTTTAGGATTTGATATTCGTGAGTTGTTCTTCTAGGAACTCCTGTGGTGGATCAGAGAATTGAGTCATGAGGATTCTTGATCTTTAACAAGTTTTCTATTGATCTTTATGACAATATCATATGAACTTTTTTCATGGTCAGGTGTCTTTTATTCATCAAAATCAGGTATTATTGCATCAATATAAGAAGTTATAATATGATCTAATTCTAAATTCTCATCGGTTTGATTCAAGATAGATGGAAATAATCAAGAACAGATCAGAGTGAGATTCCATTCTCCGCGTTCCTTCCAATGTCCACTACTGGTAACTCTGTCAAATTACCGACATGGCGTTACTGTCAACGCGTGATGAAATCGACATGTGGTGCTCAAACATAAATTTTTCATTTTTTCTTCCTGAAAATTAGGTATCCATGTTAAATCATTGAAAGCATAAGTCAAAGGTAGCAACATGTTTTTCCCCCCCAACACGTTGACTTTAGTGTGAATCTGAATTTGTATCTGAATCTTGAAATGTTTAACAAAGGCCCAAATAAAAGTGGATTAGGATAAAGGTTTATATTAATTCGGCGTGTTTGAAGATATTGTGGAATAATAAGTAATTTTACCGTATTTTTGGGTTGGTAATCTCCATTATTTTCTTTTTATTTTTGTTTTGCCAATTCACAGTCGAGTCAAGAGTGCGCACCATTGGTGCATTCTTTTTTCCCCTTTAAACGTCCATCTTTCATAAAAAAATTTAAATGGATATAATATAGTTCTCTTAGTCAGTAGATATAAAGCCTCGATTGAAATTATATCACATTAACTATAGTCTTTAATATTGACAATATATATACCATCTTGTCATGAGTGAACCACACATGCAAATACAACATGTTCATCATTAATTCCCATGATTAAGAGCAATACAAAACTAGCTACCAAAGATGTTCTTGATGAAGAGCCAAGAACAAGAAACTCTCATCAGTCAACTCTCTTGATCCAACGAAAAAGGCAAGAACAAGACACAAGGAAAATGGAAAAAAAAAGTTCTAAGGATATGTTTGATCGTTCAGATTTTTAATTAGGATATGACTTGATAAAATATAAAATAAAATCCAAGAATTTTACTATATTCTATTCACTGTTTGATCAATCACAATATTAAAATTGGATATATTCACATCATATCATATATATTTTTTATATAAATGGCATATCGGTATAAATTAACCTGAAAGTTCAAAAATGAAGATGATAAAAATTTCTCATGACACTATTACCTAATTTATTTTTATTTGCTTTTTTTTTTTATTTATTTTTTATTTCTTTTTTTCCCCTTTCATCATTCTTTAATAAAATTTCATTAAATAGTAAATTGTACTAATATACCTAAAAAAAAATACACAAAATATGTAATCAATATAAATATATATTTGTATTTATATTTTGAATTTATATTATAAGATAGAATTAAAGTCAAATATATAAAAATAAGATTAATTTAATAAGTTTGTTATTTGAGAAAATTACGTTCCTATCATGGATATTAATAATCATATTCATCTTTATCTCACTACCCCATGGGATAATTTTATTCAACCTATATCCATGTTATATATGATTTTATCATATTTTAAATAGACACCAATTGCAAGATAGGATAAATTTTATCCTAACCGTCAAACGTAACCTATATCTATTGCATCAGTGCTAATGCGGTTATAAACATTTTAATTGGATTAATTTAATCTTAAACATTTTGCATGATCGCCAACATTGGTGCTAATTCAGCAATTTTCTGACCAAAATTTGTCACAAATACAAAGGTTTATGACTAAATAGTCCAATCGAAAGATCTAGGAATAAATCCACACAAATATAATAAGTTTATGAATTTTTTAGTAGGAATAAATCCACACAAATATAATAAGTTTATGAATTTTTTAGTACTTTCACCCAAGAAACAATGATATATCCATATGTCAAATCCTAAACTCCATCATAATTCATACCCACCATGCAAAGGGGCAGTTCTCCTCCATCATTCTCTCCTTCACAGCCGTCTCGAAATCGACCGTGCATGCATGCTCCTCGGGGTACCGGTGTGTCCTGCAGAACCCGACATGCACCCACTTTTGTTCTTCTTGATCGTCTCTGTGGCGGAAGCATCGATAGTTCGTCCACCCATGCAAGCCTCTGAATCGTCCAGTAAGATGGCGATGGTTTGGCCGCGCCCTTGTTCCATGAGAAAACAGCGCAGCAACCTGGAGCCGAGATTTTGGAGCTCTCTTGGCACCACAGAAGCCGCAGCCTCTCGTGCCAATCGGTGGTTCTAAGTTCAAAGATAGCGTTTCATTCCACGTTCTAACATGCCCTTGGGACGAAGATCTCTGAATTCTAGTAGACTCGTCTTTAGAAGTCCTAAGAAGTGAATCTTTTTCGGAATCACGGTTTGCACTTGAAAAAAGAGATAGCTGAGAATTGGCAAACGCTTGCTCGTGCAATTCCTATAGCCACAAAGAAGTTGCTATTATACATGCTGTAGATATCACTGTTGATGCTTACAATTAGCTTCTGTGGAGGGTCATATAGATATCTGCAAAAACATACCCCTTCATGAAACGGCCTAGAAAGAAAAGAATGATCGACGGGGTTTCCAGCTGACTATTTCTACGCATGTGGGAAGGAAGAAAAAAAAGATTTCGCGATCACACACTAACTACAAAAAGGGAATTTTTTTCTTTTTTATATAAATCCCACCGGGAACTGTTATAAGGATTCATCTGGCTCGAGTATCTTATTGGATTGCTACAAGCTTTGAGTGGTCTATCCCATGTCTCATTCCAATTCCTTGAGAAAGTCGATATTATCAACAAAGACCTGCAAATTAACAGAAAGAAACCCACATCAGTTATCCGGATGAGAAGAACCAGAAGATGCTTCGAGCCAGACAGAGAGAGTGCAGAATACTAATGGATGCGTCTCAAATAAAATCATCAATATGCATGTGCCAGAGAAATTACTGCAAGATACAAAGATCTGAAGAGGAAAAAGAAAATGGACAGTATGACTGTTGCGGTCACCCATTGTCAGGTAAGGTATGGCTTTTCTAATCTAACACCAACCCTTCAAAGGAAGTTCGTGTATGCGCTCCTAAACCAATATACTGAAAAATATGTTTTCCTTGGTGACAGCTTTGCCAGTGTCAAAACTCACAGACGAGGGACTAAGCCTGTCACATCTTGCAGCAGCAAATAACCAGTAAAAGTCATTTGAGTCTGTTGAGTAGATATCTCCTCCTATACTGACAGTTCAACCAATCAAGTGCATAAGTTAGACACGTCATGAAGTATCACACACCGATTTCCAACCATCAGGATCCAGGCATGCTGTAATCTTTGTACTGATGCCAGGCAATGGTCCAGGTTCCCGGGTAACCTTGCCACCACAGAGCTTAATTGCCTCGGCTGTTTTGTAAACATCATCAGTGCCTATCGCAATCTGCCAGAGATGAATACATTAGTCTCAGCTTATAAACTTGATTATGCACGTAAAGAAGAAATTATTCAATTTCTGTAGTCCTAAGCATACTTCAACAAAAAATTGAATACAGAAACCGTAAATACAATTTTTAAATTTATTCTAAGGGAACTAAGACCATATACTAAACCAATCGAAAGAAGGGAGACTCTGTACCTGAGCATAGGCATTGCCTTTGTCATATTCGGTGACGCCATAATTATATGTCAACTCCAACACAGCATTCTTATCTTCAGGGCCATAGCCCAACATTGCTATGGTATACTAGAATAGAAGAATTTAATGTCAGAAAGGCAGAGAAGGAGACACATACAAAAAATAGAAACAAACACATTTCCAACAGTTTAAGGATGTATAATAATTTTGCACTCAAGAAGAACTTGACGGTACAGAGAAATCATGTAATATAAGTATCTTGCTACAAAAAGTATCAACTCATAAAAAACTTCAAACAACTTACAGCTCTTGGTAAAATAAGGAGACATGACTATACAGGTCAGACATCATCAATCTTCAAATTTGATATATGGCAAACATATTATAAGATGATACTGCAAATAAAAGGATATTGAGCTACCTTATACTCAGGATTATCTCTGGTGCGAAGAAGCTCCATACCAAAAGCCTGGTAGACATGACAAAATTTATATAAAAAGTACATACCGAGAACTGGAAGTGAAATAAAAACAACTTAAAGAAAGACATGCATAAAAACAATGAGACCCTGCATTTTGGATGTAGCATCCAAAATATAGTGCCTACTTATCTCACCTTCTCGTAGAAACTTATTGATCGATCAAGATCACCTACTCGAAGCATTACTTGACAAAGTGGCTCCGGAGTGGGACCTCTCTCCAAAAGTTCAAACTTATAACCATCAGGATCTTCAATAAATGCAATAACTGTGTTGCCCCCTTTGACTGGACCTGGTTCTCGAGTTACCTTGCCACCTTTGGCCTTTATGAGTTCCACAGTCTTGGCAATCTAATCAACATATCACAATTTAAGCAACTATCCAACTCATAGCTGCACCAGGCATCTGACAAGCATTATGAGCTATACACACGACTTTGAGAAGGCATGATGCGACCATAATTTCTTTCGGTATGAAATTTGACAGGCAAGCAAAAATTCATGCCAGTCAGAAGCGTCTCAAGTTCTACATATTACTATCATGTCTAAGTCAAGCTTGTCAAGCTACAATTTAAGTCATTTCCAGATCATAAGTACTTGGCCTCAATACCTCATGATTCATTAGCCAAATCGTAGTCGGCGGCTACGATGACTTGAGTCAGACTAATTACATTAACATGGCTCTACACAACAGAATACATCACCAAAATTGCAGAGAAGGGGCTGGTGTCATGATGCAACTGTCAGTTTGGTGTCTAGCACAGAGCCTACCTCTGAAGTTTGCTAAAGATTGTCCAACCACACCATCAAAAAAATTTACAAGAAGAGTTCTTTGCTAGAACTTACATCATCAACTGCGATGCCAAAATGGCCAAAAGCAGTCCCAATGTCATACTTGTCAACTCCATAATCTGGCCATACCATAAATTAGATAACATCAAAGACCAACAAAATGATCAGTGAATTACAATGCAAAGCTCACCAAAGACGAGTAATCAGCAATTTACATGCCATAATTCAATGTGTGTGTGTGTGACCAACAAAATGATCAGTGAATTACAATGCAAAGCTCACCAAAGACGAGTAATCAGCAATTTACATGCCATAATTCAATGTGTGTGGAGAAAACTATTCATGTGGTGGGTTATCTTACTATAAGTGAGTTCAATCACAAAGTGGGAATCTTCTGGTCCATAGCCAAGGAATGCATTTGTATATTTTTCTTCTGGTATGTCACGTTTGCGCAACAGCTTCATTCCCAGGCATTCTGTGTAAAATCTGCACAAAACAGACATCTTTATGGATCCAAGTTTTTTGTTGTGAAGTTAAAAGGGAGGGGAAAATACAGGAAAAGTGACATGCATCTCAATCAGGAATGAGAATACGCACTTGATGGTTCTGTCCAAATCCCCCACACGGTAGACAACATGAAGCAGTCTCCTTTTGTCTTGTTTAACCCAATCCAGAATATTCTCTTGGGTGGCAGTTGTGCTTGCTTGTGAGATATTTCCAGGAGTACTGGCAGCCGTGACACTGCTCTGTCCTCCTAACAACCTAGAGGCTCTCATACCAAATGATTGAGACTGGGATACCACTGAACAAGAATTCAGAATTCAGCAAAGAACTTCAGGTTGGTATAACAGTTATAAACTCATGGAAACAGATCATTTATCTTTTCACTGATTTATAATGTGGGAGAACGTAAGATAACCATTTCCTTATCTCAGCAAATTCTACAAGTGAAAGGAATTCATGGCATTGCAGACTGCAGTGTGGTTTCAACTGGTGATAATGAACAAACACACTCATCTGTAGACACAAAAGTACTCAGCCATACATAGTGGAAGCTAAAATGTCAAAACAAAAATAAAATTCGAGCTTTGATAGTCATCAACATTCCTGCACTTCAAACTTACAAATTCAGATGAAGGAGAAGACGATAAATCTACCACACACCCCGAATTCAAAATGATGGTAGCTAGTTGAATGCATACTCAACGAGCAACTGCTCCCTTTTCTCACTTATCCATCCACTCTGCGACGAGTCATTGCTTCCAAAGAAGCAAGTTACCCTTTTTAACACATTCATTCAAGCGAACACATCTCTCGAATCACCTTCCAATCAACCCACTTGCACGAACACTCATTCGGACCGCAGAGTCAAAACCCAAGTTTTTTCAACCAGCAAAACCGAGTCTTTATCAAACACACATCCACCGAGAGGATTACACAAGGAATCTAAGCCATGCCCACAATCACATAAGCCTAGGCGGACCGCCCAATCGCGCCGGAAAGCTACAAAAACCAATCCGACATAGCGGGCAAACAGACCAGACCCGAAAAAGGAATAGGGCTTAAAAAAAAAAAAGAGCAAAGCCGGAGAGAGAACGTACCGCTGCCGAGGTGAGAGAAAGCTAAACTCCGGGAAGGGACGTGGCGAGGGGAGGGGGAGGGGCCCAACCGGGAAGTGGCGGAGAAGCGGAAGGAGGAGAGGGAAGGCCGAATCGAGGAAGCCATGGGGATTATCCTCACCATTCAATCCCGCCCTCTCTGAACCAATCAAGACTAGCTCCCTCCGTTGCCTCCAGCAATCCCCTTCGTCTCTCTCTCTTTTCTCTCTCTCTCTCTCTGGAAAATCAGTAGGAATTGGAGCTCTGGAACGTTCAGTATGTGAAGCAGAAGAGGAGGAGGAGGAAGAAGAAGAAGAAGAGAGAGAGTGTGTGAAGGTGGTAGATAAGTTTTTGGGAGAGAGAGAGGGTTTTTGGTTCTTGTCTTTTGTTTTTTTGTTTTGTTTTGTTTATTTTCATTGATTGGCTTTTGTTTGTGAGTCCGATTTTATAATAGTCCCATGTCAAATGAAAATATATTTGAGCAGTAATCCAGGTATGCCTCCACCTGTCTCATGAAAAAACAAGCGAGTTAAAAGAAACATATTTTCTGAAAATTATACATCATATCATTTGAAATAAGGGTTAATATCCTGAAAAATCTCAAACTGATATATTTGTGATAAATTTACTCCAAACTAAAAATCTCAAACTGGTATCTTTGACAAATTTACCTTAAACCGGTACACTTGTGAAAAATTTACCATATGTTAATTTTCGTTAAATTTTCTTGTCAAATTATTAAGTTAAATAACACGTGATACCAATTTGGGATTTTATGCTCTGTTTGTCACAATTTACAATTTTTGTGATTTTTTTGTGATATTAATCCAATTCAGTGGAGGGTATATTTGTAACAAATTTACCAGTTTTTGGTTTTTTAAGGTCGAATAAATTAGTTTGGGGTAAATTTGTCATAAATATTCCATTTTATTGTTTTTTATTGTCAATCGGGTAAGTTTGTCGCGGGTATATCGGTTTGGGATTTTCATGATCAAAAAAAAAATAATTTGAGGTAAATTTGTCACATGTGTACCAGTTTAAGGTTTTTCAAGGTATTAACCCTTGAAATAATTCAACCACGGCCGTTCTGCTGGATAAAGGCTTTGTTGATCATTCTCCAAAGGTGATGGGATCAAAATCTAGTGAAGGCGATTGGTGTCTTAAGTGTGACGTTGAGGTGGTGGGTCATCCGTTAACGTCACATCGGGTTTACCTCACCGGCTGCCGGTTATAAGGGAGTTTCCGGGTCATCAAAAAAAAAACCCTCGAAATAATCCAGGTAAATGATTGATAATTAAGCCTCCACCTGTTTTGAAAAAAAAAAAGCAGATGAGTTAAAAGAAATAATTTGTCAATAAACAATGCTTTTCCCTATCAATAAAGATTCTTGATAAGTGAAAAAAATAATTTTTCGTTCCACATCATCATTTTTGCAAAAAGAATTTTTTTAAATTATTTAATTTTTGTGAAACAAACACGTCAAATTTATTTCTACAACGTCATCTCGATGCAAGTACTTATTAAAAATAACATATACAAAAACTATGTAATTTGTGTACTTTTTTTTTTTTTTTTTTTTTTGCTAGAAACGTAAGTTGTGTACCTGGTATTTATCTAATCTAACGTTGAAAATTTTTTAAATGATGAATTAGGAACTTTTTTTCCTGGACAGAATGAGTGATTGACACGAGTAATGGAATTTTTTCCGTAAGGGGTAAAAATGAGAGAATAAATGTGATAAACAAGGGAATAAAGGGTGAGAATAAATAAAAGGGAGAAAAAGTAAATAAGGAAAGAGAGAAGGAGGTGGAGTGAGGGGAGGGAGGGGATTTTGATTCGTTTGTGCTCTGCGTCTGCATATTTTAAGGAATCAACGCATGACGAGGTTCCCGATGAGGGCCAAGGCCGAGGGTATATCCGACATTTCATAACGGAATTTTCCTCATTTTCCTGCTCATTTGTGTCATATTATATTCGAGTAGGACTCTTTACTTTTGATTTTTCACATGATTCATACCCTTAGATTTACAAATGCATTCCAAATTCCACCCCCATGGAACTTTCATGATATTCCATCGGATGTCAATGGTCAACGTTAAGGATGATCGATTTAGAATAAATAAATTTAGACTTGGAACTTGGAATTCATTATTGGCAATCGGTTTTGAATTTTTGGAACTTGGAACCCACTTTCTTTGCCTTGGAACCTACTAGTTTGGTTACAAAGACACAACATGGCAACGTTCCTATTTTTTTATTCTTTTATTCTCCGAAATAGAAAAAATAGAAATCCATTTGGTAATGTGAATTAATTTTTTTATTCTCCGTTTAAAAAAAAGGTAGCTATGGAATAGATTTAAACAAAAACAAGAAGTAGAAAAAAATAACTTTTTGATTGAAGAAACAATTTTTACAAATAAGTCATTTTCTTTTTTTTCTTTTTTCTTTTTTCTTTTCTTCTTCTTCCTCGCTGCTTGCCACCTGTCCATCGCCCCTCACATGCCGATGGTCGTTGCCCCCTGCCATTGACCGACCGCTCGCCCGCTACCCCTTGCGACTGGCTAAAGGAGAAAGAAGAAGAGAGAAGAAAAAAAGAAGAAAAGAAAAATCTCAAAAAAAATCGTTAAAAAATTAAAAGAAATTTTATATCACAAAAAAACTTGTAGAACCTATTCCTTTTCTTTTTTATATTCAAGAAATAAATTTTGTACAGTTACCAAATGTGTTGTTTTACTTTGAAAGAACTATTTCTACAAAAAAAAAAAAAAAAATTGTTCCTAAGAACATAAATATTATCAAACGCTCCTAAAGTCTATCCAAGGACTTGTTTTTCTTTTTGTTTCTTTTTTTACGACAAATGATAAGAGCAACAAAACAGTTTAGAGTAAAAGAAGAATGGGGGCAAGTGAGTAAAGGCAAGTCAAGAACGAGCAAGGGTTGTGAGACTCAAACGAGTGAGGGCAAGCAAGCAAAGGCAAGTCAAGAACGAGCAAGGGTTGTGGAAGCTTGAACGAGCAAGGGTGAGTCGCAAGCAAGCTAGGAGGAGAGTGAGCTGTGAGTGAGAGAGAGATGTGAAGTGTCTAAGCAAGGTTGAGAGAGAGAGAGATGCCAAGAGAAAAATTATGGTTTTTAGAATTTATGAATCGTTCTAAATTCAGTTCGGTTCCTAAGTGGTTCTTCACTCAAAACTAGAAATCGGATTGGTTCCAACCAAAACCTAAAACTAGCTCGGTTTTTAGGGTGATCCGTTTCATTTCTTGTGTAGAACTAATCTAATCATACAACCTTAGTCGATGTATTGTACTTGGCCAGTGCCCCTCATTCTCATTCGATTGATCAATTGTTTGTTATGTAAACCTCAGTCAACCGTATTGTATTGTCAGACAATGTAACTTATACATTTGGTGACTACTTATTGTAAATTATAGCATCTCAAAGTTGGGTCATGTAATTTCTTGAAAAGTTAATCATGAGATAGCTATAATGTTTTTCGAGCGTGTCATTTAAAAGTTATTAAAGCCTCTTCTCGGAGTTGTGAATGTTGCGAAAAAGTAGTGCCCGAGGTGGGCCAAGTATGTGGTGCACGGCCCATATGTTTCGATGAATTATGGGCCTATTTTATGCTCTAAAGATAATTCAGGAAATGTGTCGCGAGAAGAAAAAAGAGAAGGACAGAAAAACACAGAAAATCACTAGTACCGCCAAAAGTCAAATGTACAAATTGCCAAAAGATAAATAGGAAAAAAAATAAGAAGGTTTAGGATGAGTTTGGTAGCCATTATATTTTCATAAATATTTTTAGCGCAGAAATAATTTTTTCTGATTCTATTTCCTAAAAGAGTTTTGAACATTTGAACGTGTTTAGTAATTGTCCAAATTTTTATTTTAAAATAGAAATGCTTTTGTACAACCCTAAAACTTTTTTTGTGATTTAGAATTTAATTTAATTTTTTAATAGTTTTATTCTTCTTTTCTTCTCTCTCTCTCTCCACTTCTCTTCATCTTCCTCTAGCCAGTCCTCGGCCATGGCAATCGCCAATGACTAGCCAAATGAGAGCTGGTACTGATGATCGGCTAGG
The DNA here is from genome assembly GCA_014182715.1 of Eucalyptus cloeziana. Lineage (NCBI taxonomy): Eukaryota > Viridiplantae > Streptophyta > Magnoliopsida > Myrtales > Myrtaceae > Eucalyptus > Eucalyptus cloeziana. The sequence goes on along the minus strand of CM024636.1, from coordinate 48,253,604 downwards.
GGAAGAAAAAGAGGAAGAGAAAAATAAAGAAAAGAAGGGGAAAAATAGATGGTTTGGGTTTGATTTTGCCTAGGAACAAAGAAGCAATTTTTCTTTTACTTCTTAATTTTGTTTCAAATTATTTCCGAGAATAAATATATTTCCAATAACAAAAATGTTACTAAATAAAATTTATGTTCTTTTTGTTCAAAAAAAAAAAAAAAAAATCATGCATTGGTTAACGCATTACCAAATAGACATCTTGAAGTGTCAAATCTATCGACACTTGAAATTTAGACTTATTTTGTGAGAAATAAATAATTCAAAAAATATATATATTTTTAAAATGATCATTTTATTTACGAAAAATGAATAAATATAAAATATTTTTATCTTTCAAGAAAATATTTCGAAATAATAATTTTAAGTAATACAAGTGATTATTTTTAGGAAAATATTTTTCAAATAATTTATTTTTAGCAAAACAAACGGATCGTTATTGAAATAAAAATTGATTTTTTTAAATACAAAACATTACAATTTTGGTGTTTTACTTTCTGTGTATAACAGCAAAAGAGGAACAACAAGGGATATTTTAAGAGAACTCCAAAAGTAGGGATTGACAGAGTGCTCTCTTATCGGACCAAATCTATAAAAATGTTTTCAAATCATTTATTTTTCACAAAATAAATAGAGTATTACCAAAAAAAAAAAATTCAATTTCTTTTTAAAATATGTAACATTAGAATTTTGGTTTTTCTTACTTTCTGTGTATAACTGCAAAAGAGGAACAACAAAGGATATCTTAAGAGAAGCCCAGAAGTAGGGATTGACAGTGTGCTCTTTATCATGCCAAATCTATGTTCCTACTCTGTTCTCTGAGATATTCATGAAATGTGTCCCCAAAAAGAAAAAAAAAAGGGTAAGAAAAAGAAACAGAAAATCAACAATAATGCAGAAGTCATATCTACAATTTCCCAAAAAAATAAATAAATAAAAGACAGCAGAAGAGCCTATACATCTTCTGGTTTTAGTCTTAGGTTCTGATTCTCAGAGTCTTGAGATCTCCTCTCTCTGTTAGCAAACCATTGAGCTGTTCTTCTGGCAATTGGCAGCCACAGCCCTCTCATCCTCTCCTCCCTTGATGACCCCCCACCATTTTCCTGTGAGGAAGCCTCCTGGGTGTACCTGCTCTTCATGTTCAACCCTCCGAGCCTCGACACCCCCGTGATCTCGGACATCGACCTCTTCTCGTCCGGCACCAGATACTTCGACCTGCCCGTCACGGTCTGAGGAGGGAGGCCCACGGGCAGGGCCGGGCTAGTCAAGCTCTTCGGGCCAGGCTTGCTCTCGAACAGTCTCTTCAGCTCCATCTCTTCCCTGATCTTCCCAATTTGGCCCTCGTTGTTGGCTCTGCTGGTTTTGGACTGGCCAGGATTGGCCTCCAGGGAAGAGAACCTGTTGCTTGACGCGGAGCTCAGCATTTCTGAATTCAGGAACATCAGGTCTGAAGAGCTCACATTGCTCCACCTGTTCTTGAAGAACCCGTCAGGCACCAGGATCCTGTGATTGAACTTGTGCAGGTCCGCTCTCGGGTCCTGATCGGCGTTTCTGGCCGCATCCCGGATTGAGACCTCGTCTTCCCTGTCGGCCTTGAACATCCTCCTTAAGCTTCTCCCGATGCCGAACCTGGATGACCCGCGATTACCCTCCTCCCTTTGGACGAAGAGCAGCTCCGGATTCGAGTCGTCGTGTCGGCTGGATTGGTTCCTTAGCCTCATGCTGCTTGAGTAGGTGAAGATCGCCGGGTCCTCCACGCTCAGCCTAAGCCTGCAGATGGGGCAGCTGGAGTGGTTCTCGAGCCAGCGGTCGATGCACTCGATGTGGAAGGCGTGCTTGCACTGAGGCAGCAGCCGGAGGATCTCGACGTCCTCGAACTTGGAGAGGCACACCGCGCACTCGAGCCCTTCTTTCGATCCCCTGAGCGAGGAAAACCTGAAGAAAGGGAGCGACTCAATCACCGCCTTGTCGATGCCTGACAACTGCGATCTCGACCTCGTGAGCCCAAGAAGAGCTTCCGGGTCGCCACGGATGGCTGATCCGCCGGAGAGACAGCACTTGGCATAGACAAGGAGGAAGCAAGCAAGCGAGAACACGACGAAGAGTATTCCCATGACAACCCCGAGGCTCGGCTGGAAACTCGAGTCATCCTGAGAGGTAATCGCTCCCTGGGGCGGGATTTGCGCCTCAACATCCAAGAAGAAGACCCAACAGAAGATCAAGACGTAGATGCGGGCTCGATTCATGTGCGGATCGGGAGCTGACACTTCGGCCTCGAATGTCGAAAACTCGAAACTCTATACGTGCAGAAACCTTCCTAGAGGTTCTAAATAGAGAATCCTTCTCTGGTTCAGCGAGATCTCCTCATTTGTTCTCACGCTGTTTTACGTCTGTCCAAACTCATTGAACTAATCTGTTCTCCAAAGGAAGCTTTTTTAAAGTTGGAAATTCATGTAGTGATGTAGAGATGGAAGGACTTAGTTTATAAAAACAGATTGGTCAACGACAATGCAAAGACAGTTTCAAAATTCAGAATTAACTGATGCAGCATAAACAGAATAGATTTATCCCCATGTGAAAGGAGCTAATTGGACTGCAACTTGATATGTCCATTCACCCGAGTGGCAACTGTTCCGAAGTCCTAAATGCAGTTTTGCCCTTCTTTTATCCTTGATTTGCTCTAAATCCAATAAATTAACCTCCCAGCATCAACCACCCCTTTTGACACACCATGGAATGACGCTTGGAAGGCGGCTTCATCCTCTATGTTAAGATATTGCCTTGGTCAACACGTTTTCGAAACAGATAAATTTTTTTTTTTATTTATAATTATTCGATGTGCCTCGAGAAAAATCATTTAAAGCCCTAATAAAAAAGGCTTAGACGGCTTATCGAATGACTTTGTGATTGACTAAGTGGTTTAGAGGGCGTTACAAATTTCTCCTTTTCAGTCTCATAAAACGAAAAGAAAGAAGAAATTGTCTTCCCTTTCTATATATATCCACCCCAGAAAACAAGAAATGTAAAGGATGCAAATAAGAATAGTCAATGTTTGGTGCGTGCAAAGAGGTAAGCAATTTGAAGAAGTCCTCCAGCCTTCGGGCTCAAGAAGCAGGGTGAGATCACTGCACAGGCCATCGGCCTCATCCAGGCAAAAGACAACAGAGACCGTAAGCAAACGCCAATCTCGATCCTACCTTAGTTGTCGTCGATGCTAACATTATCAAAATCGAACAAGCAACATGCAAATTCAAACAGTTGACTTAGGCAGTCTACGAAAATAAGCAAGACAAGTGGAGGACGCTAAATTGAGCTAATGATGCCGCTTGTTGTATGCTCGATGGGGAGGGATTATTTAAATCCATGTTAAGCTATCTTCACGAGAGAAGACAAAACAATAAAATTAGCAACTTGGAAGTTATTTTAAGACGTTTGTGATTCAAGATTCTTCGTGCAACGTGTTGTTACTTAGTTTTTTTTTTTTTTTTTTCTTTTTGGTGCAACAACGTATGTGGACAGAAATCATCCCTAACATGCTCTGCCCAGCTTTCTTCAGAATTGCTTTTTTATGTATTGAGGGAAACTGAAGGAAGTATCAAACAGGTCATGTCAGATTGGTGTATCTTCGTTGACTTGACATGCTGGCCTTGAAGAACAAGAGACGGATTTGGGGGGTATGACGTCCGTGTGAATTCGGTGATTGGATCCAATTGTTCAAATCTTATAAAATTCGCGGTACCTACCAAATTGATTTGTTCAAAGTAAACGCATAGAGTACACATACATCTCATATTCCAATTAGAAATATTCTGGCAACATGGTACTCTCGTCCGATTGCTTGGTTTTGCTCTTTGTTCCTATTAAGAAAAATTATGATTTGCATAGGATATTTTAAAAAGATAAACGCTTTACCCCCCACAACCCTTATTTTTTCTGTCTATTACTTTTGGCCGTGTTTCTATGCCTATTTATGAAATCAATCTTTAGCCCTTTTATCTTCTAATTTTGTTGACACATATGACATCCTTAGTTAATAAAATTAGAGAAACTCATGCCAAGAATTACAAGGATAATGTTTGCACATTAACGTAGTTTATAACGTTATTTATAACAATAATCATAATCATTATTAGAAAGTAGATAACATTTAACTGATGATGTGAGGGTTGACTAACATATAAATTACATGGCGATTGGCGTGGTTATTAGAAAATAATTGATAAAACGAGTGCTTATGCCCATCTTACAAGATGTAATCCTTAACTTATCAAATCATTTCGTTCTTATACCGTTCTAGGTCGTGCGTACCATACAAGACCAATTAAAGAAGAGACAAAACAAAAAAAAAAAAAATTGTCTACTTGTCTTAATTATCGGTCTGATCATGTGCAACACTTTCTTACTAAGAAGAACGATCAGCGAGGAATAAACACGAACACAAACATGCGGCGACACTTTCTCCGGACGCACATGAGCAAAACGAACGAGCGGGGAAATAACAGAGGAGGTCGCCAAGGCATTGTGACGCAAGGATGACAGATAATTCATGCGTGATGAATTCGAATATCTTTTGTCCATGCTGAGAAGTAACGGGTAGGATTTATTTTTGTACTATGTTATCGAGACAGATAAAATTGGAATTATCTCGGATACTCCATTTGTCCGGGTACAGTATCGCAATAACAAAAAAGGAATAAGTAAGATCACAATCGAGACCGGCAATCTGTTACTGCATCTGCTTGATTTGCCAATTTTATGAACCAATCTTAATAAGGTTGCATCGGGTAAATGTAATTTCATCCCTGATATAATATTCTAGTTTCTACATTTAGTATCTGTCCGTCTATATCGCAACGCAACGAAAGACTCGAATTATAAGGAGCAACTGCCGATACCAGAAATCTCCAATTGCCATCAGCTAATGTTTTGCCATTCAACTAGTGTTGTCACTTGCCTTAGCACCTTTACCGGTAGGTATAGCAAGTGAGATTGAGTTTTCTAATCCTTTTCTACTTAGGTGACGGTAGAAAGATTGCAATCGATCTTACGATTGCATCTGTTAGAAAATCAATTCCAACAAGAACTATAATAACCCCTGCACATATGGAACACTCACTACAAGAAGCATATTCATCAGCCGTTAGAAAATCAATTCCAACGACTAACAATGCCTTCAGACTCTAGGTATCCAAAGCTTGCTCAGTAGGGGAAACACTAACTAACAAGAGCTATCATCATCCCTACATATGCTTTTGGGACACAATGCTTAATAAAAGTGAATGGAGGAGCAGCTCCAAACCTCTTCATATTTTAAGAAGCCAAGCGAACGTGGCTTTGCTCAAGCCTCAAGCATATGAACCAGTTCTTGTATGCGAATACAGAAAGTGGCCAGTTGCAGCGCCTGCATTGAGATTCAACTCCATGGCCCTGAAAAAAGAGTCCTTTAACCCCATTCTAGCAATTAAATTATCAAGTCAGAGTTAACCGATCTTCGGATAGATGAAATCAATTCGAAATACATAATGCAGAATCCAAACTATTAAATATCACTACTTGACAAGAACACGATTCTAGATTCTAGAACATTATTACATACAGAAACTAGGGGAGCGGGTTACTGCAGAAATTACTTAAGCATAAGCAGGCTAAAAAGTACATTGCCAATGAGGTAAATTAGCGAGGAAGTGAGGGAATCTCACTAATATACAAAGCCACACCCTGTTTTCTTGATCAGAGGCCAGAGATAGTAGCCAACAGGGGGCTCTCTGGCAAAGCATCAGCTCTGAGCAGAGGCAGCAGGATTGTTGTTCGGGAACGTTGACAAACCAGCACCGCCATCTGGATTAGCAGGCTCCTCTGCTGCATGACGGACAAACTCTTCAGGGGACATGTGGCAACTATGACAAGCACAAACAATCTTGATTTGGCTCGCACTGTATCTGTAAGTAACACCTGAAATGGTCCTTCCATTTGGGCCAGGTCCAGTAGTAGAAACCCAAGGGAGATTTGGATAGGAACCACATCCACCAAATTTCACATCCGCAGCAATACCCGGCTTGATAGCAGAGAAGTCTATGGAAAAGCCTTCGGCTGTTCCCTTCGCATCTTCTTCTGTCCGAGTAGAGGAAGCTTCTTCAGACCTGTGCTGTTTCTCCTCGCCTTTCACCAGTTCGGGCATTCTGCCACCATATTGGGTGACCTCAGGTGAAGTTCGAGAAACCACTTGATTGGAGGCTGCAACAATTATAGAGATGCATTAGCATATGCTAACCTATTAATACAGGCAGACATGAAACACAAGAAGTGGAGAAAGGGAAAACCTTTCATGTTACATATTATGCATAATGAAAACAGATAGTCACAACACCCATCACCAATATCATATGCTATCCTTTTAATATAGCACCAGTATACAGTCTACGAAAGGTCAAAGCCTGAGATGTTAAGGTCTCATTTGTGAGTTATGGTCAGATGCTCATAACAACTATGAGTAGTTCAAATATTTGAGGTAGCAACAGCTCGTCAGGTCCTTTCATAATAGTGCTTGAGCAGCAACAAAATACAGCCAAAAGATTAATAAATCTTAAGTGAAAAGAATAACTAAACCTACTTTAAAGGCTACACAGGTCATGAAACATTCTAGACTAGCAATCCTAATCACAAGAATACCTGTCATGATTATAAGGTACAAAGACACAATTTTGGAGTAGGGACATGTATTCTCAAAGCAATATTCCATAAAATAAACACCACAATATTGTAACCTTGAAATACTCCGACCTAGCATTAAATTTACCTAAGTTAGGTGGAACTTTGCCTACGTATGAAGAATGTGGCTGTTGAGCATGAGGAACCAAACCCCACGGGTGATCCTTATCCATTGTAGGAAGTTGAACTGGTGAGTACCCAAACATCATTGGCAAATTAGCTGAAGTCACTGGCTGTATAACTCCGGCAGGTGGATAACCAGTTGTGCCTGGTGTTGCTGTAGAGTTAGAGTCCCTTGGAGGGATTGATTGGGACCCATTTACCATGTTCATCGGTTGATAAGAGAATGGAATGCCATAACCTGGGTTCCCGAGTTTGAACTCATTTTCTGATGGAGCATGAAATCTCTTCTGGTTTTGCAACTCCGCAGGCCTACGATCAGAGAACCCATGAGCTTCTTTTGCAAGCTCTGGATTGAACCGTTTAGAGCCGTCATCATGGTGTTGGGCCAATCTTGAGGTTGAGCCCTCAACTTCTGAATCTGCCACATCTTCATTATCAGCAGCTGAACCATCTTCTGTTGTTATGGAGATGTACGAACTTTTAGGCTTGTCATGCACATCACCATAATTAACTTCTCTTCCATGCTTATTTTGATAATTTATCTCATCAAAGGGCATTCTCCTTTTATTGCTCGTCTCTGTCTGGGTTTCTCCATTGCTTTCAGAAGGCCTGTAGATCCCAGCAACCCATTGTCCTTTTCCACTCAAATTCACAGAAGCATCTGCATCACTGGATGCCTTTGAAAGATCGCTGAAGAAGTTTTCCGGAGGTTTTGCTGAATCACTTTGAGATCCAGCTCCAGAGTCCTGCTTTTGTGAACCACTTGGTAGAAAATCTTTAAAGTCACCAACTATTCTGCTCCCCCTATCATCTTCTGCCGTCGAGTCTGAGGTACCAGTACCACTTTTGCCCTTTAGTTTGCCAGCAGATCCACCACAAGAGAGACCCAAACCAAGGTCAAGGCCATTCTCGTCCTCCATCTTATCAGGGAAGAAGTGCTTTTCGAGGGCAATGGGGATCAGAATCCTTCAGTTATTCTTTAATATCCCAACATCATGATGCAGCATTCAATAATTTTGGCCTGAACAACATCATCCATCCACAATCAAGACATAAGAGACAAGAAGGATGACAAGAAAAGGACACTAGGTCCAAAGAAGTACATGCACAAATCAATGGGTAGAAGCTAGAAGCAAGAATTCGTTTGATGCGTAAAAGATCAATAACTCATGCACCCGCATGAGGATATACACACAAAAGCATGTACAGCAGGCCTGTACATGCATACATGAGCTCGCAATATGCATTTCTATTATTGAATATATCAATGGCAAGAAGTGTAGCAAGACTGACATGCTTTTAAGCCATGGATATCAACTTGTTTATGATCTAGTCATGGTTTTCCTGCCGACACACGTACGACAAGAAGCGGACTCACTGACAGCAACTTGTTTCTTATCCTAATAGACAGAACCAAACCCGCATTCCATTAAGCCAAAATAGGGGGTTCTACAAACAAACCACGCTCCAAACCCATACAAATCGGGTACAAAATCAGCTCGACCTTCCCAATCCCAACCCCCCAGGCTATTTTTCACAGCTTAAGCAATCTGAGACGGATGCAAAGCTCCTCATTTGCCAGGAAAGGAAATATCGAACACAATGACACAATTACTCAGAACACAATAATAGAAATGGTCGCACTTGAACCAAACCGTCCCCATCAAAACCAATTCGCTAACCACGCCGCCACATGCCGAAACCCCCGGGCGACACAACCACAACCCAACCCAATCCAATCCAAGCCATTGGGCTTTCACAATCCGAGGATCCCTCCGCGATCGCCTCGAACCGGGGCGCAAGAACGGCCAAGAACAGCGAAACCCCAACCAAGGAAAAGAGAACAAACAATGCGCAACCCAGAAACACCATCCAGCAGCACAGCACGCATCGATCGAGCTCGTCGCGATCGAGCTCAAAATACCGACAAAAAAAAAAAAAAAAAAAACAACGAGCCGATCAGCGGAAACCGGAAAAAGCTCGTCAACATGCAAGGCCCAATCTTTTTTCTTCCCCATTTTTTCCTCCTTCTCCCTCCCTCCCTTCCATTGATCTACAAGCAAATCGCGCACAGAGAGAAAGAGAGAGAGAGAGAGAGAGAGAGAGAGGGGGAAGACCTCGAATCGGAGAGGAAGGAAGGCGCAATCCAAATCCGAACCCTAGCGCCAACTGGTGCGATTCAGATGGAGAGAGAGAGAGGGAGAGAGAGAGAGAGAAGGGAGTGGATTGTGCAACTGCAGTGGAAAAAGAATGGCTAGAAAACAGGCCCCCCGCTTTTCTTCTGCAATTTCTCTCTCTCTCTCTCTCTCTTCTATTTTGGGCATGTGTTTTCCGTGAAAGATTATCCTTCTTCTTCTTCTTCCTTTTTTTTTTTTTTTTTTTTATTTAACTCAAATCAATCAATCATTCAACTCCAACCCTTAAGTTAAGGGAAAAAAAACAAACAAACATAGCCGTCAAAACGTTCCGAAATAATGCAGAGACCGAAGGAAAAAAAAAACCCGATCGTCCTGAATTTTGGCTCGATGTGAGATTTCATTCGTTCCCTAAACATTCGATGTAGTCTTTTTTAATCGGACGGAAGAGAAGATTGCCACATGTCCCTTAGCGACTGTGGAATGTGACCATACGATGCCTTGACTTTTTATGATAAAAACAAATCAGTCCTTCAATTCTATCCGCAAGTTTTCCGTAATTAAACTACTTATGATTTTTTCAAATATTAGAACTAATATCACCAAAAATGTCAAAATTGTACATCCAAGCCATATTTTCCTCAAACTAATTTGCGTGCTACAAAACTGCCAAACTTGTACACCGGTATCAAGTTTGTATAATGCCAGATTCGGATGATGATGATAGGCCTTCCGGAAGAAAACGGAAATCCAAAGATCCATTCATCCAAAAATGGCAGGAGAATGACACTTCTCTTGGGCCACTAGGAGAGGATGAAGAACGATACCAATTTGTTATGTCTAATGGCTCTTCTCAAAAATCAAAACCATTGTTTTCAAAAGACCATTTGAATAGAAGACCACAACCTCTTTCTCCTATCAAACCATGCTACAAACCCATCCTCAAATGGGCCAAGAAAAATTGACTTGTGATCTAGACATTTTTCAATTCTGCAAATCAGCATAAACAAATCCCCCTGAGCCATTTATCCCTTCCCACATTTGCATGTTTAATGAGTCTAATTTTCCACATTTGGAAAAATTCACAAGTCCAACTGGGTACAGTCACCAACCCAACATTCCAAATCCCATTGGAATTAATTATAGTGAAACTACTAGAGAGCTTCGTTTCCCGAAATCTGTCCTAAATTGGCAAATGGAGAATGCCTTAGTCCAAAACAAGGGTCTTACCACATTGAGATCCGAAAAACAAGCAAGCTTTAATGCTCTCAAAACTCAAGTGGTTGAAGTCCATACCAAAGTGGGAGAAGTCAAAACTCAAGTAGATTGTGTCCATCAATAGTAAATAAGACCTTAGTGGTCCAAAACAAGCTTCTTCAACTTTATCAGATAAAACTACAAAAAATAAAAGTTGGGTTAGTAAGACCTAAATATTACCTTGATGATAAGTCAGTTGAAGTAGAAAGACTTTAGGAATAGATCAAAGAACTCCAAACCACCCAAGAGAGGAAGCACATCCCCTCTTCTTCTACCTTTATCTTTGATTCATTATTTTCCTCTTCGTGTGAAAAAAATTCATTCCTCCCTTTGAGTTGCATGACTACTCCATCCTTTCCGTCTCTATTTTCTAGTTCAAACCAGATCGCAGGCATGGCGTGAGGGGCATCAAAGAAAGGTTCTTGGCATAACAAAAATTGAAAAAATCTGCAGCCAAATCATTTGAAGAATCGACTAAATCAAAATAGTCTGAGCCTCCACCATCTGACCTTCCATCTTCATACATGATTCCAACCCCCCAGTATCACCATGGTAGACCGTGACAAAATCCAATCTATACAAGATTCATACTCTGAAGCCTCTGGGTCTAAGTTAAATACTACATCATCTACTTCCATGGACAATGAGCAAGCTCAACCTGTTCTTGAACAAGTCCCCATTAGCTTCATAATGTAACCTGAAGAAGGAGACAAAGAAAACATGACAATTTTTCCCTTGTAAAATACCAATTGTGGGAATAAAACCTCCAATCTCACATTCACACTTGATGATATCTCATATCACAGGTGCCATGCTAGGCTACAAGAGTTCTATGCTTGGATGAACACCAAAGTAACCGATCCAAACCAGTTTCATATTCTATACAGTTCATTGCCAAATTTACAGACAGCTTGCTAGATTAGTCGTTGGCTCTTCCTCCAACAAATTAGAATATGTTCTTGGCACAAGATTTTAACAAGACAATTCGACACCTTTACTTTATTGGGAGGCCAAAGGACCTCGTAGAGCTAAAAGGAAAGAATCTTTGAGAGAAATTGCTATTCTTATGAGCGAAAAGATCTTATAGACATTGCCAAGAAATAATGAAGCTTTACTATGCCGTTAGTGAAGATCTAGCTCTCAAACCAGTTTTCTTATCATTTGTGCCAAAGCAAATTGGCAATATGGTTGACAAGTATTTCCAATCAAAGAATTGGAGAACCCTAAATGCTTCCCTCGGAGAAATCCAACAAGGGATTTATGAAGCCCTTGTGAATTATGTCTCAGGAAAAAGGCATTCAAGGAATTCTTAAAGAATAATAGGATTTTTGGCAAAGCCTGTAGAAGATCATCTCCAAATCAAATGTGCCAATAGAGATTCTTCATGTGATTGTCCAAATAAAAAACAGAAGAAATTCCTAAAGCATTCTTCCAAAAGATAGAAAGGAAAATGGAAGTTTCTTAAAAAGAGTTGTCGATACCATTAGGGAGATATATTTAGCAAAAAGAAGAAGAAAAATCACTGCTTCATCTATGGTCATAAAGGACATTTTGCAAAAAATTATCCACAAGCCTACAAAAGAACTAAGAAGTATGAATCTTGTGGATGCCATCCATAAGAAAACTAGTCTCTCTCTAGCAAAAGATGATCTTGAGTTAGTCTTCTCTCTTGAAGATGAACTTTCCAACAAAACTATTTATGTCATAGAAACTTTTTCAAAAAATAGTGAAGATGAAGGAGATGATTTTGCCCACAAGGGCATATTCTTTTTTGATGAACCATCATCCCCTCCAGTAAGCCAAAACCAATTCTCATCCATCCAGGTTACTAAAGAAAAACCTCTTTCTTTCAAGCCATATGTTCCTATCTGGCTCCTTTCATCCTAGTCCTCTAAACCTACTCCTCTCATTGTACTCATAGACACTAATGCATACTCCTTTATCCTTGATCCAAAGATTCGTCTTGATATTATACTTGATATTATACTTCTGCATCTAAAAATACTTATCCCACCCAAATAAGGTTTAAACCCATCAAAATCCAATTCTTTCCTCAATGCACCATTACTACTCAGACTATCAGATCCCCATTGTCAAATAAGGACATCATCATTGGCTGGGATATCTTAACTTAGATCCCAAATCTTGGGATTATGCCCAACGGGCTTAAGTTTCAAACAAAGTTCCAAGATTTTGCAGAGATTAAGAAACTCTATTTGATCTAGCCTAAAACCCTTAATTTGATCATCCAAACCCTTATGGAGTCATGTGCCAAAAACCACTTAGAGTTTCTTGCCAAATGTTCCAATAATTTGTGGAGAAACCCAGAGTTTTTTTTTATCAAATTGCCCTTCAAGAAGAATGATGACGTCAACCCAACCAGACCAAGCCACACAGGAATGAATCCATTAGACATTCAAACTGGTACATTCATGTAACATTTACCCTAAATTGATATACTGATGCGCCATGACACATTTAGCCAAAACTGATGTATTTGTGTTGCATTTACCCTCACTTATGATAAATTTAGGACTTTTTTAGGCAATTACAGTAGAGTTTTTGTGATATAAAAATTAAATTATAGGTAAATGTGGTGTCAATACACTAGTTTGGAGTAGATGTGACGCAGATGTACTAATTCGAGAGATACAAAAATTTATTTTAGGTAAATATAATATGAGTGTACCAATTTAATCATACATATCAGGACAGATCTCTTATGTATATTTTAGCTTATGATCTTTATAATAATAAAAGTTACATTTGACCATGTGAGCTTTTTTTGTGAGATATGATAAGGTCAGATAGGAAAATGATTGAATATATGATAGAGTGAGTTAACTATGAAAATTATTAAGACCATGAAAATATTTATTTGTAGCCCAACAACCTTTTTGGGTCAAGCTTTATATGCAGGCTCGGATAGAGCAAATGAGAAATTGTATGCAAATTGGGCAATACAACTTGATTTTGATGTTAAATAAGTTTCTCTACACTCAAACTTTAATTAATTTTTTTCTATTGGATGAAACTTTTTTTAACTTTTTTCTCCAAAAAAGCAAGCAATTTTGTTAAGATTAATATTCTCACAATTAATTGACTTTAAATTACATGAGATCTTGATGCATCATCAGCCATTTATTATTCAATTTCATGTTGTGCTTGCAAAAAAGTTGTAGACATCAAAAAAGAGACCATCTCTTTTGTTATTGTTGATAAGTAATGGAAAAATTACTAAAAAAGTTTTAAACTTACTCTATTATTGCCAATCCAATTCTAGACATTTTAAATTCATTCGTCTAATTTTGACTGAAAATTACTAACGTACGTGCCGACCCTTTTAAGTAAAGAGATGTTGGTGGACCATGTTAGATGGCGTCTCAAGTTCCCGAACTCGTTCTTAGAGAAACTAGAAGGAATTGCAAGGGGTTTAGCTATCATGTAATGTGAAGATTTTGTCTTAAAAGTAATTTCCAACTCCAAAGAACTCATTGACTTGGAATGCAAGGATCCTACCAATGGAGGACAAATGAGGATTACTCCTCTTCACGCTCCAATGAGTTTTCGAGAGAGACTTATCATATGGCAACGAGAATGGAGTATCCAAGCAAACAACCAACTCCCGTGGATGTGCATGGGAGATTTTAATGAAATCTTGTACAATTGGGAGAAGGTAGGCAAAAAAGAGGCAGACCACTATAAAATTGTCACTTTTTAGGATTTCTTGAATGATTGTTCTTTAATAGACATAGACAGTGAAGGATGTGCATATGCATGAACTAACAACAAAGAAGGCTAGTTAAAAAGAGGTTGGATATAATTTTATGCATGATGAAACGGAAGATTGCTTTTCCTAAGATAGAGGTTTTGACTTTATTTACTATGGGATCGGGTCATAGCCCACTTTTACTTACCTTGCATCCAGCTCTCAATAGACGAAAGAAAGAGTTCAAGTTTAAATCGTATTAGATAAAAGATTAAGAATGTGTGAATATCATCAAAAGAACTTGGAAGAAACTCCTATTGCCTCATAGAAACTTCTCGAAGAAAATACAAGAGATTTCTAAGGAAGTCACACTATGGAGTAAAAAAAGTTTTCTAATACATCGCATCAAATCGAGGGTCTCAAGAGAAAATTAATTGAGATTACCAATAGAGTGCCTAGATCTTTTTGTAGGGAGGAATCCAGGAAATTATGGAACATACAGAGATTATTTGGAGTAAGGATCCTAATACCCTCAAACAATATATAAGGGATTTCTACCGCTCTCTTTACAAATCAATGAGATCGAGGGATTTTCAGCCCATTCTAAAACAATGCCCCAACCTATTTGATGATGAAAATAATGATTGCTTGTTGGCCACTATAATGCTAGAGGAAGTAAAAGATGTTGTTTTCCAATTGGGTGCTCTAAAAGCCTAGGGCCTAATGGACTTAATGGACAATTTTATCGGCATTACTTAGAGGAAATCAAGATGAATTTGTTTAAGCTAGTTTAGATTTCTTCGAGTCAAATTCCCTTGATTCTCTCCTCAACAAGACACATATTTCTCTCATCCCTAAAGTTAAAAATCCAAAAAGCATAAGCCAGTTTAGACCTATTAACTTTTGTAATTTCAGCTACAAAATCATATCGAAGGTATTGGGTAACAGGCTAAAACCTTGGCTTCCTGAGTTAATGGCCACAAAACAAAGCCTTTGTCAAGGGACCGCAAATTCAAGACATTATTCTAATTGTTCATGAAATGTTACGTAAGTTGAGGATCAAAATAAGAAAGAAGGAAAAAAGAAAAAAGAAAAAAGAAAGAAAGAAGAAGTTTCAGAGTATTTTGAAATTGGATATGCAGAAGGCCTATGATAGGGTAAAATGGGATTTATTGAGAGTGAGCATGCTAAAAATGGAATTTTGTGAGCAATGAGTTGCCTTCATCATGCAGTGCGTGTCAATTGTATTTTTAGTGTAAAAGTCAATGGGGAACCATTGCAATACTTCCTACCAACCCGCGAGATTAGATCAGAAGATCCACTTTCCTCTCATCTATTCATTCGTATGGCTAATGTTTTATCATGGATGATGCATAAAGTTGTTGAAGAAAGGAGCCTTAAAGGAATTACACTCAACAGTACTATCCTACCTTGTCACATTTATTATTTGATGATAATGCCATATTTTTTTTTCTAGATGGGATGGTCAAAGAAAGCCAAAATTTGGTAGCTATTTTAAACTAATATTGCTTTGCAGTGGGACCTGATTTATTCAGGAGTATCATTCAATAGTTGCTGCCCTCATACCTTAAAAAGTAGTATGGCATAAGAGTTAAGAATTTCGATTATAGACAAGATAGGGAAATTGTGGATATCGAGAGTGCCAAAAGTTAGCATGGAGGGACACTTAGGGCACGTTTGGTGACATTTCTATTTCGAGAAATAGAACGCGTTTGGCAACTACAATTTCTAAATAATCTTTTTCTATTTTTATTCTCTAGAACAATTTCTAAATAAAATAATGCGTTTGGTAAATACACAAAATTTTTATTATTGGAATAGAAAAAGAATAGGAGTACATTTGGTACAACCCACAATTTTTTTTTTTTTTTTTTTTTTGTAATGTAGAATTTCTTTTAATTTTCTAATAATTCTTTTAGATTTTCCTTTTTTCCTCTCTTCGCTAACCATTGTCAACCGCTGCCATCGCCTGTCATCAGTGGAGGCAAGCAGCAACATGCAATGGGGGCAACAAAAAGTAATAAAGAAGAAGAAAAGGAAAAAAAAAAAAAAACTTATTTTTAGAAATTGTTTTCGAGAACAAGAAGTTATTTTTTTTTTTTTTTACTTCTTATTTCTATTCCAAATCTATTCTCCAACTACTTTTTTTATTTTGGAAAATAGAAAAATTAGTTAATATTACCAAATAGATTTTTATTCTTTTTTTCTTCCGGGGAACAAAAGACCAAGATAATAGAAACATTGGCAAGTTGCTATACACACTCTTAATTGTCCAAAGTTTCAAAATGTATACTTAGGGGGTGCATGATAACCAAAATTTCTGTTCCAAAAATAGTTTTTCTGTTCCAGACCTGTTTCTGGAAGAGAAATCCGTTTGATAAACCTATTCAGTTTTTCTATTTCGGAATAGATTTCTATTCAGAAATAGGTTTAGAAGAGAAATCGGAAAGTTTAAAATTTTCTACTTCATTTGGAATAGAAATCGAAATAAAAATTATTCTTATCGTTCATCAATTGGTCATTCATTTGTCGCCGCCGACCATCGTCCGTCGGTCGCTCGCCACCATTGCCGCCGGTCACCAAATAAATTATTTTTATAATAACATTTTAAAATGAAAATATTAAAATAAATAAAATGATTTTTATTTTTATTTTTACGAATAAATTAAAAAAATCCTTAAAAATAAATAAATATCATTTTATTTTTAAAAATAAATAAATATCATTTTTTTCATTTTAATTTTTAATTTTTATTATAAAAATTATTTTTATTTTTAATAAATAAATTAATTAAAAAATTTAATCTAAATAAATTTATTTATTAAAAATAAATTTAATTAAATATCATTTTATTCAAAATAAAAATAAAAATATTCATTTTATTCATTTAAAAATAAAAATAAAATTATTAAAATAAATTTATTAAAAATAAATTAAAATTAAATTTAGTAAAAATAAATAAATTATTTTTATTTATCATTTTATTTTGAGTTTATTAAAATAAATTTATTAAATTTATTAAAAATAATTTATGTATGATAAATAAAAATAAATTATTTTTATTTGTCTTGAGTGTTTTGCCAAATAAATTTATTCATAAAATAAAAAATAGAATAAATAAAATAAATTTATTTTTAAGGATATTTTTATTTTAAAATAAACTGATATTTTTATTTTATTTTTTATGATTTATTTTATTTTATTTTTCTTTATTTTTTTGTTAATAAATCATTTTTATTTTTATTTTTTATATTAAAGGTCGCCGCCGCCGCCCGCCACCACCGCCGCCGTTCGAAAGGAAGAAATTTTTGTGTCGATATCAAACGAATTTCTATTTTTAGAGTAGAAATTTCGTATCGTTATCAAACGGTTATTTTTGCTTAGAAACTCTTCAGAAATAGAAATAGAAAAATCATTTCATTAAACTATTTCTGGAACAGAATGGTTGTCATGCGCGTCCTTATGTGTCAAAATCGGAAAAAAAAAAAATAAAACACTTAAATATGAACGTCAAGAAATTTCGATCGAATTGCTGATGAGACATTTTTCCAATAAGATAGGTGTACAATGACATTATTTTGACGTTGATGTTGCCCAAAAATTGAATTTTAATATGAATATTAATTAAACTATTTTTAAAAAAGAAGAAGAAGAAGAAGATTTGCGATAGCATTCAGTGAGGACTAGCATAGCCTTCATCGCCCACCACCCCACTATCATTGGGAAGGGCTAGCAATGATGGGGTAAAGGTTGGTTGGGGTCATCGGCCCTTAGGTAGTGGTCGACAACCTTGGCTGACCACTAGTGAGGCCAAAGGCCGCAACCCTTACCTCAAATCTAGGTGAGGGCCTGTGGCCAAAGGCCGCCGTTGTGCAGGGCAAGCCCTCGCTAACCCTCGCCCCATCATCATCGGCCCTTTTCGGTGATGGTGGGGCGGCTGCGGCGAGGGCGAGGCTCTTGCCAAACCCGTTCCCCTTTTTTTTTTTTAAATAATTAGTTTTTATTTTTAATTAATATTAAATTAATAAATTTAGGGGGAAACAACGTAGTTTTGCTCCTTTATTGCTGAGTTGGCTTTCGGCGAGTCACGTAAACCACATATGTTATTAGAAAAATATCACGTCAGATTTCTGACTACTCTTGTCAAACTTAGCATTGAAGTGTCTCACTTTTTTTTTTAAATAAAAAAAGTTGCACTTAAGTGTACATTCCGAAACTTTTGGCATTATAGCATCTATCTATGCCATGTTTTGACACTCCTAATGTACTTTGTCCCAAAGAAATATCTTGGCATTCCATCCAAATGGGGTTAATTGAAGAAAGAAATGTTTGCATGGATATTAGCTAGAGTGAATATACAGCTTGAAGACCGGAAAGAAAAGGTCCTCTCAAAAGCAAATAAAGAAACATTGATAAAAAGTGTGGTGCAAGCTCTATCTCAACATGCAATGTCAATACTCAAGATACCCAACTCTGTATGTAATGCCATGGAATAACGGATTGCTTCTTTCTAGTGGAAAAAAATGACTCAAAAAGAGGGATACACTAGGAGAAATTGGATGTGTTGAAATCTAGAAAAGATGAAGGAGGCGTCAGTTTCAAAGATCTACAAATTTTTAACAAAGCCATGCTAGGCAAGTAGGCCTAGAGACTAACCGAAACCCATCAGCTTTACGGAACAAAATCGTTAAAGGAGTATACTTCCCACATGGAGATTTGTGGAAAGCAAGTAAATGGCATCGATCATCCTTAGATTGGCAAAGCATCTCAATAGGAAGAGATACAATAGGTTGAAGAGATACAATAGAATTGGAGATGAAATGGATGATAGGTAACGGAAAATCTATAAACACCCAAGAGGATAAATGGCTCAAAACCAGAAGGATTGGAGGCCCTGCAAACAAGAATAACCCTGTAATGGTGGCAAAATTAATCAGTGATGAAATGAGGGGGTGGAATGAACTTCGAAGATGGAATTGTTAATGAAATCCTCTCAATCCATATTTGTCCTAGACCTAAGGAAGATAGGCTATGCTGGAAAGGAACAAGGTAGGCTCCTACATAGTGAAAAGTGGCTACAACAAGTCAAGCTCCAAGAATACAAAACCAAATCTCAACAAAACATCTACATTATATTAGCCCCAAGAACATTATGGACTAAAATACGAAACCAAGCGACCCCCCCAAATTGAAAATCTTCCTGTTGAGTATATGCTAAAATGCATTACCAACGAGAGAAAATTTCTTCAAGAGAAATGTGTTACTCGACCCTCTTTGGCCCTTTTGTTCCAGCTAGCTAGAGACTATGAATCACCTGTTCTTGTTTTGTGAATGGATGGAAAAAATATGGGCAAATCCAAGCAATAACCTTGATAAGAGCTCCCTCAACATCACCAGAATGGATAAATGGCTTATGGACTTCTTCGAAGCAAGAGTCGACTCACCTGAAGAAGAATTGCTCACAACCGTGCTTTGGTTAATTTGGAAATCTCGCAATAAAAGCATCTTCAGAGCACTTTCTCGGACTCCAACTACATAATCGATGCGGCTCAAGCACAAATCAGGGGCTTTAGAAGATGGGATGCAAAGAAGGGAAAACGAAAACTCGAATATTGGCACGAACTTGTCAAGTGGAACTTGCCAATCAGAAGATCCTTGAAGCTCAACATGGACTGTTCTTGGGCAGACAACGAGAAGTCAAGCTCAATTGTTGGTTTGGTGTGCGATTCTTGTGGGATGGTTGTCGATGGCTTTGCAAAGGAAGTTCAAGCCTCTTCTCCACTGCAAGCCAAAGCCCTAGCTTTTCTGCATGAAGTACATCATTTAAAACAAAGAAAAGTGGTGCATGTGGGGGAAGTACAAGAAGTGGAAACAAGATGGGAGTGTGAGAACGACTGTTTGACTTTAGTGGAAATGTTAAGGAGAGTCGCCTTGGGCTGTGCGGGATCTCCTAAATGAGTGTAAGTAGATTTAAGCCTAGTTCTCTTCAGCGAACATAACCCATTGTCCTAAGGAGGCTAACCGAGCTGTGTAAACTGGGTAGCTAAAGCTCATAGAAACAAAATCATTCTAAATTGGGTGACTTCAACTCCCCAACTCCTTTGGGATATTTTGTGTTTAGAAACTTATTTATCATTTTTCAGTGGCACTTGTTATTATGAATGAATGAATGCATCTTTTATGACCCAAAAAAAAAAAAAAAATTGCAACAGAATCTCACACGACAACCAAACATTTTCAAGGGCGTGGGAATGTCACGTAAGGATTGAAGTTCTATATCCTCCTCTAAAAAAGGTAACAAGAAATTAATTAATCATAAATTATTTAAAAAGTGTTAATTAATTTAATGCATTCTTTTTTTTTTTTTTTTTATGGTTGATTAATTTAGGTTCGTGCTTTTTCCATCTTTTTTTTTTTTTTTTTTTTTTACTTCTGACACCTCCTTGTCATTTTGAATTGACCACATTATCACTTGTGGGTATTATTGATTTAAGAATATTACTTATCATTTTTTCTTCTTCTTACCAACAGCTAATTATCCCATGTAATCAAGGCAAAGATAATATTCCATATAATAATTTATTAGGGAATATTTTCTTTTGAATCTGTACGATAATAACAAATGTTTATAATTTTAATGTAAGTAACTTCGTTGTATTTTAAAATTTTTTGATGGTATCTTTTAGAAAATCATGCAATAATGGCGTGAAAATTAAATAAATAAAAATGAACTATTAGATTCATCGAATAAAATGAAACTTGAATAGTTAAAATACAAAGATTATAATATAATGACCAATATAAATTTATAATTGAACCAAATGCATTCAGTAGAACGTGTAGATGATTATTTTCTCTCTTATTTGTGCATAGGTTATTTCATAATAATGGTTTGCTAGTACAAAATAAAGAAGAAAGAAAGGTACAACTCATTAATACAATAATTAATTGGTTATTTATCAAATAAACTAGTTTTGGGGGGAAATGGGACGCCAATTTCGTCCCAAATGGGAAAGAAACAGAAAAAAAGAAGAAACTAGAAAGGAAGGGAAAAATGTAAATGTTAATCTTAAATCGAGTGTAAGCCCAACATTTAACATCTTGTTTGAGGGAGGCATTTGTACTTTTGTTTTTTAATAAAATTGAAACCAAGCAAAACGAAGAAAAAAAAAGGATATGATCTTTAAAAAAGAATATGACCCATGAGGAATAATGTCATCAATTTAAGGTAGTAGAGACATCAAAAGCTAATAATTGAATGGAAAAAGTGAGAATCAATTTAATGCATTATTTTTTTTTTTATGAAGTTTGAACTAAAGATCTGAAGTGATGGCATTTTCTTTGGCCAAAGTAAAACTTATTTCAAATAAAGCTTTGAAGTTGCTGATTTAGTTACAAATAAGGTCTTGAACTCATCGGCCAATCAAATATTTGCCGACCAATGAGCCCGTGCATTTCATGCGCATATCAATGCATCTTTCGTGCATCTATGCACATGAGATACACGAGCTCACTACTCAATAAAGGTTTGACCAGCTAGCGAGCAAGAGGAGATTTTTTTTTATTTCTTTTTTCGGTTCTACTTTACGCCTATGCTAACCCTCACTCTCAGACTTTTGCCCTGCCTCCTTACAGGGTGTGGAAATCGAAACTCACTCATGAAACTAATTCATCCCCACCCCAACCCCTCTTGAGAAGGTGGGGATTCGAACCCCCCACCTCCCTCTTCCATGGTGGAAGGGTGGTCACTGGGGTAAGTAGTTAGCAAGAGAAGATTAAGTTGGCTATTTTAAGGCCTTATATAAGATAAGGCTTCTTTTTTTTCAAATAAAAAAAAACTCACTTTAGACCGTAATTTAAAGTTTTCTTTTCTGTTTTTTTCTCTTTTCCCCAACCCAACCCCATCTCAAATCTATATTTGATTATTAACGGTGACGACAGATTCCTATCCCTTGGTTGTATCTGTCATGAAAATTTATTAGACAACAAAGATAGGTGACTGCATTAAGGTGGACCCCTTTAGATTTTTCTATCCCATAATCTAATGCTTAACACCCAAAGATTGAGGCCTCGGTCAAACCGCAATATGTTAGTTTAATATAATTAAATATTCAAAGAAATTATAGGAAAAAATGTTCGTCATGGTTTATTATAAACATAGCTCTTATCCGAAGTCGTCAATAAGGAAAAAAAAGATATAGATGCCCTTGAAACTCCCACGTTAATGTCAGATGACTCAAATCATAACACAATAAGTTTACACAGTTTCATAATTCGATGACTAATTTAGGAGAAATGTGCTGTCGAAAGAATCACGTACGTACATCCAAATCAATTAATCAATAGGAATGAAATAAATAAAAACGGGACAATATTTATTATCAAGATTTAGATTAGATGAATCCGAGCACCATGCACCTCATGCTGATACCATGTAATTCCGAACCCAAATATTTATTATTGTGATTATCATTATTATCATAGTTTTTTGTGGTCCAGATTCAAAGTACCATAGTTTGAGGAAGTGATAAGCTCAACTCTCAAAATAGGAAGCAAAGTAAAATCAAATTTTCAAGCTGTGCACCTCAAGGGGTTCGAATCCCCACATTCTCAAAGGGGTTGGGGGTGGAGACGAATTAATTTCAGGAGTGGGTTTCGACTCCCACGCCTTGCAAAGAGACAGGGCAAAAGTTTGAGAGTGAGAATTAGAATAGAAGTAGAGTAGGACCGACCAAAAAAAAAAAAAAAAAAAAGCTGTGCACCTTGTGCCTTCACCAAGTAATATTAAACCCAAATATTTATCATTATTATCATTGTTTTCTATGGTCCAGATTCGAAATACCATTTTAGGAAGTGATAAGTCCTATTTGCAAAATAGGAAGTAAAGTGAGACCAGATCCCCAATCTAATTCTCATACTTTCTTCCGGATTTATTCTAATCAAGATTAGGTCATTGGCCATTACCCTTTTTATCGGTTTTTTCCTTTTCTTGATTGAGTATATTCTTACCTTAAAAAAAATAAAGATAATAACAGCGTGGACCAATCAGATAAGAAGCAAGTTAACCAGTGAGTCATCTTTGACTCCAATGCAAGTTGAGTTAGATGAAAATTAGAAAACTAGCGAGAAAAAAAAAATGTTATTTTTCTCGAGAAAGAATCTAGTATTTTAGACAGGTCATTGTCCATGTCCAACTCTTCGAACCTTCCGTTGGCTCGGGTATACTCTGTTAGCCTCTCTTTCATTTTCCTTGTCATATTGCACCTCTTGTTTATAAATTTAAATTTCTTGGAGTGATATCATTTCCTTGACCAGGCTTTGATTCCTACATTACTTCACTGTCTTACGCAATCCTTCAACGGTTTGGAGACCGAGAGGCCTGCCAAAAGAGCTATAAAACATTTTCGCAAACCCCTTTACCTCAAAGGTATTTACATTCTCCCAATGGCATTTTTCTAAAGTCGAACCAAACGAGCGCAAAGAGCAGTCACATTTTGTCATCGAGAGAGAGAGCAAAAATCGCGGATGGAGGATTTGTAGTAGCCGGGCAGCTGAAAAGGGCTTGTCTTGCAACTCTTGGAGGATCTTTTTCTGGGTATGATCTGGGTGTTTCCGGAAAGTTTTTTTTTTCCCCTTTTGTTTTGCCTTTTTGCTTGAATCTTGAACTTACCTGTTGTGATGTCTTGTGATTGAGATTTACTTTTAAATGAATGATGTTGTTTTTCTGCTTGATTAGACAAATAAGAAAATCACCAAAGTGTTGCAAAATGTAATAATATTACCCCTCAACTTTCCATAATAGAGTCAAATTAGCCCTTCTTCAATACCATTTACAAGTTTCCATAGTTGATAACTGTTTCCAGATTTTGGAGAATCTTTTCAACTCCGTTTGTTTGTTTCGTGGAAAAATGTGTGATTTAAAAAAAATATTTTCTTAATAATAATTGTTTGTATCGCTTACAAATGATAACAATAAAAAATTTATTGATCAATTATATCAAACCATACAAACTATCACTTTTAGGAAAATATTTTTCAAAATCATCTATTTTCCACAAAACAAATGCACATTTATTTCAATTCATTTCCCAAATCAACAAAAAAAAATGTACATGTTATCTTTTTATTACATTTTTTGTCTTTATAAATATTAAGATGGCTCCATTTAAGTACACTTTAGCTTATGATATTTATAATAGTAAAAGTAAGATCATTCAAAGTTTTATTAGGTCGATATTTTCGCTAATCAGGTTTAAGTGTTTTAATAAGGATATATAGGAACATTATCAATCTATCTATGAATACAAGTACCTATATTAATTTAAATATTGTCCCTAATTTTCTAGATATATAAAATTTTCACGTTTTCTTAATAAATCATTCATTACGTGCAGGGTAGAATAATTTGACCGTGAAAATTAGAAGAGGCACCAGACCACCAACCTTTCTGGGTCGGGCTCGGCCCATGGGTAACGGAAATGGAGATTCGGAGAGAGAAAGGAAAAACCGTATTCGAATCGGGCAATCCAATATCCGGATTCAAGCTCGGATTCTTCGGGTCTCGAGTAGAAATTTAAAATGATTTCGCTGTTAAATAAGTTTTTATAGGCTCGGCCTTCAATTAAGTGTTTCCCATTTGATGAATTTTTTTTACCTTCTTTCTCCAAAAAAAAAAAAAAAAAAAGCAATTTTGTCAAGGATTTTGAGATTTTCACAATTAACTGACTTAAAAAGACTTTATTTTTTTCACGAGAAATGAATAAATTGAAAATTTTATTTTTTTAAATGATAATTTGTATCACTTAAAATAATTAGTCAATGAGAAATATATTTATTATTGACGATAATCTATGTCTTAATATTTCCGTAGATGAAAGAATTTTTTTTATTCATTCACTTTTCAAAGTGATATAAGTAATCATTTTTTAATAATATTTATTTTTTGCAAAACGAACAGGGTATAAATTACATAATGTCTTAATGCATCATCAGCCATTTTAATTTTCAATCGCAAGCCATGCCCGCAAAAGAATAAATTCGATAAATTTACGTACGGTCTCTCCTTTCCCCTCTAAACCATACTCGATTGATATATTTGCCTAAGCTATAGCTTGACTTGGCTCATGAAAAATTAATCAGCGTAATTGAATATTATATCGTGCTTGAAGAACCTCACCAAGCTTGTGAATCTGGCGAAAACCTCACGATATTCTTGTACAGATGTCGTTGTAGACAATCTAAAACAAATGAACTAACTTCCTTGTCTAAATCCGTCCATCTTGAGAGAGAAATAAATAAATAAATAAATAAAATTCATTTAACCTGCTCCATCTCGACAAGCTTGATCCATTATCCAAATGGCCAAGTCCATTCCAAATAGGGGAGTACAAAAGAACCGGGACCGGCCCAGACCACTTGAAATCGGACCGGAACTGCCCAGAACCGGTGGTTCTTAAGGAACCTGCCTGCAGTTCTCGATTCCATGAGCGGATCCGCCAACCCTGAGATCGGACCGTTATATTACAATCATATATTAATTTTTAATATTAAAAAAATCGAAATTAGCAAATCTAAAATTTAGGACTCCAATTTCTACCCAAAAAAAATAAATAAATTAGGGTTTCAATCACCATATTGTCTCAATTCATTACTCTCTTACTCCATCTCATCTCTCTTAGTTCAAAATCTCCCCCAGCTCCTTCTTCCTCTTCAATTCACCTCTGGATCTATTCATCTCCCTTAAAATCCTAGCTTGAACTAGGCAAAACAGTGAGTTGATTCTCTTTTTCCCCCTCGAACTTAACTCTCTATCCACATCGTCGCTATCCTCATTGCCACCTCTGCATTCACTGTCACTATTGTCCTTTTCGTTGTTGGGCTCGTCCCGCTTCTACCTCCCCTCTTCCTCTTCCGCCTCCTCAGGCTTCTCTCCATCGTCCTCAGCTTCGGGGACAAGGGTGAACTCCAGGTCTAAGAACGGCTCGTCGTCCCTATTGTCCTCCTCATTGTTTGTCTTGAGGGAGGAGTGGGAGACGGCAGAGATGGCGGCGAAGATGGTGGTAGTGGCCAGGACGGAAGTGGCATGAGGATTGCAACCACCGCCGTCGCAGTGCTAGTACTTGAGGAGAATAAAGCTACCACGGTCGAGAGAGCTAGAATAAGTAGACGTAGGGAGGGTGAAAAGGGGAAGGCGTGGAGGTTCGACCGATTTTATGGATCCACCCGAGAATCAGACTGGCGGTTCAATTCTCGGGTGGATCCATGCAACGAGCGAGCGGTTCTCGGTTCTAATTTTTCGGAATCGGTTCTTAGCGGGCAGTTCCCGATTCTAAGTCGAGAACCGCCCACCCGAACCATGCACATCCCTAATTCCAAAACGACAGTCGGACCGTCGGACTGTCGGACCCCACGGGTGGACGTTCAAGCCGATCGGAAGCATACTTTCCAACCAATTTCTTGTTTCCGTTAAAAGCGAAAAGTTCAGATTTTTTTAGTAAGCGTCAAAAGCCTCTCAGTGACCATGAAAGGCTCAACGATACCCACAAATTCAATATCATCAAAATCTCACACGACAGCCAGACATGTTCGTGGGGAGTGGGAATGTCTCGAGGGTGAGGATCGAAGACATATATTCTTCTCTAAAGTAGATAATAAGAAATTAATTACATAAATAATTAAAAATGGATTAATTAATTTAATGCACTCTTTTTATGGTTAATTAATTTTGGCTCGCGCTTATGTCACCCATTTTTTTCTTTTGACACCTCTCTTATTATCTTGGATTGGCCACATTATCTTTTATGGCCCCACTCTTTATTTAAGAATATTACTAACCTTTTTTTTCCCTTTTCTTATCAACAACCTATTATTCCATGTTTCAAGGAAAACATAATATTCTTTTCTTTTCTTTTTTGTAATGAAAGCAAAGATAGCATTCCGCATAATAATGCTTTAGGGAGCATTTTCTTTTGAATTTGCATGATAATAATGGATGTTTAGAATTTTTAATATACTTAACTTTGTCATATTTTAAAATTTTTCGATGATATGTTTTAGAAAATCGTGCAATGATGGCATGAAAATTAATTAAAAAATTGAACTATTATACACCGAAAAATTGATAGTTGTGCAATTACAATATACATAGTATAATGTAGTGACAAATATGAAGTTATAATTAAATCAAATGCATTCATTAAAATCTGTAGATGATTCTTTTTTCTTTTATTTGTGCTTAGATTATTTTGGAATAATGGTTTGCTAGTACAAAATAAAATAAAAAAGAAATGTACAGCTCATTTATAAAATAATCAATTGGTTATCTGCAAATAAACTATATTTTGGGGAAAGTGGTAAGCCAATTTCGTCCTAAATGGGAAAAAACAGAAAAAGAAAAAAAAATAAGAAGAGGAAACCGAAAGGAAGGAATAAAAATGTAAAAATTTATCTTAAATTAAGAGTAAACACTACATTTGACCTATTGTTTGAGAGGGGCATGCATAATTGTCTTCTAGTAAAATTAAACCCAAGCAAAACGAAGGAAAAATAAGATACTATCTTAAACAAATAATGGGACCTAGAAGGAATAGTGTGGTCAATTTAAGGAGGCAGGGAAGTTAGAAGCCAAAAATAGAAGGGAAAAGCACGAGCCTTAATTTAATGCATCCTTATTTGGAAAAATTTCAAAGTCATTTTCTCCAAAAATGGCCTAGAGTTTTTTTTTTTTGGTTGGTAAATGGCCTAGAGTTTAACTTGTCTTAAAATAAACCTTAAAGCTGCCAATTTACTCTTCCCAAATTGATTAACTGACCAAATTTTGCTAATCAACGAGCCCATGTATCTCACATGCACATCACGTGCATCTTTTGTGCATCTTTTGTGCATCTATGCACGCTAGAAACACAAGCTCACTACTTGACAAAGATTTGGCCAGCCACCGAGCAAGAGGCCTTAGAGATTAAGTTGGCCACTTTAAGGTTTTATATTAGACAATATCCACTCTCAACCTTCTTTTTAAAATAAAAAAAAAAAAATCCAACTTTGACCCTAAGTTGAAATATTCCCTCCTTTTTTTCTCTCTCTTTCCCAACCCAAATTAGAAATGAGCAGTTCCAAGTTCCATCCAGGTTTAACTTGAAACCCGGTATCTACAACTTACCCGTAGAAACAGGTTCTCTAATATTTGGAATCCGATACCTACTTTATATACCTAATAACCAGAATCATATCCAGCTACAAGTTTCAAGGTTAGTCTACCAAGTTCCACATGTATTCTTAATTGAACAATTTCAGTAAATTATCGCTTCTAATGACCACCATTTGCTAAATTTTACTGATTACAACTTATATTTAGACACATAAAAATTAGGAAATATTAATCAAATAAAAGTCTTAATCATGGATATCGCTAGAAATTGAATGTTAGACGAGTGGTTTCAGATTATGCATTCATTATTGGACATCATCGAATGCTGCAGGATCCCACGAAAATATAAAACAATGGTTATAAGTGGAACCTACCCATCAGAACAAGTTTTCCAATTTGTGGAATTTAGAATATACCTACCTTACATATTCTAAAACATTTCTCGGATTATTGGTTCTACCCTAAAACCATGCACACCCTTGGCGCAAACTCCCTCTTGAACTCATGTTCGACTAATAATGGCAACAATAAATTCTCTTTTCTTGCTATATCTATCATAAGAATTTATCATTAGGTCAAGGAAGATTACCAAGATCAGTGGATTTCAGAAAACCCCAGTGGTCCTCCCTTTTGATTTTTCTAATCTAATAATCTAATGTTCAACACCCATGATCGAGGTGCCGGTGAAATCACTATATGTTAGTTAAATGTAAGCAAGCATTCTAAATAAATTATACAGAAAAAGATGTTCACCATGATTTATTATTATAAACATACCTCTTATAGAAGTTGTCACATAAAAAAAAAAAAAAGAAGATTTAGATGACCTCGAGACTACCATGTTGTTGTCAGGCAACCCAATCGTAACACAATATGTTTAAAAAATTTATAATTTGATGATTAATTTAGAAGCATTGCACATGGTCGCCCCAAAAGAATCCATTTAATCCATGGTGACCAGTGAAGTTATCTCTTCGCTTCCATTGACCATCTATGCACGTCAGAAACACAAGTTCGCTGCTTGGCAAAGATTTGGCCAGCCACTGAGCAAGAGGCCTTAGAGATTAAGTTGGCCACTTTAGAGTTTTATATTAGACAATATCCATTACAAACCTTCTTTTGAAAAAAAAAAAATTGAAATATTCCCTTCTTTTTCTCTCTCTCTCTCTTCTCCAACCCAAACTAGAAGTGAGGATTCAAACTTCTAGTTTGGGTTCAAACTTCCATTCAAATTTAACCTGGAACTACAACCTACCTGTCATAAGAGGTTCTCTAATTTTTTACTGGATCCTACCCCGTCACAAGCTTTAGAGTCAATTCTAAGGTTTATCAAGTTTCACATATATTCTTAATTGAATGATTACAGTGAATTATCACTTCTAATGATTACCATTTACTGTAATCTATTGATCACAACTCATATTTAAATAAACGAAAATTATGAAATATTAACAAAATAAAAGTCTTAATTATGGATATCGCCGGAAATGGAAAGTTGGATAAATCGCCTTAGATTATGCACTCCTTATTGATGCGATTGAATGCTACATGATCCCATGAAAATATAAAACAAGAAAAGTAAAAACTCGTTATAGGTGGAACCCATCCATCGGGAATAAGTTTTTCAATTTTTGAAATCTAGAACCTACCTACCTTATATATTCTAAGACATTTATCTGATTTCTGGTTCTATCCTAAAATCATGCCCACCCTAATGCAAACTCCCTCTCAAAATGATGTTCGATTAATAATGGTGATAATATATTCTTTTTTCTTGCTATATCCGTCATGAGAATCTATCATTAAGTCAAGGAAGACTACAAAGCCCAGTGGCTTTCAGAAAACCTCAGTGGTCCCCCCTTTTGATTTTTCTAATCTAATAATCTAACGTTCGACACCCATGCTTGAGGTGCCGGTCAAACCACTATATGTCAGTTCAATATAAATAAACATTTTGAAGAAATTATACAGAAAACCATGTTCGCCATGATTCAATAAAAAAAGAATAGATAAGATGTAGACGCCCTCGAGCCACAACCCAATCATAACACAATATGTTCAAAAACTCCATAACTCGATGATTAATTTAGGAACGGCACGCATAATCACTCCAAAGCGACCGGTGAAGTCATCTTAACATATTTCATTGAATGAAATAAACGGAAAAAAAAAAAAAAAAAAAAAGACAATACTCGTCATCAAGATTTGGATTAAATGAATTCAGGCGAGCTGCGCGCTCATGCTATTACCATTGTAATTTTGAATGCGGATTTTTATCGTCGCGATTACCATCGTCGCCATCAGTTTTTTTATGTGGCCTAGATTCGAAGTACCATAATCCGAGGGAGCGATAAGCTCGCAAGCTCGGGAGCAAAAAAGTCAGATGAGATCTCCAGCCCGATCCCACGGGTATTTCCTTCCAAGATTTGACCTGGAAGGGAATTATCTCATTGGCCATTCTCCATTCAACCGTTCTTTTCGCTTCCTTTTCTCGATTGAAATATATATCTGTATTTATAATCTTACCTTAGAGAGAGAGTAAAGATAATAACAGGCTGGACTAATCGGATAAGAATAATATTTAAATAGCACAAGTCAAATGAATTGCAAGGAATTTTTTTCCTTTCTTTCTCAAGAAAGCAAGCGGAGAGTAATTTCATACACGTCATGGTCCATATCCGACTTTTCAAACTTGTACATTGGCTAGACTGGCTTGCCTTGCGTAATGCCTTGGCCTTTTTTCTTCTCTCTTTCGATTTTTCCTCGTTATCTTGTCCTGTTCCGATTATAAATTTGGATTTCCCGGAGCGGATGTCCTCACCTCGTTGACCCTGTCGAGGCTTTTCGATTCCTCTGCAACTCCCACTGGCTTCCCGCAACTCCTCGGCGGATGTAGCGGAGACCGGGAGAGCTGCCCAGATAAAGAGCGGTCACGTGTTGTAATCGAGAGAGAGAGGACGAGGAAGAGAGACAGAGAGCTGGAATGGCGGGCGGAGGATTTGTGGAAGCCGGGCAGCTGAAAAGGGCGCATCTTTACGAGTACCGGATCACTGGGTATTTCGTATTCGCCTGCATTGTTGCGGCCCTTGGCGGATCGCTTTTTGGGTACGATCTGGGCGTTTCGGGTGAGTCTTTTCCCTCTCTGTCTCCTCTTGTTTCGGCCTTTTGCTTGGATTTTGAATACGTCTGCTGCGGCGTTTCGTGAATTGAGAAGCTTTACCTGGGGAAAGATAGCATTTTTTTGGCGTTTGTGGAGGATAAATGCGAAATCTTGATTGAAGGGTTGATGCAAAAAGGGTCGCTTTTTGTCCGGGAAGTGGGAGCGAATATGCGGGGAAGCGGAGAGATTTCTGAAAGTAATAATTTTACTGGGCGTTCATGTCACCCCAGTGCTGTCCTCGGTCGTGTGTTTGGTATTAATCTGGATTCCTTGACGTATGCGTTTCATCATTCTCGATTCCTCTGGTCCGACACAGAATAAAGTTTAGGAAGAGAATCGCCCTTCGAATTTACCCAGAAACGGACTGTCTTGAAAAATAGCAGATGCCAATGGCTGTGCTGGGAAGAAGAAAATCCCTTCTTCAACCTGAGTTGTTCAAAAAAACGACGGCCAATGATCTTGATACTTGCATTCGTTTCAGGTGGAGTGACCTCCATGGACGATTTCCTGAAGGAGTTCTTCCCAAAGGTGTACCGGAGGAAGCAAGAGCATCTGAACGAGACCGATTACTGCAAGTACGACAACCAGATCCTGACGCTCTTCACTTCTTCTCTCTACTTTGCGGGCCTGGTCTCGACCTTCGCGGCCTCGCACGTGACGAGAAACAAAGGCAGAAGAGCTAGTATCATCGTGGGGTCGATCAGTTTCTTCTTGGGAGCGGTCCTCAACGCGGCTGCTGTTAACATATGGATGCTGATCATCGGTCGCATATTGCTCGGCTGTGGCATTGGATTTGGAAACCAAGTAAGTAAACTGAGAGACAGAGCTTAATGAGTTTGGTTTGCTTGTGAAAACGTAACATTGTCTGACAGATTCGACTTGTGCTATGTCCTCGAACCATATGTCCTATAAGATTGCAATGCTTCACACGTCAATTTCGATACCAATCGTTGCAGGCGGTCCCTCTATATCTCTCGGAAATGGCACCAGCGAAGATCCGAGGGGCAGTGAACCAGTTGTTCCAGCTAACGACGTGCCTGGGGATATTGATCGCGAACCTGATAAATTACGGGACCGAGAAGATTCACCCTTGGGGTTGGAGACTGTCTCTCGGCCTTGCGACGGTCCCTGCAGTGCTCATGTTTGTCGGCGGCCTGTTCCTTCCGGAGACTCCAAACAGCCTCGTCGAGCAAGGCCGGATGGACGAGGGGAGGAGGGTCTTGGAGAAAGTGCGGGGCACCAAGAATGTGGACGCGGAGTTTGAGGACCTCCTTGAGGCCAGCGAGGCCGCACGGACCATCAAGCATCCGTTCAGGAACCTCCTGCGGCGCAAGAATCGGCCCCAGTTGGTGATTGGGGCCCTGGGGATCCCAGCCTTCCAGCAGCTCACCGGCATGAACTCCATCCTCTTCTATGCTCCCGTGATCTTCCAAAGCCTGGGCTTTGGCGCAGGGGCTTCTCTGTACTCATCCGCTCTGACGAGCTCGGCATTGGTCATTGCTGCACTGATCTCGATGGCCTTCGTCGATAAGTTCGGCAGGAGGGCTTTCTTCCTAGAAGCTGGCACCGAAATGATATGTTACTTGGTGAGTGAGTATTTCGTAGCAACTGTTGAACGGCTCAACAAAGGCGATAGATTTTTCTGGCTCGTGCTTTGTTAATTCTGATAGATTAATCGGAGACATTTTCCCCTGTCAGGTTGCCGTGGCCATAACCTTGGCGCTGAAATTCGGGCAAGGAGTGGTGCTGCCCAAGGGGATTGGAGTATTCCTCGTGATCATCATCTGCCTTTTCGTGCTGGCCTATGGGAGGTCCTGGGGGCCGCTGGGGTGGCTCGTGCCGAGCGAGATCTTTCCCCTCGAGACCAGGTCGGCAGGCCAGAGCATGGTCGTGTGCGTTAACCTCTTCTTCACCGCGCTGATCGCCCAGTGCTTCCTCGCCTCCCTGTGCCACCTAAAGTACGGGATCTTCTTGCTGTTTGCGGGGTTGATCGTGATCATGAGCAGCTTCATCTTCTTTCTCTTGCCGGAGACGAAGCAAGTCCCAATAGAAGAGGTGTACCTGCTCTGGCAGAATCATTGGTTCTGGAAGAAATTCGTCTCCGACGAGCACAGCAGCACGTCGGCGGAGTTGGAAAACAAAGCACCATGAATCTGGTGCATCCCAAAGGAAATTGTCTTTGTTCTCTAGTCCATACTCTATGCTGTTTCACAATAAGGTCTGGTGTTTTGGTACTTCTAATTCTTCATGATTTTGTGCTCAAAGCTTTTCACAGTCTTTCTGGATAGTACGTTGTTTTCATTCATATATGATAAACCATGTACAAATGGCTCGTGTAAAATTTAAATGGCAAGTTCAAACCCTCGAGTTAATATCAGCCGCTGATATTCAAAGAATGAATCGATAGCATTTTGGCAGGACAGCGAAAGTTAAGATGCATCCGCTCATATTTGATTCATTTAAATGAAGATTCTGATATATGAGGGATGGGGTCCAATGGCCGGCGAATTTACTGAAATTTTCTGAAAAAAAATGATTAGTCCATTCGGTGAGATCGGTATAGCGAGGACGAAAGCTGTAGGAATTCCCTACTACGGTGAGCTTCTGCAAAATAAGCCGACCAAAATCTGTTCATCTACTGAAGTATTTTGATGATGCTTCTGCTATGCACTCTTTGAACTTGGAAAAGGCGCGGGAATCGCTCGTCTCTGTGGACAAAATACAGTATTCCTTGAACTAGACTTTCGGAACTAATTGATAAATCGGGTAGCGGCTCAATTCATAGTACGAGAGACTGTTCACTGCGATCACGAAGTGGAGGGCTCGACTCTTCGCATCAGCAGTTCCACGACCTCGCCTCGTTCAAGTTTTTTACCGGCCAGCACACCGGCGTGTGCTTCAGTACTCTCTCGGAGGTCAGGAAGGAGGGAAAAGAAAGATTTGGATCCTACGATTCAACGTGACATCATGAGCTATTCAAATTTGACATCTCAAAAGTCGTGATCTGTCTCACGGAAGGCCATTTGCTCTCACTTGAGGATCGTGATTTTGTACTGAATCCTAAGCTGAGCTGAGACATGGTGGAATTCGATCGCCACGAGCTGCCTGGCATCTCATGCGGGAGAGATCATGCTCGTGACACACCGACCTTGAGCCATGAATCCGATTGAATGTTCTTGTATTCATAAATCTCGACACTTAGGCTTATATCATGTGAAATCGGTACATCCACGTGATATACATATTAAAAGAGGAGCGGTTTAAATGGGGTTCAAACATGAGACGTATGGGCTTTTTCTTTTATCATAATTTGGGCCTATGATTGGGCCAATATGGATCTCAAGCTTTTCCAAAAAAATATATATTAGTTTTGTCATTTTTTAAAGGAATATTAGTGGTGAAAGCCCTAAAACTCGTCACGATGCAAGTGTAATCAAGTCCTAAGATTTGTTACATTGGTGTAATCAAGTCATTCTATTAACACTGTAAATTTGCTTAACGAAAAAGGCTGACGTGATGATTTTAAATTAATTAATGTCTCGTACATGGCATTTTCTATTGTTTTCTTTTTATTAAGAAACTAATAAAGCTAAAATTTTGTTTAAAAAATAAAAGTGAAAAAGAAAAAGAGAGAGGTAGGGTAGGGCCTTGCTAATGGACACTACAATCACCGCCACCCGTCACTGAAGGAGCTGGCGACCCTCTTTAGCCTCGTGCTGGGATGCCCAAATTTGGGTGACGCTAGCACTCACCTAGGCTTAGCAAGTGTTGCTACCCACACCTTTAGCGTCCCAGATTTGGGTGGGTACCTAGATCGAGGCCTCACTGGCTATCTCCAAGGGTCGGCAAGGCCTCACCTAGGGCTTGCGATAGTCACTGGCCTCAAGCTAGGGTTGGCATCACCTAGATCTGGGCGCCCTTGCTTGGGCCTAGCAAAGGTCGCTAGCCCTAAACTGGGGCCAAGCTGATGAGGCCTGCCCGAAGCTAGCAAGGATTGATGACCTCCTTTGGCGATGCCTTATCGGAGTGGCCCTACCTTGCCCTTTCCTTTTGTTTTTCATCTTTTAAATAAAATTTTAGCTTTTTTTTTTTTTAGTTTTTTAATCTAATTTAAAAATAAAATAATAATAAAAAGCCAAGGAGGAGAGAGAAATTAATTTAAATATACTATCTTAGCATATTCCGTTAAACATACTGACGGTGTTAGAGGAAGGATTTGACTATATCAATTTGATAAGCTTTAGGACTTATTTATACTTTTTGAAATTTTTATGCCTCAATTGCGTATTCACGACAAGTTTTAAGATTTTTACTTAACTTATCCCATTTTGAAATGTTAACACTTTTTTGGGAGTGACTATGTATTGGACTCAGTGCACTATAAATCTCACAATTGATATTTACATCAGATCAATATGTACAAAGTCTCGCGCATGTCGTGATTATAAATGTTTTGCCCTTAAAATATATTGTTGTTTAATTTTATACCTTAAAACTTTGTTAACTTTGGTCAACTTCCTCCGAAAGCTTGTTAAATCTTCTTTATTCACTTTTCATCCTTCAATATTTAAGATGATTGGTGAAGAACCTTTAGATCAATTAAAATATCACCAGTGAGATCGATTTAAATTCTTCCCGATCTTTTCTTTTAACTTTCACTATTCACCTGTTTGAAACACATGCTCTTACAATTCAATGAAAAGTATCACTACTCTAAAATTGAAAATTATCGAAAAATTAGAAAAGTACCATAGCCTAAAAAGGAAAGCTAATTCACTTCGAGTCAATCCAAATTCTCTTTGTAGCATGCTTCATCTTCCTCAGAACGACATTATTTTGATTCCATTCTATCTTAAGTCTGACACGAATTGAATCGAACCGTGCTCATCCTTACACTCGAAGGTGGAGTTGCACGAATGGGACCCACCCGATCGAGGAGGCCACAAAATCATGGGCATCAAACGTACGGATCATGATCCACCTAAGATCCGATGCGATCGGCACCATATGAATCGTATGATATGATGAGTCCCTAACACTCCTTTATCGAAGGAGAGGCAAAAATCAGCATTCCCAAAATCAGACTCAATCATGCCCAATTCCCTCAAGTGGGTCACCAAGCGGGGGGCAATCATACTCCGTAATCTCATGATCTCTCGCTATCGGATTGAAATGCGGGGGGCAATCATACTCCGTAATCTCATGATCTCTCGCTATCGGATTGAAATGCGACGCATTCCTGCCGTTCGATAGGTTTCAATCTAGACGGTTGTGATTTTCTTGCTTTTCGATCTGATGGGGAAAAGCGTAGATACGATGCCCTATAGGGACCATAGGCTCGCACCCCCATGAACTCGGCCTTATCGGGGATTTGGAGGAAAAAAAGGTAACATAAAAACATAATTGACTCTTAAGATAGATGGGATTTCCAAATTGCGGAAGCGGATGTTGCCACTTCGGATTTCACCATAGATCAAAGGCTTGGACTTGGCCAGTTTTGTAAGGCTTCCTCTGCGCACGTATCCCTATGCTGAAGATTGATTGCAAGAGAATCAAACGTACATGCAAGACAAGACTTACATGTCGTGCAAAACATCGTGCATCTTTTACAAATCATAATGCTCGAGCCAACTGGCCAGCATGCCCTACTTGTTGATCACAATAATTCACCGATATCGGAGTTTTGTGTGTATCCATATTTGGGCAAATGCTCCCTTCCATGACCAATCATTGATTCAAAAATAATGTTTGAACATTTCTATGAGCATTTAGACAGAATTCACATTGTCAACAACTAGATATTCCTTTTTCTTTTTTAGAGGTTGCTTCAATATTATCATCTTCTGATTGGCCAAAAGAAGAAACACATAATCATCTTCCGAATCCAGAGTCGGATTTGCGAGAATCATGTGAAACATGTTTTGATTTTCACCAACTTCAACGTCAAGTTTTGTTAAATCTGAATTATAATTATGGACCTCCATAAAATCACATCAAATATAATCAAGTGAGCTAATGGTCATGTCAAGCCTCTTTGCATGCCTTTCTTGCTTTCCCATTGCCAATCTCTTTCACTTTCAGTGAGATTGAAATCAAACCAAATCCCAACAAACTGTCTAGTTTGGTTTGCGAACCGTTCTTGAATCAGACCAAATCGCCAACAAATAGCTTTGGTTTGATTTGGTTTGACCGGTTGAAGAGCTTTTGCTCACTCCTAACTTCAGGATAGACCTAATAAATCACGACATGGATTCATTTTTTTCAACCTAACTTGCATAATCCGAAGATGTACCTCTAGTATGTTTGTATCTAACATGACGGAAGTGTCTAAAACTCGATAGAAGTTGAAGGAATTCGTTGTTCAGATAGATCGAATGGTTCAGCCAAGAAGTACACAGATTGAACTCGATGTAGTATCTTCATGATTGAGCTCAATGGATATAAGAGTCCTGATTCCGGTAGCTAAACCCCCGTCTGCTGGTGCAGCCCAAATGACTGAATATTATCGTCTAGACATTGATCGGCGGTTTCTAACACAAAAAGACACCTGCCTATCTATATATATATATAGGGGCTGTCGGTGTTTGCGACCGCCCTAGACATTAACACAGAAATTCCAGACCCGTGATCGGAATGTTTGATGAGACATGACTGCTACTCGTTTTGAGACCCGATGTAAGTTGGACTAAAGCCGGAGTTGTCCAATACCGAAAGGGAAAGAGTTATTCGATATGCAGAGATCGAGAAGTAGCTCTCGGTATGGCTACACTTCACTGTGCTCTTTGCAAGCTAAAGCCTCCACTCGATACCATCAATAAAGTGAAAATGGAGATCGATGGAAGAAGCAAAACTCAGAGCTTTCTTCCCCACAGGGTTCTAGATCATATAATGGTACACAAGACGTCATGAAATGAAAATAGACACCTGCTAATTGGATTAGAATCATTTAAAGAAGAAAACGACCGGATTTTCGTACAAATATTAGCTCTAGTTAACTTTCTTTGGAAATTTAGTTAACTTTCATTATCATAACATTCAGGGAAAATGACATAAATGGTTCCTGAACGTTGGCTCGATTTGCAATGTTGTCTTTAAACTTTTAATTTCTTCAATGTATTTCTCGAACTTTAGCTCAACGTGCAATGTTATCCCTAAGTTTTTAATTTGTTTTATACGGTCCATGAATCTTTGGTACGTGTTTAATTTAGTCCATAAATTATATGAAAATGTTCAATATGTCATTCCATTAATTCGAGTTAAACAGAATTTTTTGATTTGACT
The DNA here is from genome assembly GCA_014182715.1 of Eucalyptus cloeziana. NCBI lineage: Eukaryota > Viridiplantae > Streptophyta > Magnoliopsida > Myrtales > Myrtaceae > Eucalyptus > Eucalyptus cloeziana. The sequence continues at coordinate 48,215,025 of CM024636.1, read as the reverse complement.
TCCACTACAATAAGTTTGAACGGTGGACAAAATAATAGCATTACATATGGGTTATCTACGTAAGATACTCCACTCAAATCAATATATGATAATCAACGTCATCAAATAACATGGATAATCAATTTTCCAAGTAGAACAAATTAAACAAATAAAAAAAGACTATTATATCCTAATTTGAGTTGAATATCCTACATAGATAGCCCACGTGAAATATTTTTTTCTTTTTTACTGTTCAAACTTATCGAATTTGAAGGCAGATTAATAAATTCCATTAACTTGAATTAATGGAATGATAAAATTGAATATGTTCAATTAGTTCAGGGACTAAATTGAACATAAACCAAAAGTTTAAATATCATATCCAACAAATTAAAAGTTCACAAACCACATTGCAATTAGGCCACAGTTCATGGACCTATCGTGTAATAATCCAAACATTTATTCCCCTGGGATCCTAGCCATGCAAAACGGAAGTAGCCAGGTTACCCTAAATAATTCCACCTTCCCAACGATCCAAAAGATCCTCGTCACGGCTCATCCCCACCTCCCCGGCATGACCACATCAATTCGCCAGTCCACACCGTACCAAATTTCCCAATTGTTTGCAGGCCAAATTCCATAATTGGAGAGACCCCCAAACCGTCCCTCGACACGAGCCATTCGTATTGGCAAAAAAAAGCAGGACGTGGGCTCGGAACGAAGCTAAATCGTCCATGGCAAAATCATTGCTCGCGACAACTCATGCTGGACATTGCCGTATCGATCCCGCGTCATGCTCCGGATTCCTCACGCGGACCGAAAACAGTTCCGCGAATCCAAGCTCGCCCCGCCCAGGAAAATCGCCTCCCGGGGGCGAGTCCTCCCCCGAGTCCTCCCCCGAGTCCTCCCCCTTCGCTTCGATTCTTCGGGTGCTCGGAGCATGGAAGCCGCCTTCGAATCAAAGCCATTTTCGGAGCTCCGTTTAATGGGATATCATCATTTATTCTTTCTGTTTTTGCCTTGATTTCATCGTTTGCGCGTCGTTCTGGTGCGACAACGAGAGGAGAGGCCCCCGTGAAATGGACATGGACAAACATGTCTTGTCTTCGATGCTAAAAAAAAATCGGAGTATCGTACGCGACAAAAGAACAGAGACAGAAACGGTGTTCGTCCGTCATGTCATGTGGTATGTCGCTTTTGGAGGCCTGATTCGATATCAGTTTCCATGCCCTTTTATCATGACGTATTTTGATACCTACGTCTTCCCTTAGCAATAATGAAAGGGGCATCCGAACTTCTGGCGAGCCACAAGTCCCTTGTGAATACACGCAGATGGCTCCGCCGACTTGCGTTGGATATGACTCCTTTCAGAGGTCGGGCGGCTTGACCATCGAAGTTACTCTTCTTTTAATTTGGGAACGCCGTAAAAAATTTGACCCTTCGCTTATAATTGAGATCTCTATCATAGTACTGACGTTTCGGAACAAAAGGATAATGTTTCATAATTGTCTAACGGCTTGCTGTGCAATCGCTTTCGCGAGAGGGGAAACAATGACTGCAGCAGAAGTGCGAGTGAGTTAAGTGAATCTAGGCTGTTATTGTGAAAAAGAAAAATGTTAAAAAAGAAGAAGAAGGTGACTTATAAGAATGCCTTCCTTAGGGGACTTAGGCAGATGGAAGCCGTTAATTTTGTGAGTCTTAAGCGAGTGTCACATATGGCAAAAAAAAAAAAAAGAAAAAATCTTAAATTTATTGCATTTATAAAAAAAAGAAGAAAAAATCTTAAATTTATTGCATTTATATTAATTCAATCTTAAACTTTTCGATTGAACAAATTTTATCACAAACCTATTCATATTAGTATCAATTGAGTTAAATCCTGGCCAATTTAGGTTGAAAATTATTAACATGGATGCCGATTATTGTCCTACGTGGCACGGCTAGATATTTTAAAAAAAAAATTAATTTTCTTTCAAAATTTTTATTAATTTTATCTTCTTCTTTTTTTCCTTCTTTTCTTTCCATTTTCTTTTTTTCTTTTTCTTTTTTTCCTTATTTCCCTTCGCTAGTTGCCAGCCTTTGTGAAGGTCGATGAGGGCAAGGGCGTCTAGGCCCTCGGCCGTGCTAATGGACATTGACCTTTACCAGCCTTCACGAAGGCTAGCGACTGGCAAAGGGAATAAGGAAAAAGGAAAAAAGAGAAAAAAAAAAAAAATAAAAGAATTCAAAAATATTTTTTTAAAAAGTCCACTTTAACGCTAGTTGTGCCACGTCGACGGTTGGCGTTCACATTAGCAATTTCCAACCCAAATTGGCCTAAAAAACTCAATTGATACCAAAGTGAAAAGATTTAAGATTAAATTAAAACCTAATGCGTTACAAAGGGTGGAAGAACTCATACCGAAAAGTTAGTTGTCAGATGCGGATAAAGTCTCACATTGGGCAACTAAGGAGATATTCTAGGGCAGCTAGCTTTTCAAGATGAGTCATTTCACCTGTTATAACGCATCAATAACCATACAATAAGTTTACAACTTTTCTGGTACTTTTCCTTATGTGGCTCAAACAAGATTAAGAGTTGTTATGCTCCGAATCTAAAACAGTTTACAACTTTTTTGGTACTTTTCCCTTATGTGGATTGCACAAGATTAACGGTTGCTATGCTTCGAATCCAAACTAGTACTTTTAGTGATTTTGGAACATGATAAGAATTTTAGGCCCCAAACGCTGCTCGTTGGCTTGGCTAGCTGCCGTCTACAGCCGGTTAGGGCTCCTGTGGAATGCCCAGCAAATCGAAGTGTGGGAAGAAGAGCCCCTTGCAGCAAAGATTGAAGAATGTAAGTTGAGCCTTATTGGGAAAATTGTTGCAAATACTTCCATTAATTTCACAGCTTTTCAGAATACAATGAAAAGAGCTTGGTGCACTGAGAATGTCAATATTTCACAGAGGGAGGAAGGTCTCTATGTATTCAAATTTAATTCAGAAGCGGAAAAAACAGCGTGTGTTTGATAACGGTCCCTGGTTATTTTCCAGCAATCTTGTCATACTTAAACTTTGGACCTCAAATACTCCACTTTACTACTATGATTTCACAAATTGTGCGTTTTGGGTGCAAGTCTTTGGACTTCCAATAGAGCGATGTACTGAATAGCTAGTTAGCAAAGCGATTAGTGAAGTTGGTAAGGTCTTGAAAGTCAGAATTGAGGCAAAGGAGGGATTGCCTATAAGGGTAAGGAGAGCTAGAGTGGAAATTAGCCCATAGGAGCCTCTAAAACCTGGCAAACTTATCAGAATGGCTGGGAAAAATATATGGCTTGACTTCCGTTATGAACATCTACCCCATTATTGCTACTCCTGTGGAATTATAGGCCATTATGCATCATATTGCAAAGACATTCCATATGATGAGGTGTAATTTGAAGGAATGGATCAACTCTACTATGGATAGTGGCTCCGGGCTGAAGTTAGGGAACACAACCCGTTATAGTAGGCTTTCTATGAATCGCAAACAAATCCAGTAAATATTGAGGTCACTGTACCTAAAACACCTCAATCTGGACTACTTCTCCTCCACGCAGCACCATGCGAGGTCAGCCAACAATCAGCTCCAATGGAGGCTCGACCAGCACAATAGCTTTACACCATCACAAAGAATATTATGCCTAGTTCCCCCCTCACTGCTAATACTCAGGTTGCGGCTCAACAGAATCTACAACTCCCTGCAACAGAACAGAAGACGGATTTTCAAGTTTCGATAGCTGGGCCATCTTCATAAAAAAAAAAAAGCAAAACATACTCGCTTGCAGACAAAGACAACTCCCCAGAAGAAAGTCAAGAGATTTTCTCCTTATGGCTCGCGTTCTATCTTACCGGAGACTTTAGATGAAAGTCTTCTCCTGGATACTCTTATACTTGAGGCCCAAAGGGCCAGTGATTGGGTTGTGGTGGCTTGCCCGAACAAGCCACCGATTGACAAATGAGGATACTAAGCTGGAACTGCCAAGGATTGGGCAATTCCTTGACAGTTCAAGCGCTAAGGGCCTTAGTGGCTCAAAAACGGCCCGACATTGTCTTTTTGATGGAGATAAGGAATTAGGAACATGTTACGAAAATTCAGAAGAGGCTGAACTATCAAAGAAGTTTTGTAGTAAATCCTTTAGGTTTGGCTGGGGGGATGGTGCTTTTTTGAGGGACAATATTTCTCTTACTATTAATGCTCACAGTTCGCATTTTATTGATGTTGTATGTTTTGAAGATAGTTGTGTATCCCTTATGTGTATTACTTATCTGCATGCACCAGCGGTATTAATCAGAGACAGTATTTATGGGCGGATTTGAGGCAACTCAGCCACTTACACACTTTGCCATGGCTGTGTATAGGTGATTTTAATAACGTTTTACATCATTGAGAGAAAATAGGAAAGAAACCAGCTGAGCAGTATAGATTACACTCCTTCAAAGAATTATTACATGATTGTGCATTGATGGATATGGAGACAAAGGGTTGTGCCTATACTTGGGTGAATCAAAGAAGTGGAGAAGCAGTGGTTAAAGAGAGGCTTGATCGAGCTTTATGTAATATAGAATGACGAATGGCCTATGCAGATGCTGAAGTTCAAGCTTTACCCGCCCTAAGATCGAATCACAGTCCGCTGATACTTACTACGATAATTAACTCGGTAAGGAGGCGGAAGACTTTTACCTTTGAATCTTATTGGCTGCAAGATGCCAACTACCATAGGGTGGTTTCAGAAACCCGGTCCTCTATATCACTTGCTCTATCCACTATCTCCAAGAAGCTCCAAGCTACAACTGCAGGCTAAGCGGAAGCAAACTGAAGTTTAAAGCAGGACATCATCAAATAGCTCTTCTTCAGCAGCAACTCCAGCAATGTACTAACCAACCTATTTGCAATTACAACAAGGATCGGGTCAATTCTTTGAAGGAAAAAATACAGAACATGTGGTTACAGGAAGAGCACTACCGGGCGATGTGTTCCAGAATTAAATGGATGAGGTGGGGGGACAAAAACACGAGGTTCTTTCACGCAACAACTATCCAACGGCGAAAAAGGAATAGAATCAGCATACTAAAGGACATAAATGATGAATGGATCCGAGAGCCAACTTAGGTGAAAAACAATACATTCAATTTCTTTCGGGATCTTTACACTTTAGTGGGACATAGGGATTTTGGACCTATTTTAGCACAATGTCCTCGAGTAGTGACAGATGAAATGAATACACAACTGACAAGCTGAAATCACAAGGGAGGAAGTAAAACATGCGACATTTCAATCGGGAGCCACGAAAGCCCCAAGACTTGACGAATTGAATGGGCTTTTTTATCATCACCACTGGGACATTTTACAGGAGGATGTTTTTCGATCAGTGCATAATTTTTTCATAACAGGGGTGTTGCCAGCGGACATTAACAGGACTTCAATATCTTTGATCCACAAGATTCTGAATCCCGAAAGGTTAGATTAATTTCGCCCGATCAGTTTATGTAATTTTCTTTATAAAATCATATCGAAAGTATTAGCCAATCGCCTAAAAAATTGCCTACCTTAGTTAATTTTCAAAGAACAGAGTGCCTTTGTGTCAGGCAAACAAATACTAGATAATATCCTCATAGTTCAGGAGGTGCTACATCAATTAAAGACTCGAAACAGAAAGAAAAAGTTTCAGGCGATCCTGAAATTGGATATGAAGAAAGCCTATGATAGGGTGGAGTGAGATTTTTGGATGCTTATCTCCGTCAAATGGGATTTCAAGATCAATGGGTTATGTGGATAATGCACCGTGTCTCCACTACTTCTCTCAGTGTGAAGCTTAATGGCGAACAATTACCTTATTTTCATCTGTCTCAGGGACTTCGACAAGGCGACCCTCTCTCCCCCTACTTATTCATCCTAGTGGCCAATATGCTCTCCACTCTTATGAAATAAGCTGTCGACATGGGCACTCTCAGGGGCATTAAACTTAACGGTTGGTGTCCCATTTTATCCCATCTCTTTTTTTGTTGATGATGCTATCTTTTTCTTGGAGGGTAGAACTAGGGAATGCCAAAATCTAGCAAATATCCTAAATCAGTATTGTCTAGCTACAGGTCAAGAGATTAACAAAAATAAATCTGGTCTGTTTATGGGGAAATCGTGCCCACAGCCACTGAAGATAAACTTGGCCAGTGAACTACGGGTGCCCATTTTGAACAAATCAGGTAATACCTAGGGATACCTTCTGATTGTGGTTCATCGAAAAAGGACATGTTTGCTTGGATCATTGGAAGAGTAAATGCGAAATTGGAAGGGTGGAAAGAGAACTTCATTTCAAAAGGGGGGAAGGAGATTCTGTTAAAATCAGTGGTTCAAGCATTACCACATAATGGAATGTCCATATTTAAGGTCCCAGTATCTATATGCAAGTATATTGAACAGAAAATATTAAGGTTTTGGTGGCAAAACAACAGTAATAGATCTGGAATACTTTGGAAAAACTAGGATCTACTGAAAGAGAAAAAAGACAATGGAGGGATGGGGTTCCGAGACCTACTTACCTTTAATAGGGCCCTTCTGGGAAAGCAGGCTTGGCGACTTTTTCAAGATCCATCGTTGTTGTGGAGTCGAGTGTTCAAAGTCTTGTATTTTCACTCCAAGAACTTTTGGCATGCGGACAAGGGGAACAGACATTCCTGGGGTTGGCAGAGTCTCCTGTTAGGTAGAGATTCGATTATACAATAGCTTCAATGGTCAGTGGGTAATGGCCAATCAATAAAGGTCAGAGAGGACAAATGGTTACCTGTCGGAATTCTTGGCGGGCTAGCAACCATAAATGAACCTCAAACAGTGGCTAGTTTCATTTGTCCTATGCAGAATGACTGGAATGTGGAGCTCCAGACTTGCACATTTGATGAACCCACTGTTAAGGAAATACTTCAGTTAAAACTTTGGCCAGCATCAACAGCAGATAAATTGATCTAGACAGGGACACATGATGGTAATTATACTGTTAAGAGCAGATACAACTTCATTAAACAGACCGCACGCTGAACGGTACACCCTCAAGCCTCTTCTTCGTATCAAACACCCAAGCATGTTTGGAAATAGATATGGAAAGTTAAAACAACACCCAAAATACGCAATTTCCTTTGGTCTATATGCCAAAATGCGTTACCAACAAAGGACAATCTCTTCTGATGACGTATTATTGCCAACCCAGTATGTACACTATGTTCCTCTACCTCCCCCGAAACTACAGAACACTTATTTTTGTATTGCCCATGGACACAAGGCATGTGGAACCATTCCCAAGTACAGATTAACATTTTGGCTTACAACACAAACCGAATGGATGCATGGATAGCTGACTTACTAAAACAGAAAAGGGACATACCAGCTTTTGAGTACATTGCAGGCCTCCTATGGGAAATTTGGAAGGCTCGAAACCACTTTGTGTTTCGCCATCAACGCATGTACTCGGACTAGCTCGTTGAAACAGCCTTTGCCCTGGCTAAGCTCCACATCAGCACTTAGCAGCAGGAATCGAGAAATCGCACCACTTTGCTGAACCCTAATCGGATATGGTTTCCACCGCAGTAGGGCATGGTGAAGATCAATGTGGACGGAGCTTTCCCCACTACGAATCAAATGGGCGCGATAGCAAGCATCGCTCGCGATCACACGGGTAGCTTGATCGGAGGATTCACTCGCACCGTCTCAACATCCTCTGCTCTCGAGACGGAGATCCAAGCATTATTATACACTCTCAAGGATCTGTTACAGCAACAAAAAACTGTATCTCACCTGGTGTTAGAGTCCGATAACCTCATTCTGGTGAAAACCATCAATCGGTGCCGTCTGCCGCCATGGGAGTGTCAAGCCCTCTTTGCCGAAAGCGAAGAGCTGTTGCAATATTTCCAAAACCTCAAGGTGAAGCACTGCCGCCGAGAAGCAAATGCCCTAGCTGACTAGGCCGCCAAGGCTCACGGAAGAGGGTCCATTTCGCCTAATTGGATTAATTCTCCTCCTCAACTTATGATAGACATGCTTTGTAATGAAGCCCTAGTTAAGGGTTGTTCCTATTTTCCTACGTGAATCACAATATCGATATATTATCCTTTTCGACCAAAAAAAAAAAAAAATGCTGCTCGTTGAGTAAAAATGTGCATGTTCTCAAGATCCGGGTGGAAACAAATAGAAGGATTTGTTCAACAAGGACATGAAAACATACTAGTGAATCTGGGAGAAAAAAAAGATGAGATCCTTCATCTCTCTCGTCTTTTCCGGTTGATGATCCATCCATGCAAAATCACTATTCCATGAGAATAATTAAATAAATGGTCTTGAATGAGGATTGTCTCTTGCCCACTCATGGATCCAACGGTGTTCGAAAGGTTAACTTATTGTGGAATCTCCGAATCTATATTTATCTTCGAATTTCAAAAGTAGTTTGTCGATTAAGATTAGTAGTAAGCATGATCCGAATGGGGCCAGTCCAACAGCTAGCCGACCCACATAGTGTTGGTCTCTAATTTTTTAGACTGAAGATCAACCCTATTGAGCATAAGACCGAATATGTGGGTGTGGTTTTTTGTTTTTGTTATATTTTTGCATTCATTGAAAGAATAAATGAACTTTTTGAAATTACATATTCATCGACAATCAATATTGAGCAACCAAACAGTGAATGTCGATACAAATTTGACAGAAATCTGAGATAAGGCAACAATAGAAATTTTCACTTGCCAAGAGCAACAAATCATAATACACGCCACGTAAAATAAAATAAATAATAAAAATTCCAAAATACATAACATAAAACATGAATTATAGATCTATCTATCTTGTCCTTTCATAAAAGATTACTTCAAATTTTGAATACCTAAAAACAAAACAATCACGGTCAAAACATAACAATAATTTTAAAGTGAAATTACTACTAGTGCAATAGATAGAACATTTCACCACTTATGATTGATAATAATCTCCTCCAGTAAGACAATCTATATCTTAAAAAAAGAAAAAGAAAAAAGCATTCGTACATTAGATATATCAAGGAACTAACAAGAAAAAAGAAATATGCATGACTTAGACTTACCAAATTCAGACTTTTCGGCATTCTAAATGCCCTATTCAACATAAATAGGCTTACCCAATCCAAATCACCAAGCCGTCCTCAGTCCTTCAAGCAAAACTGATGTGGCGTAACCATCACTATAACCAAATCAACAACCCATAGTTGCCTTATCGTCTGCAACCCTCAAATTCACCTAATTCAAAAGAGAAAATCACTAAAACCTTAAATCTAATTTATCCAAAATATGGAGACATAGCGAAAAGGTCCATTCCAACAAAACTTAGCCTATCGTCCACAACGCCTCGTAAGAGATGAATCGGCCAAAAAAGAAATAGATATGAAACAATGAAAAGAATCAGGTAATTGCCTATAGCAATGGAGATACAACTGATTTAGTCACCGGAGGCAGGGGCCCAAAGGGAGGGGAAGAGAATCTACTGTTGAGTTCAAATGAGTAGAGAGAAGATGAAGAGACCGCCCCAAAGAGATGGAAATAGAAGATTTCAATGATAATATAAGATTGAGGGAGAGAGTGAGAGTGAGACTCTGCAAGAGGGAAACAACGGAAGAAGAGAAGGGGCAATTACAGTTATATACCTAGAGTTTGGAGAAAAAAGAGAGATAATTACAAGGTTAGTCCAAATTGCACTAATCCTAGAGCCCTAGAACCAAAACCGATGTAGTTCCCTTAAGAACTAGACCATGATCGCTTGGGTTGGGTCGGTCTAGGTTCAATCCTGGATCGGTGCTCACTCTAGTTGTGACGCCCTTCCTCGGCTCTAGGTACCTAGGTAGTGAGAACCAAACTCACACCGCTAGCTCGGAAGGCTAGGGGTCATAGTCATGTTGATTTATCACTTTTTGATGTCTCTAATTTAAAACCCAACATAAGACTTCAGTTTCACTCACCTCCTTATGGAAGACGGATAAATGCTCGAATGTGGACATATCTAAGATAAGACATGAAGGGTCGCTATTTCCATTAATATATAATTTCAAGACCAAAATGGATATATGATAAAATCATTTACTTATAATGGAATGGTATACAAAGTCAATAGATATCAATAAAAACAAATAGGATTTAAGGCTACGCAAACCGTTGAGGGTAGATCTAGTTCTGAACTAAGATGAACTATTGTAAGGGGATTTATTGAAGCTATTGAATTTAGAATATGGTAAAGTAACTCTTGGATGGGGAACTACTCCTTTTATGGGTGTCGTAACGACTCTATCTACAGTATTCCTATTTATTATTTTAGAAATTTATAATTCTTCCATATTGGATGGAATTTTAATGAATTAGATTTACAATAAGTGGGAGTTCTTAACTTAACATCCGTACAAGCTGTACGAAGTACTTGAAATATGATAAAGAAGTACCCTTCTTGCAATCCTTCCAAAGGAGTCGTAAATTAAATAACATAACTCAGCGCGTAGAATCTCTCTCTCTCTCTCTCTCTCTCCATCTAGATATCTCAGGTGACCGTCAGTCTGAAATTTCAACTCCATAGAGAGAGTAGTGCTCCAAGGAAGTGGCAAACGGCGAGGAGAAGCAGCGGCAGCTCGCGCGGAGAGAGGCGCGGATCGAGAAAAGAGAGGTTTTTTTCGCGGATCTTACGTTGGTATCTTGATCAAGGTCCCGATTAACATGTGCTGCATAACAAGGACAGTTTGCCCGTCACATGATGCGGACAAGACGCCAAAATATGAATACGATCTGTCCGAAAATTAGGAGGTCCCCATCATCATCATCATCGGTCGGTGGCTCCCCCGTTCGCATAAGAAGCCGCACCCTCCTCTCCTTATCGCTTCAGTTCCTCCTCCTCTCCAGCCAGCCTCTCTACAGTCTCCCGGAAACACTCTCTCTCTCTCTCTCTCCCCATTTGCGGTCCACGACGCAAAAGGTCCCCCGCCCCCTCCCCATGCAGATTTGAAACCCCATGGCTGGTCCAAAAAACAGCTCGCCGCCCTCGCCCCCCGAGTCGACGACCAAGCCGCGGCCCAAGAGAGCCCGGGACAGCAGCAAGCACCCGGTCTACCGGGGCGTCCGGATGCGGGCCTGGGGCAGGTGGGTGTCCGAGATCCGCGAGCCCAGGAAGAAGAACCGGATCTGGCTGGGCACCTTCGCCACCCCGGAGATGGCTGCGCGGGCCCACGACGTGGCCGCGCTGAGCATCAAGGGCGGCGCAGCTACCCTCAACTTCCCCGAGCTCGCGGAGTCGCTGCCCCGGCCGGCCTCCAACTCGGCGCGCGACATCCAGGCCGCCGCCGCCAAAGCTGCTTCCATGGCTTGTCCGCATTCAATGCAGTCGTCGTCACTGTCCCCGTCCTCGTCCTCGTCCTCCTCGTCCCCATCATCATCATCAATGCCGATGCCATCGTCTTCATCGTCATCAATGATCGACACGTTATGGCCGCCGGCAGACGAGTCGACGACGGAGGAACTGAGCGAGATAGTCGAGCTGCCGAGCCTCGGTACGAGCTTCGAGTCGCCAGAGTCGGGGAGCGAGCTTGTGTTCGCAGACTCGTTGGACGGCTGGGTGTTTCCGCAACTTCAGGACGAGGATTCCGGTCTCTTCAGCGATCAATGGTTAATGGCGGAGAGCGTGATCAACGCCGGTTTTGAGGACTCTTTGTGGGATTACTAATGTCAGTAGCACGTCTCTCTCCATGCGCATCTGTTCTCTCTTTCCCTCTTTTTTCTCTTTCAAGTTGTTACATGTTTCCCTTAACATGTTTCCCTTTAGTTCTACATATTCGAATTCGACCAACTGTATATTTTATGTAGAATGTCCGTGCTTTTTAGTGCGGTGCTGAGTTTCGTACGCTGCACTTATGAAACGTACAATTTCTATCAGAGAAAGGATACTTGTAGTCCTGCCTGAGATAGGAAACGGACAAACTAGTCAACATCTTCCGCACGTGTTCTTGCTGATGAAATTTCATGGTGAATTAACGATTTTTTGGAAGAAAATTATAATTTTTCTTTTTATATAGATACACCTAGGCGGCGCGACAAAATGTAGCATAATGAAAAAGAAAAAAAAAGGACCTAAAAGAATTGGCTAGTTAGGAGGTTTGACTATTGTTAGTCGTGACTCGTCATTCACTAATCTTGCGAATTTACCGCTAAAAAGCCTCCTTCTGACTTTGGTGTAATGCCAACGGATATATTCTTAAATTCCCTTAGTTTACCATTAAAATAATCCGCATTTTATAGGGTTAATCATGAATCAATTGACTTAGCATCAATCATAAGTCGAATTTCAATCAACTTACCAATCCCAAGCAATATTCAAGTATTAGATCATCGTACAAACATTGGATTAGGGATGCAAACTTTTAGCTTGGCAAATAAGAGACGTAAGTTTAATGAGAAAATTGTCCAAAAAGTCCTCAACATGTTATATGGAAGCCAATTTGGTCATAAACCTTTTAATTGTGCAAATTTAATTCCAAACATTTTCACAATTTGTCAGTTTAGTCCAAAACCTTTCGATTTTGCCAATTTAATCAAAAACATTTTTGATAATTTGCCAATTTAATTTTAAACCTTTTGACGATTTGTCAATATAGTCTTTTCGACCGAATATCCAAATAGTAGGTTTAGGATTAATTGACAAATCATCAAAATGTTTAGGATTAAATTGGTACAATTGAAAGGTTTATGATTAAATTGGCAAATCGTTAAAAAGTTTAGAACTAAATTGGCACAATTAAAATGTTTATGATTAAATGGATCATCATACAGTAGGTTTTGAACAATTATCCCTAAGTTTAACTCTTGTTGTGATTGAGAATGAGTCGGGTCTTTTTTTACTAGGGTTTGACGAGGAACCAGCCCTTGTAAACTTGCATGGAGTCTTAATTACACGAGAAGAAAACTATGTTAAAAACTCACACGAGGGTGTGGCGACTCGTGATGTACTAAAAGCGACAATTGTAACCTCAGCTACAATTAGCCATTATAAAAATGTATATGGTGGCATGGAATAAGGCAGAAGCAAGCAATGCAAGGACTTTAGTTTCAATTTAATTAGCGCCACCTCATGCAATGGAAAATATCTTAGATTCTCAGGTGACCCTTTTCCTTTGAAAAGACAAAAGGTGACATAATTAATGTTATTTCTCACTTTGTTGTTTCTTGTTAGAACGTAAAGCCAAGTGATTGGTGACGAGTTCCCTCAATGAGAAAAGGTGGAGCATGATAATTGAGAATGTAGTACTGTTACCTTCCATCATTGTCTCTAGAATCCTAGACGTCATTGCTTTCGTTCTTGATCGATTGCGATGAATGGAGAAATTTGCTTCTTTTTTTTCGCTTTTCAAAGATTGAAACAAAGGTGTACTAAGACACGTTGAAAGGAAGACATTGCCTCTTTGAAACAAAAGACAACGAAACAAAAGCAAGACTAAATACACCGGATCAATTATTATGATCCGTCAGATTTTTAAGACTTTGCATGAGATTCACATGATTCAACGGATGATACGCATTGCGCCAAGTGCATCCAATAACTTCACATTTAGAAAAAAAGTGATGGTAAATGATTTTCTTTTGATGATGTATATTTATTGGGTGGTTGAGATGACTTAATTTTGATTAATGTTTATATTGATAGGATCATTTTATTCTTAATATCCATTGTCATTTACCATGTTATTTGAGAAGTGAATTATATAACTCTATCATTTAAAAGTGCCTTTTCCTCAAGATTTTGTCTCGAGGAAAATAAAGAGAGGAAATTATCAAAAAATCAAAAACCTATTGTATGGATATTAATTCGATTATAAACTTCTCAATTTGCCAATTTAAGCCTTCAAATTTACTTGAGAATTCAACATGATCATTCCGGCTAACTTTTGTTAGAAATTATTGACGTGATGGTCCAATCATTGCAACGGTCTTATGCAGCTTTATTGCTATATTAGCGAAAGTTGACTAAGAACTACATTAAAATCTGAAGTAAAGATGTAGAGCTAAATTGATAAGATTAAAGATTTTAATATCGAATTAGCATGCATATAATACATTTCGTACCGATTAAATGATTTCCCAACAGCAAAAATAAGAAGAAGGGTCTCGTTTTCCACGTCGCTCAACGTGTTTCATGAAAGCACGAAAGATGGTCTTCAACGTCAACGTCATGTCATAGATCTCGACAAGCAAACGCCATGAGTTTCACAGTACCAACCAACCGCGAAGAACGAAGTAAAAAGTTTGATGTGATCCCCGATGCTTTTCAAAGGTCGAAGCAAAACACCAAACCCTATTTTCCTTTCGCTTCTGCGACCTCTCGCCATCGGCAACGAATCCGCTGCTTCCGGAGCTTCGCCTTCAAACCTTTGGAATGATCACGAAAGAAGCAAAGCCGCATCAGCAGACAGTCCAAATTGCATTTGTCTTGCTGATAAACCTCTATTTTAGCAGAATTTGTACTCTGTGCAGCACTTTGCTGTACTCTGTGCCGCACTTCTCGCACCATATTCCAATTCAATTATGTAAGTTTCTCTTTACATAAACGTTGTCGACGAGATCTAGAGACGCGCCTTTCGCGTGCTAATGAGTCACCACCGACGTGTCTCGCGCTGTGAATTTGAAACGCGGCCGCTATCGACACGGTGAGAAATAGCAGACGCGTACTTGTAAGATCCATCCAGCGTTGGTCAGGGAAAATAAGATCTCCGTCGGGGTCCCTTCTGATTTAGTACTGGGGGGGGGGGGGGGACCAGGTGATGGAAACCCTACGAAATACAGTACGAGGGACCATTGGATGGACATCGACATGTACATTGCGAGGGAGCAGAACATTATGGGTACGCTTGTTTATGTATCTCCATGACTGACGGGTGGGAACTGACCCGCCATAACAGGACTTGACGACCAAGTGAAATCTACCATACGCCAACAAGATTAGGGTTTGCCGTATTCGCGCGTTCTTTGCACCGTGCATAAATCATTTTCCGGTCTTTATCTTTCTATTCACAAACCAAACGAGCAGTTCGTTGATTTTATGTATGGCTTATGCATTTTCGGTGTGGTGGTAGACTAGTAAGTGCACAAGGAAAAATTACTAAAACGGTCCTAAATTTATTACAATTTTTCCAATTCATAACTAAACTTTTTTTTTACATTTGTGTCAATTCAGTCTATTTAGCCAATTTAACTACCAACACCGACGTGTCAATTTTTTAATAATTTTTTGTTTTTTTTTCCTCTTTTCTCTTTTTTTTTTTTGTTTTTTCTTTTCTTCTTCCTCTAGCCGATCGCTGAACCGGCCAGAGGCTAGGGCCAACGAGGGCGAGCCTCGGCCACCCCTAGTGCGGCCTTGCCATTGCGGCGTAGGGTGAAGCTAGCCCTCACCCTTGTCATGGATGGGTGAGCTCAACCTCATCCAACGATAATCGGGCTAGCCCTTGCCCTCGCCATCATGGCGCTAGGTGAGGTCAAGCCTCCTTAGTGGCTAATGAGGTTGACCTCATCAACCCTTACCTCTAACCAGTTTAGTGACTGGCCAAAGGAAGAAGGAAAGAAAAAAACAAAAACAAAAACAAAAAAGGAATAAAGGAAAAAATTATTTAAAAAATTAGGATTAATACTCTGAAAAACCCCAAATTGGTACACATGTGATAAATTTACCCTAAACTATTTTTTTGACCACCAAAAACCCCAAACTGGTATACATTTGACAAATTTACCCCAAAACCGGTACACTTGTGATAAATTTGCTCTCTATTAGTTTTCGTTAAATTTTACTATCAAATTATTAAGTTAAATGACACATGATAGTTGACTGGTATACTGATTTGAGATTTTATGCGTCGTTTGTCACAGTTTACAATTTTTTTTTTATTTTTTTGTGGTATTAATTTAATTTAGCGGATGATATATTTGTTACATATTTACTAGTTTAGAATTTTTTGCGGTCGAATAAATTAGTTTAGGGTAAATTTGTCATAAATGTATTAGTTTATGGTTTTTTTATAGTCAGTCAGGGTAAATTTGTCACAGGTGTACCAATTTGGGGTTTTTCATGGTCAAAAAAATAATTTGGGTAAATTTGTCAAATGTGTATCAGTTTTGGGTTTTTCAGGATATTAACTCAAATTAATATGTCAACATTAATCGGCCAAAATTAGTTGGATAAACTGAATTAACATAAATATAAAATGTTTAGGACTAAATTGACAAAAAAAAAAGTTTATAATTGAATTGAAAAAATTGCAATATGTTAGGACTAATTTAGTAATTTTCTCGGTGCGCAAATATTTGGCATGGGACGGTAGGTGACGAGCAATTTCAAAGGCCACAATCATAAGGGCTTTGGCTCGTCCTCACTCTGTAATCTTTTCGAAAAGAAAAAGGGAGGGGAAGACAGCTTTATGCATATGGTATGCTGAAAGTTGCAGATCTCCTGTTCATGAGGACATCCTCGGATTCTAAACAAAAGATGCCGTACCAGCAACAGGGAGATGATCAGCTTTTGTATGCCCTCCACGAGGCAGCTTGGAGTCCCTCGGTCAAACGACTTTACCATGTGTGCCCGAAGATTCAGTTGAGGTTCAGAGAAGCGCTCCAACGGTCGCCAGTCGCGACGCAATCGCAAGCGAGGCTGAAAAGGGCTAAAACCTAGTCCTTTAACTAATTTTCCAGTATAATCATTTCGGCCAATTTTAGTTTGAACTTGTTGATGTAGATGCCTGTCATTAGTGGTGTGCAACCGGACCGGGTATATCCAGTTCCCGAACCGGCCTACCTGAAAAATAGGGTCGGGAACCGATTCCTGTTGAAACCGGTTCTCAAAATTCGGAATTAGTTTAAGCACTATCCATGCTACACAGGATGATCAATATCCATGTTTGCAATTGCTTATCAAAATCGGCCCCAATGGCTATATTGTCAAATTTCAAAATGTTAAGAACTTAATTAACCAAATTAAAATATTTATAATTGAATTAGTATCTATACAATAGATTTTAGATTTTTCTAGTAATTTTACCCGTGCGCTCTACCACCATGCATGCATGTGACGTACATGTTCTTCTCCTTATGAACTTGATTTGTTGATGGGAGGTTCCTTCTACAATTCAAGTTACTCTTGTCTTGATTGAGTAATCTGTCCATAGATGGGGATCACCATCTCATCTCATTACTCATCAGGTTCGGCAACCTCGGGAGTGTTGTCCTGCATGGAAGGGTTTCTCTAGAAAACCCAATTTGACATGAAGGTGTTGGAGAAGCTAATAAGCATCGAAGCATATCTTCACTTGACGGTTTAAGTTTTAGATAAGTCAGCACTAGCTTTCCAATTCTCCGAACGGTACTATGATGCGATGAATGTTCCAATCAATCTTGACCCACATTAGAGTCACTGATCGACATCCCCCCACGTGCTTCGCATGGTCCGTTCCTTCCAACTTCACATCATGCTGTCTTCTTGCTAAAAGGAGTGGACGAGATGGAAGGAAACATTGACGATAACAGCAAAGCATCTTTGCCACATTTTCGCATATGCCAAAGCTCGTTTTTAGCTGTTCCGACCACAAGAGAACTTCACTTAGAATTTTCTTGTCGTCGAGGAATAGAGGGCAAATTGTCTAGGTTTTGGCTCTTTTGAAGGAAAGCTACTGATCCATGAATTTCTTAGGCCGTTCCACTTCCGAATGTTGGAATCCCGGATCGACTACTGCTTTTTTTTGGTCAATAATAGTGCTTCATTCATTCAATTAAAACGACAAGCTTTACATGGAAAAGATAAGTTGGAATCAGAACACAAGATAGTCCAAAGGGGATTGGGTGGTTGGCGCTGCCAATTGGAAGGAAGAGATTTAAGGCGGGATGCCTTTGCTACCCAATCTACAGCGTGATTGGCTTCTCTCGGACAAAAGGCGACACCGACTACTGCTTGATCTTAGGGGATTACTACAAGAAATATCGTCGAGGTTTGCACCCAATATCAAATGCCATTCCCACGTTTAAAACCTACGACTTAGATCATGAGCACTTTTCACTTTTGTATCCACTTGCATCCCCGTAACCCCACCTATTCACAGAAATTGGTTATTGTCCTTTCTCAGATTGCCCTTCCCCGAAAAAAAAGGGAACGACAAACCCCAACACACATTCTTTTCTCATCTAGCTCGACCTCCATGGCTGCAAGCCGTGATCTCCCTAAGAGAGAGGAGTGAGAGTGGGTTGTCAGGCAGAGGGGCATCGGAAGCGGCATCACTGCGGCGGTGGCAATGACAAACTAATGGTTTTTTTTAGGTTAATACTACGAAAAATCCTAAACTAGTATACATATGATATATTTACTCCAAACAAAAAGCTTCGAACTAATATGCCTATACAAATTTACTCTCCATTAGTTTTTATTAAATTTTATTGTCAAATTACTGAGTTAGATGACAAGCGATAGCTGATGAATGTACTAGTTTAGGGTTTTACCTTTTGTTAACCGTTTGTGATTTTTTGTGATAGTAATCCAATTTAATAAAAACTAATAAATTTGTTACAAATGTATCGATTTAGGATTTTTGTAGTAAAAAAGTTAGTATGAGTAAATTTGTCACAGATGTAACAGTTTGAGGATTTTGGTGGTCAAAAAATTAATTTGAGTAAATCTGTCATAGATATATAAGTTCGAGGTTTTTTGTGGTATTAGTCATTTTCTAAAAGTGATTGTGGTTTTTTATATAAATGTACAATTGAAGGACTTTTTTGTAATTATCCCTTTATTAAAGTATACATTGTGTGAAAAAGTAAACTCAAGAAAAGGTGCGAAAAAGTAAACTCAAGAAAAAGGTGTGGGTCATTCCATGCATGGACATGAGGTGGTTGTCCAAGCTATTAAAGTATGGAATTCGTCATTTGAGACCCATTAATTCATATGGTGAATGGAGGGATTTTGGTTAAATAATATGAATATCCTAACTTTGACTCGTACAATATTTCACGGTTGCACGAAACTTCCTTGTATTCGAGATGGTGTCCGAATCAAGTCGGGAAGTAATCATTCAAGTTGTTGAAACTTGGAACTCGTCACATGATAATTTCTCATTTCGCAAACCGTCAATTCACTTTGTATTCGAGATGGGTTTTGTGAATTGTATTTCTAGACTAAACTTATTTTACAATCCTCTTGCAGTTGCTTTCGGTTCAAGATAAGAAATGAGGTACATGGGACACCAGCATACCACGTGCTTCCGGGGATGAACCATCAAGAAAGTGCCGACCACCTAACATGCGCCGGGCGACGAGGTTCTTTTCAATGCGGCCGTGGTCACACGACCCTGATGGATGCACAGTTGGGCTCACGTCCTTCCGTAACTTGTTCTTTTCTACAAAACGGCGGACCACCTGATCAGGTGATAGCCCATGCTTTGACCCGAGGAAGGATGGAGACCAATTTATCGATTGAGGCAGGGAGCAAAGGTGGTGTCGGACGAAGGAGACACCGCTGGACGGGCGTCGTCCGTCCTTCGATGTTTGGGGTGAAAAAAGTTTCCCATTGTACCGTGTTTTGGTCAGGAGCGCAATGTCGACAGCGGTTGGTGGGAACAGCCTTTTGCATTATTTTCCTTAAAGCTGAGGGCCTTAATGAACGTGCGAATTCATGTTGCCCCACGAGCTAATATTCACTTTGGCTTTATGCACTGGCTGTCCTTCGTGGGGGCAAAGCTTCGATTTACCTTCTCAAAGACAGAGGGACCACGTGCGGATGCGAGTGAGCGAGACCGACCCATCTAGTCCGGTCAACAAAAACATACTAGGCTTGTCACGCAGTGATCATTCATATCTTTAAGTACAATCATACGTTGAAAAGACAATTTACCTCTCCTAACAAATTTTAAACTTACTAGACCCCCACGAGCTTCAACCCCCATCTCTCATTCAACACCCCCCCCTCCGACTGTGCCACCTTGTCGTCGACCCCAACTTACTACATCCGTCAACACCGTCCCCACCCTTATCTCCACTTGCATCATCATCTCCCTCTTCCACCATTCATACTAGTCTCTTGCTCATCCGACGCACCCGTTCAACATCCCATTGAACGGACCTCCATACATGGTAATGATGGTAACTCCCAACGTTGGTCTAAGATTAGAGCCGCCACGGGTGATTTTAATTGAGATTGCCAATAGCCTTGTTAGGGCAGCCACCATGATGGTTGGGACAAGGTTCGTGACCTTAGTTTGACCTGGATGATCTCGATCTTAAGTTGTCTATATCTTGGAAAAGGCCGGCAACCTCGGATTAAGGTCCATGCCATTGCCCTGCGACCTCAGCTGAGACCACCCTAGAGAGAAAGATCTCATTGGTACCAAGAATAACAGGCAGAGAGCAAAGGGGAGGTTGGCAGATGGGGACAGCTAGCCAAGTAGTGGCAAAAGACGGCTGCGACCAACAGATCTTAGGTTTTTCCTTGGTTTTGGGCGAGTCTTTAGGATCTCATTATGGGTATTTTTAAAAGTAAAATGAACATTTTTAAAATAGGGATACAAGAATGATTGATGTGAAGATATAAAGTGGTTTTCGAAGATAAAACTCAAATATGCATTTGATTTTTTATAAAATAAAGGTGTGTAAGCAGTCATGAGTGAAATTCAGTATATGCTTTTGGTAATCTTCATTTCAGCTTTATATGGAGGGCTTTTTTCGGTTGTTATGAAATTTTCCTCGGCTAATCTTCACCGATGCACACCCGACTCATGTATATCGACTACGGTTTTGCCCACACCAAGGCGATGTGATCAAATACAAAATCTGCTGCATCCGAGCTAGGCGCTTCACGACTAAGTCAAGCAAAATTAATTATCGCTCTTTCTTCAATTGGTAATATAATTATCATACATCCGCAAGCAAGTCCCATGCGAAAACCTGGCTAGACCAAGGTAAGTTGTCGTTCAAAGAAAAATCAAATGGCTGGCTAGTGGGCCGGGCCGAGAGATGTTAAAAACAGCATAGGCAGGAGACCTACATCATATGATTAGCCCGACAACGATGAGCAAAACCAGGCCCAAGACAACATCATCCGACAAAATGCAACGTTGTGTGGCTACTTGTGAAGGTTTCTAGTCGTAATATTTGCCTTGGGTAAATAATAAAAAAAAATAGAAAGGTTCAATGTAAATTGCAATATTAAGGTTCCATTTATTTTTACATAAAATGAATGATTTGAAAAAATTGTTCAAAAAATGATTACATGTATGGCTTATGAACATAAATGAACAAAAAATGTTTAGAAAAATTGTTATCAATGACAAAAATATTTTTCATTGATTAATTATTTTAAGTGATATAAGTTTTAAAACATATTTTTTAAATTATTGATTTTTCTCGAAACAAGTAGAGTCCAAAATTAATTATTCTTCCCTCCGTCGTCTTCACCTACCATGATGAGAGTTCGTTGGGGCTTCCTCCCTTGGCTTTTTAGTGCTCAAAGCATCGATATTTGCGTGGTGGCTATGATTGTTTGGACCACCCGGTACTTATAATTGGATGTGTGGTACGACTTTTTAATATCGAACAAGATGAGGGATACTTTTGTCAAGAAAATTTAATGGCCCTAAAAGGAATCTGATTTGTGTAGCGCCATAGGCTTTTTAAGACGAGGGATGCAATGGACACTTGCAACGCCACTTAACATGGCATTCGCATTGAGATCAGGAGATTCGTTGAGAATAGATTTATCAAAATGGATCATAAATCCATTTCTGAACTTATAGTTAATGGGTTGAATTGTTTATGCGGATTAGTTATATTTAATAAATATGTCATAGGCGAATTTAAAATAGTAAAGCCAAAAATAATATTGGTGTTAAATGAGTTCATAATTTACTTAGACCCAATCCACATCTATAACTTTATCTAGCCCTCACATAATATGGCACTTGCTCGCTTGCTTCACACTCTTGCTATAGTTTGTGCATATTCAAAATTCTGGAAAAAAAGGACAATATCTTAATATGAATTTCCACATTTTCTCATAGACCTCACAAAACGACATGAGCACACGTGTACACACTTATTTTTTTCCCCTCTCTAATTTTAATAAATGAAGAGGGAGAGACGTGTCAACAAAAATTATTATTGAAAAGAAAAACTAAGAAAATTTTAAAATTTTGCCAGATTTCGAGCAATTTTATCAATTGGGGATTTTAAGGTATGGGCAAAACACAAGCGGCCAAAGACTTTCTTCTGATGGCTCCAGGTGGTAGTGCAGGATCTTGACGGCAATCTCTGGGAGCGCGTGATTGGCGCCGTGACGATCCAAAAACCTCGCTGACTTGGGGGAAATAAATAACTCACGGACATAAACGTTTTTATAAATGCAAATTAAATCCCAAATTTTCAAAAGAGTGATTAAATCCCTTTGATGAATAGTATTAGAAAGGATGCAGCTATTTGGGAACGATATCAACATAATCTTTTTCTTTGGCCGAAGAATAATATCCACTATTTTAAAAGTTGCAATCAATTTCTTTGTATTTTTTTTTTTATTGTTTGAATATTATCACTTTGATCTTTTTCTTTAAATAAGACAAGCAAATCATTGTTCTTGATGGCTTTTTATATGGAAAATGTAATTTTTATGTAATAAAAATAGGAAACCTGTTAACTAAGGGTACACATGACAAAATTTCTGAAACATAAATCAATTTCTATTTTATGGACGAGTTTCTAAGCAAAGAAACGTGTTTGATAACAATTCAAAATTTCTATTTATAGAATAAAAAATCGTTTGGTAAAAGAATAAATTTTCTATTTCTAGGAGCGGCGACGACTGGCGTCCTGCAACTGGCGGCGAGTGGCCGAGTCCGAGTCCAACGTCCGGCGTCCAATGCCCGTAGTTCGGCATTCGACGGTCAGTGGCTGGCATCTGGCATTCGACGTCCGGAGTTCGACATCCGGTGATCGGCATCCAACATCCGAAGTCCGAAGGGCCGGTGGCCAACGGCCGAAGTTCGGCGGGCGATTGACATCGAACGGCCAGTGGCAAGTGACGGGTGGTTGCGGTGAACGTTTGGTGGTCGGCAATGGGCCTCCGACGTCCAGCGGCTGGCGATGAGTGGCTAACAACCGACGGGCATTCAATGGCCAACGATTGACAACGAGCGACCGGAGTCCAGTGGCGGGCGGGCGGTGGCAGGCGGTCAACAAGCAACAACGAGTGGCGAGCGTCCAAAGCATCCCACAAGTGGCTTGTGGGCGATGGGCGTAGCAAGAGTGAACGATGAGAAAAAATTGATTTCTCATTTTTGTTCCAGAAATAAAAAAAGCTAGAAATTTTAACTTCCGATTCCTATTCCAAATCTATTTCTAGAATATAAATCTATTTCAGAAATAGAAAAATTAAATTGCGTTACCAAACGGATTTATGTTCCAAACCTGTTTTGGGGAACAAAAAAATAAGAGAAATTGAGAAATAAAAATGTTGTCATGCGCATCCTAAGTTTCCCTTTTTGAAGATGGAAAACTTTTGGTTGAGGTTTGACTATTTATTTCTCAAGCTAACGACGCAGTCAGCCAAACATTTTCCTATCATAAATTGCATGTGCGGCAGTTCTAAATTAGATTTTTGATATAGGGTCACCTTTAATTGATGTTTACGTCTTAATTGCACAGATCAAAAGATTTAGGAAGTTTTGATGAAAATTTTAGGACCCAACTACCCTAATTGAGAGGTTGGGACCTCGATTCCTTACTGTATATAAGATTTAGGATTTCTGTGAATTTTTTTTTTGTCCAACTTCTAGGCGCTTCGAAAGGACCACTTCGTCGGCCAATCCACGGCAAAGCATCGAGATTTCCACTTAAAAAATTAAGTAGCCCGACATTTCATGCCTCGTACCCGGTTTGGCGGGACGAATGGCAGGGGCCTAAGAACTTTTCTCAACAAGAAATCAAACGCAACCGATAAGAAAGCACTTTGGAATGAGACTGGATGCAAAGAGGAGGAGGTCGGCAAAGGCATGCGAATTGCAGGCCGACCAGTCCAACCTTTTGACGCTTGGAAAGCTGTTCGATTGCAAAGATAGGGAATAGCTTGTTCTTATCCTCTTTTAGGTCATGGTATGGCCATTGGACACCTTTTGCTTTTGTCCATTTCATAGGAATAATTCAACTTGACTCAACTTGACTGGTACGCTTTGAGAGTTGTAGGTTCATTTGTCACCTATAAACTTCACCTAAATGGGAAATTTGGACTGTTATAAAGGGAACTACAAACTTGCATGGGCATGAGCCGAACACTAGCTTCCAAAACATTTCCATCGATCAAAAGAGTAGAAAAGAAAAATGGGGTTACTTTTATCATTTATCTGATAAAATCGATCAAGAGGAGGGAAGGGCGAATCCATGAATACACTTGATTTGGTCCAATCTCTTGTGTGCAAGCTGGTTACCTTATTTTTTGTGATTACCGAGTTTATGGAGTGAACTTACCAATAAATACAGGAAAAGAATGCTTTCTAAGCAAGGCGGGACAAGAAAATGTAAGGAGGAATGGCCTTTTGAAATACCTCTTTAGGACAACACATCACCCATTCTATCCTTTCGGATAACCAAATCCAACTCTATAGCCAGTTCACCAAAAAAAATTAGAGATAACCTACATTTGTTCAAATCCAACAAACCACTGGCAGACTGCTTTATAGTAAAGTCATCTACATTGGCAAAATATTCTAATTTTATCTATTCATGGGCTTTCAGGTAGTCAAATCTTTATGGTTTTGACGAATGTTGTGCCCTAGATCATTAAAAAAAAGGAGAAAAAAGTGCTTGAAGTTCTAGATTTTTTGCTTGGAGTACAATCAAGTTCCACACTTTTTAATTGATTCCACTGAGTCATAAACCTTTTTAGGAAAGTACTATCAAGTCCTTTTAATAAACAATACCTAAAATTGCCGACATGCTACTTAAAACTCACTCGCACGTCATCTTTAGATTATGCATTTCAACACAATTTTAAGATTCAACTGCATTTTTATGCGAATTTTTATGACTTAATCCAAACGATTGAAAAGTTCATGACTTGATTGTACTTTTCAGAAAGTTAGGGAGTCGATTGAAACAATCAAAAAATTTATGACTCGATCACATTTCATAAATAAGATTTTGGACTTGCCATACAATTTTTTATTTTTATTTTTTACAGAAAAGGGATAAACCCTTTGAAGTTTGAATCAGTCACTTAAGATTATCAAATCATGTCCAATCGCATTTGAATGATTGATGACTGCTATAATTGAGGTTGGCAAATGGCAGCTAAACAAGATTATAATGGAATTAGTTGACAAGCCAAAGGAGGAATTAAAATAAGGGGGTTGGTTGTACAGAGACTTCTTGAATGATATATTGAAAGAAGCTTTTGAATTTGATGATCTGGGCCTTGACATTGCCAGATTGTGCTCATATATTTTAAATGTGCATTCAATTCCACACACATCTAGGCTCCAAACAAGCTTGTTCGCATGACATATGGCTCCTATTCCTTTTCTTTTCTTTTTTTAAATCATACCCATGTATATATATTTATTTATAATAATATCCTACGAACATACATAAATAGTTGGACAACAAAGAAATTTACCCTAATAAAGATGATTGGAAAGCTCTTACCTTTTAAATTCGAAATGACAGTCAGACATTCCATAAATCTCTCATCTTTTCTTCTATGAAAATCAAAATAATTTTTGAGACAATGGTCAAAATTTTGAATACTATTTTATTTTCCATTAATTTTATCGTTTTTACTATTTCTCTCCATACAACGACAAGTGTTCTATTTTTATATGTTTTACTTTTTTACCTCTACCCCAATCATATAACTTCCTTAATTTTTGGGTTTCTTGACGCACTCTAAAGTTCTATTTGTTTCATGGAAAAGAAATGATTTGAAACATATTTTTCTAAAAATAATCGATTGTATCGCTCGAAATAATTATTCAATGAAAAATATTTATATTATCGACAAGAATTTATGTCTAAATATTTTCATAGAAATGAAAATATTTTTTTTTCCATTCATTTTTGTAAAGCGACACAAATAATGACTTTTAGGGAAATATTTTTCGAATCATTCGTTTTTTGCAAAACAGACGCACATCAAGAGCAAAATCTTATGGGGAGGTAGACCATTCGAGGTGCGCAACAGCTAACTCGAATACAACCTGACCACCGAACCTTAAAAAAAAAAAAAAAAAAAACACTCATGTCGTCAATAAGATGGAAGAGAAACTAAACTTGAGCAATTAGAGCATATAATGATGGATGTAAAAAGATAAATCACTCTAGCCTAAAGTGCACCTTTCTCACCATTAAAGATCTAAAAAGATAAATCATGTCGTTCCATAAATGGTGTAAGCTTTTTAGGTAATTGGTACTACTTACAACTGAAAATGATAGAATAGCCAAGAGCCTAGGAAAAGAAAGAAATTGGATGCGTTACTGGCTAAACCGCCGGCCTAGGTAAACTCCAACCTTTTTTTTTTTTTTTGGTGCTGGAGGAACCGCCTCAACCGATAACCAAAATGTAAACCCCAGGTGCTACTTAAGCGGGAGGATCCACCGCCCTCGGAAACACACTTAAGACACCAAGTAACTCCGCCAGAGTCTTTGCGTTGCAAAGGTTTTGAATTCCTCACCTCCCTCGCAAAGGTTCACTAAAGCCTATCCAGCGGAGCTACCACGGCCGGTGGTAACTCCAACCCTCTTTGTTTCCCACCTAATCGGAATATTAATCACAAAAAGTCGCTAATCATACCAAATTAGTGAGCAAGCAAGCAGGTAAAACCAGTTGGACTTGGCTTTTCTCTGGTTTGTAATGATGGAGACCGTTTACCAAAAATTCACGTTCGGGGCTGAATATTTTCACTAACAAGGGTTTTGCATTGCTGGAAATGGTCTTATTTTGTGTGCCATGCTCAAATTTGGGGTCACTATTAATTTTTTTTTTTTTCCCTTTTGGAGTTTCATGAAATTGTCCACATTTTTGTAGAATTGTTACCTTTACTAAAAGTTGTGCCTTCTTCCATCAATCAAACAACTTCACTTGGGACCACAAAAAAGTAATTAGAAGGTAAAAAAATGGAAATTGCAAGAACACTTGGACCTTTTCTCTTCTCAACAAAAGCATTGCACTATGTCCGTGTGCAACGGTAGTTCCGCTCACACACACCGTTATGTAGCAACTTCCACTATTAAAAAGTTTATGGATTTGGATTTAATATGAAAATCATGATACACGAGTACATCTCTTTGTTTAGGACTACGCAAGATCAATCTTGTAGAGTTACTTCTTTCTAGTGAATTTCGCCTATTTGGATGGTATTTGGCACGGGTTACGGTATATGGGATCCGGCATAATAAATTTTGTTGTGCCGAACAAAATTGACGACATTGACTCGGTCAAATCTGACAACGGAAGTATTCCGCCATCTTATGATCGATACATATAAGCTTTTTCATTCGATTGCGGCTGAGATTTCGCAGCAACAATTTTGCTAATTAGGAAGAAATGCAGTAGGAAGGGGTCCATGTAGAAATTGTCGGTGCGCGCACTCAATTGACAAAACAAACGACAAACCCGTGAACGCAGCTTGGCAACAATTTCCAACGCTACCAAAGTCAACAATCTCAAGTCAAGTTGACTTGGTCTCTCTCTCTCTTTCTCTTTCTCTCTCTCCTCAAGCTCCATTGGATACGCTGCTGCTCCTTTCCCACCACCATAATGCATAATCAAAATCCCTCTGATTCCCATTATCCTAATCCTCAAATAAATTAACCTTAATCCCTGTCCTAATGAAACCCCCGTCTCCACAAGATTCCTGTTCTCCCCCACATTACTCTCCCCCCACTGGTTAAAGCCTGCACCTTTTTCTTCTTCTCTCTCTCTCTCTCCTCTCTCTCTCTGCGCGGTGCGTGCCATTGCATGATGACGACCCTGTATCTTCCTTAGAATTCAAGCAAGAGCAAAACCCACAACGCCTTTCTCTCTCCAAAAGCGACCCTCCATCGTTCCCTACCGAGTGAAGCGCCGTTCGATCGGGCACTGACTCGACGCCGCGCCGGGGTGAATTGGGTAGCCGTCGTCCGCCATGGCCGAGCGCCTGCCGTCTCCGTTCGGCGATCCGGCTCCGACCCTTTCCGACGCGGAGCTCCGGGAGACCGCCTACGAGGTCCTCGTCGCCGCGTGCCGGAGCACCGGCTCCCGGCCGCTGACCTACATCTCCCAGTCGGAGCGGTCGTCGGCAGGGGCCGCGGGGCGGCTGCGGCGGCGGCGGCGGCGCAGGGTCTGGCGGCCGCGCCGTCGCTGCAGAGGTCGCTGACGTTGACGGCCGCGAGCAAGGTGAAGAAGGCGCTGGGGCTGAAGCGGAGGGAAACGGTGAGCCAGAGGAGGGGCGGGGACGCGGCGGCGGCGGCGGGGAGCCAGGGCCGGGCCAAGAGGCCGGTCACGGTGGGGGAGATGGTTAGGGTTCAGATGAAGGTGTCCGAGCAGGTTGACTCGAAGGTTAGGCGTGCTTTGCTGAGGGTCGCTGCCGGACAGGTGCGAATGCTATGTTTCCCTGAACCATGTGTTCTTCGCAGGGTTTGAATTCAAAATTTTGGTGTGCAATTGAGTTGATATTGTTGAAATGCGTGAAATTTTAGTTATTAGTGAGCCATTTTTTAGGTCATGATGAGGCAAAGAGAAGTTACTTGAAAGAGTTCACTGGTTTTACATGATTTCGGCAATTAGGAATAATTGGAAAAAAAATGTTTGGAGAATAATGGTGGTTCTCTCTCTTCAGTTATAATTTGCAATCTTAGCTCTTCTTGTTAATCTTCATTGTAAGTAATTAAGTGCCAAATGGAAGTTTAGCATAATTAGCTCTTTCCCCCTTTGTTCTATGTTTCCAGCTTAATTTTTTGCACTGTTTTATTGTTAGTTTATTGATGGGATAAGGGGTAGCTGCTCCATCATTCATCACGTTGAGCCGAGGATTATATTCTCAATTTTGTCGAGTTTTCTTGGCCACTTCTCTATTTGGGATTAAGTATATCCTTTTAATACTCATTAATCTGTTCATAGTCTTTCCTAATGCAACTTCAATGAAAAAACTCTGTTTATCCAATTGTTTCAGCTTGGAAGAAGGATGGAATCGGTAGTTCTTCCATTAGAGCTGTTACAGCAGTACAAGTTGTCAGATTTTCGCAACCCACAGGAATATGAAGCTTGGCAAAGGAGACATCTGAAGGTTCTTGAAGCAGGATTGCTTCTGCATCCACACCTGCCTTTAAGTAAGAGCGACACTACTCCACAGCGTCTCCGGAAATTAATCCGTGCTGCCTTAGAAAATCCCAGAGAAAGCGAAAGGAATGGTGAAGCAGTGCAGTTCCTTCGGAGCAATGTGATGTCTCTTGCTTCCAGATCTTTCGATGGGAGTGCCTCAGAGACTTGTCATTGGGCTGATGGCTTCCCATTCAATCTTAGGCTGTATCAATTGCTCCTAGAAGCATGTTTTGATGTTAATGATGAAACATCCATGATTGAAGAGGTTGATGAGGTTTTGGAACTCATTAAGAAAACCTGGGTAATTCTTGGGATGAACCAGGCCCTACATAATCTTTGTTTCGCATGGGTCTTGTTCCTGCGGTTTGTAGCAACTGGGCAAGCAGAAAATGACCTGCTTTTTGCTGCTGGTAATTTGTTGATGGAAGTTGAAAGTGATGCAAAGCAGATGAAAGATGAAAACTACTCAAGGGTTTTAAGTTCTACATTGAATTCAATATTAAATTGGGCTGAGAAGAGGCTTCTTGCATACCACGATACGTTCCACAGCGGTAATATTGATGTGATGCAGAGTTTCATGTTGCTATGTGTGTCATCAGTGAGAATTTTAGCTGAAGGTACCTCTCACGAGCATCGCAGGAAAAAGAATGATACTGATGTAGCTTGCGACACGGTTGAGGCTTACATAAGATCATCTCTCCGCATGGTCTATTCTCAGGCAAGTCTAATCTTTTCTTACTCTTCATGCATCATTATCATTATTGTGATAGCAGGACATGCCAATGGCAACTACACAAACAAATCTATCTGCAGTTCTATTATGTTGATGCTTTTTGTTGTGAGATTTCTGCTGGAATCTAGTTCTATTCAGATGAGTGGGCAAGTTTTATACGACTCAACCTTTTTGATGGACAATTCCGACTCTCTCTTTTATATTTAATAAAAAGACTGCTCCTTTCTACATTATTGTGGTCTGACGGATTAACAATTTAATTCTATATTCTGTAATATCTTAGAATGAAGTGCATGGTTAGTCCTGTAGATGTTTGTAGGAACTGTTTATATTTGACTCCGTAAGCTGTAATTTCTTGGGAACCCGTTACAGTCTTTCTTCCTTCATGCTACTATCTAGTAAGTACTGTAGCTATTAGTGAGAACTTTTCCTTTGACTCAGTTGTATTTTCTTCTAAGCTCATTACTGTCTTTGCTCTTCATGCTACTTTCATCGCTGGGATGAAATTCCTTTTCTAATTCTCGAGATTGTATTGTGGAGGATATGGACCCATATGCATAGCAAGACGCATAAGAACAAACAGAACAAACAGTTAATCCTATGAATATCTTGAACCTATGATGGCTGTCAGTTAATTTTCTGCAGTCTTTTCAATTTAAGAATATTTAGTGGTGAGGGACACTAATAAGGCTTTAGATAGATCTTGCGCAAGCATTTGAGGATGCAGTCTAGCTTTAATATAAGGATGCTGTTGGAAGTACAAATTGTTTCCTTTTTTTGATTGAAAACTTTTTCCTTTGTACGTTTAAGACAGAAAAAGGAGAAGATAAGGAAAATATGTAAAAGCCAGCATAATGCTCTTCCTTTCCTCTCTATCCTCGCTCAAGACATTAGAGAACTTGTTGTTAATGAGAAGGAGCTGTTTAGCCCAATATTGAAGAGGTGGCATCCACTTGCAGCAGGTGTTGCGGTGGCAACCCTTCATTCTTGCTATGGGAATGACTTGAACAGGTTCATTTCGGGTATTGAGGAGTTGACACCTGAGGCTATGCAAGTTCTAATTGCAGCAGATAAACTGGAGAAAGATCTTGTCCAAGTAGCAGTTGAAGATTCAGTGGACAGTGAGGATGGTGGAAAGTCTATAATACAGGAGATGCCTCCCTTCGAGGCTGAATCTGTAATAACCAATCTGGTGATGTCGTGGATAAAAACGAGAGTTGACAGATTGGGAGAGTGGGTTGACCGGAATCTGCAACAGGAGGTACGTCACTGATCATCTGCATAATGCAGGGAACATAATGCACTGTTGTTATTCCTGCCAACTCTTGTTTGTTAGTTTCTAAATTTGTCTCACATGTGCCATTTACAACTGATACACGAATCAGTATATATATCATTTGATGCATGCTGGCATGAAGGACTCATCCTTCCTGTTGTCTCATCATTCTTGTCATTATTCTTTGTAGCAAGGTGCATTTCTGAATACTTTAAATGCTCAGTTAACGTATATCTATATAGATTCATGCCTTGCCAACTTCTTTATGTGTAGGTTTGGAGTCCAAATGCTAATAAAGAACAGTTTGCTCCTTCTGCCGTGGAAGTTCTCCGGATAGTTGATGAGACTTTGGAAGCATTTTTTCTGTTGCCCATACCAATGTATCAAAGCTTGCTTCCTCAACTAATCAGTGGGCTTGATGGATGTCTTCAACAATATATATTGAAAGCAAAAACTGGCTGTGGTAAGTACTGTGGACTGTAAAATGACTTCAAAGACTTCACATCTTTTTTAGGGAGTACTTGAGAAGACCTATAGAGATGACAGTTGGACTTTTGCAATTGCTAGATGTTTGACTTTAGGTTAATTTATGTTGTTATCTGCAGGAGCAAAGAATAAATTCATCCCTGCAATGCCTGCTCTAACTCGATGTACCACGGGATCTAAATACAATCGTGTGTCCAAGAAGAAGGAAAAGGAAAAAATTGCTCAGAGGAGGAAATCCCAGGTTGGGATTACCAATGGGGATGACTTCTTTGGACTACCTCAGCTGTGTGTTCGCGTTAACACACTACAGCACTTCAGGACACAACTGGAGGTTTTGTCAAAGAAGACACTCATGTATCTTAAAAGTTCTGACCCCGCTCATGCAGATGCTATTGCAGATGGAAAGGGAATTAGATTTGAGCTTTCTGCCGCTGCTTGTGTGGAAGGAATCCAACAACTTTGTGAGACGATAGCTTATAAGGTGATCTTTCACAACCTAAGTCATGGGCTTTGGGATGGTTTATATGTCGGGGATGTTGCTTCTTCTAGGATTGAGCCTTTCCTTCAGGATCTTGAGCAGTATTTAGAGACATTATCGTCATTGGTGCATGATCGAGTGAGAACGCGCGTTATAACAGATGTCATGAGAGCTTCCTTCGAAGGGTTTCTATTAGTTTTGCTAGCTGGAGGACCTGGCCGTGCATTCTCTCTTGAAGACTCACAGATTGTAGATGAAGATTTTAAGCTCCTTGAAGAGTTATTCTGGTCTAATGGGGATGGACTGCCAGCTGATCTGATCGATAAATTTTCAGCCACGGTTAAAAATATTCTTCCACTCTTTCACGCCAATACTGAGAGTCTAATCATGCGGTTCAAACAGATCTCACAGGAAAGTTATGGCTCCTCTGCCAAATCCAAGCCACCGCTGCCTCCGACTCCAAGTCAATGGAGTCCTAACGAACCAAACACTATTTTACGAGTTTTGTGTTACAGGAATGACCAGTCGGCAACAAAGTTCCTCAAGAAAACCTACAACTTTCCCAAGAAACTATGACCAGTCAATGTGGAGCTATCATTTTGTGTGGCATGTCTTGATGTAAGGCTTGTTGCTGGACCATTCCTATTGCTTTGTGTAATTTGGACAAACGAGGTCTAGCACTTTGGCATGAGGAGGGCTTCTTTGGTGAGGGTCTTTGGCAGACGAGATGCATCTCTTGTATAGTTGTCGTTGGTTTGTTTACTCAAGGTGGCTCAACAATAACAAGATTTTGAGCGCATCGGTACTATCATCAGGTCATCCACTCATAAGGGGGCTCTAGTGAGATTGGGAATGGGGAGCTTACAAGGGATAATGTGAGGACATGGTGTCAGCATTGGCATCGGTTGACTCTGTGTTCCCTGAAAAAATTCCTCCTGGGGGGTTCTTCAGGCAACTAAATGTTAACATTTACATGGTGTGACGGTATGGTTTCCTTCTTCACTTTCATATTTTATTAGGATACGATAGATCAGATTATACAAACGTAAAGAGCGTCAATAATACGAAGATAGGTATTGTGTACCACGGTTTGCAACAGCGGCTGTGAGAAACTGAGTCAGTATTGGTTAGCTTCCCATTTTGTGTATGATTAGTATTCACATGTACTGTTCTGTATTGTACATCTCTTTCCAGAAAATTGAGTGTTAAGGTTTGGGTTTGTTTATCGTTACGTAGCGGGATGCTACTTGATCCGTCGCACTTCCCAGACACTTGTTGGCCTTATTCATATGCCCTCTTATCTCGAGCTCAACAGTTGTGGACCTGAATGTCCGATCCCAAAGTCCACAGGTTTAACGTATTTTCTCGTAGCATGTAATAGTCTCTTTGATGCCTCGACTGAGTATATGCACGTGTGTCGTTTCTTCGAGGAGAACTGCCCGTGTTGTTTCCTTGTACTGGTGAATTGTGTGATCATGTCGATGGACATGTTGGAGACAGGAGTCATGAGTCATGACGCGATCCATCCTTGTGTATGAAGCTTGTTGCCTGATTTCCTTCATCAATCATTCTGAAACCATTCATTAGAAGTCGCCACGCCTTAGGGGTTGCACTTGCTCGTGGCTGCGAAAGTGGTGGTTCAGCCGATACAAGAATCGTAAAGATCTGGTGACTATAGTCGCTTGCATTGAGCCAAACTCATATTGGATGCCTCTCTTGGTCATGGAAATCATACGAAAAAGAGAGAGAAGAGAGTCCATTGATAATTAGCTAATAAAAAGAAAGTTGTTTAAGTCCATCCCCTTAAATTTTCCAAAATCGGGTAAAATTGAGACTAAAATCCGCCAACTTTTCTTATGTTCGGACACTCTCCAAAGTGACTTAGACTGTGGATTGGATTTGGTGTGGAAACTTATTAAGTGACAACCACGTTTTGGTGCCTCGAGTAATGGCCTTAATGCAATAGCACTTCTTTGAATATGTGCATTCTCATAGAACCAATCCTATGAGTACATGCTCGTTAGAACAAGGGATTTACCGCATCTGGTGTAAACTAATTGGGTACTCAAAGAGTCTCGAATACTTTGTAATATAAAAGAATAATCGTGACTTCATCTCCAACTTCACATTAGAGCCGATATCCTTTTCTTTTTTCAGAAAATGAATTATCGTGATCCTGTAAACTCTTCGAATTTCCCATGTATTAAGATTATGTAAAATACTTCTCCAATCCTTAATCTTAAAACCCCGATTTCTGATTTTTCCAATTCCCAAGCGACACAAAACTCGCCGCATAAGTGGGCCTCAAGCCCAAGATCAACTCCCGTCCTCAGAGCCCAATGAACACGTGAAAAAGTGATCCAGCCCAATACGACGGAGGCCCATTCAAGGCCCATCAAACCTCTCTCTTCACCGACTCGGACCAGTAGCAACCTCAAGTTCCTCCATTTTTTCAGGTATTTCTCCGAGGTCCGTCGTCCTTCTTCTTCTTCCTTCGGCTTCTGCCTTATCCCGTCCCTTCTCCATATACTCGAAGCCTCCTGTTCGATCGGCCATAGCCATAATCAATCCAACCAGCTCGTGCTCAAAGGTATCGATTCACCTTCTCTCTCTCTCTCTCTCTAGGTCTCGGTCGTTGGAATTCCAGGTCGAGTTTCGCCGCGCTGTTTTGGGGCTAGGCACGGCTGGTTTTTAGATTACGTTTGTGTAGAGGGGTTTTGAGAGCCTCGCGTGCTTCGGGGCGCTGCTCGAGTTGGTTTGGTCGAACCCTAGAATCGGAATCTGGATTTGAGCTCGGGGTTTTGATTGCAACCCTAGTGTAAGTTGGGCGATTTCGAGCTGCGGATTGGGCTCCGTCGCGGCGTTCCTTGGCGGTTGCGATTTTTTTGGTGTTCCGCTTTGTTTTTGACTGGATTAAAGTTACCGTTTTTCTCTGCTCTGTGTTGGGATGTTGTGTGTTTTGGGGTTATCGTGGAGAAGTCTTGCGCTGCGCGTGATTTGGTTTCGTTTAGCTGTTTTGCAAGCCTAGTCTAAATTGGGCGATTTTGAGCTGCGGATTGGGCTCTTTCGTGGTATTCCTTGGCGGTTGCAATATTTGCTGTTCTGCCTTTGTTATTTACTGGATTAAAGTTACTAGCTTTCGCCACTCTATGTTGGGATGTTGTTGTTTTTTTTTTTTTTGGGGGGTTATCGCGGAGAAGTCTTGTGCTGATGAAGCATACCGTGTGATTTGGTTTTGTTTAGCTGTTTTGCAACCCTAGTCTAAATTGGCGATTTTGAGCTGCGGATTGGGCTCTGGTGTGGTGTTCCTTGGCAGTTGCGAATTTTTCTGTTCCATTTTTAATTTTTTTTGGGTTAACTGGATTAAAGTTACTGGTTTTCTCTGCTCTACGTTGGGATGTTGTGTTTTTTTGGGGGGTTATTGTGGAGAAGTCTTGCTCTGGTGAAGCATACTGTGTGATTTGGTTTCATGTAGCTGTTTATTTTGCTTGTTCTATACTGTAAGGTTACGTGGAGATCGAAGAAGGTTTGAGGCTTATGTGATTCATGGCCTAGGGATTTTGATGTTGCAGTTGTTTGACTCTGATGCTTGTACTCTACTTTTGGGAGTCGGATGCTAATGGAGTTTAATTATGTTTACTCATTTTTTGGATCTTTCAAAGCACCCAATGCGTGGGCCACTAGATGGTGCCCAATTTTGATTTTTTTCAGGTTAATCTTCATTCGAATGGATTTCATGTTTTCTGCTAATTGCTGAGGATTTTTCTTTGTATTTGGGTGTTTCAGGTTGTGGGGACTCCTGGCTTTCCGTTGCGTGACGAGGAAGCATGGCATCTTTGAATGAGCTGTTGCCTCCAGCGAAGACAACAGCAGCCACTTTTTATGACCACTCAAATGATCCCTGGTTCAAGCAGCGTTTCAGCTCTTCTGATCCTGAACGAACCACTGTGGTCAAGCACAATCCTGTGCCGCCATACTTGAAACGCCAGGGTTTTGTACCTCGAAAAGTTGAGGATTTTGGAGATGGAGGTGCATTTCCTGAGATCCATATCGCCCAGTACCCTCTGGATATGGGCAGGGATAAATCTGGGAAGCCTGGATCTAAAATTCTGCCAGTGACTGTTGATGCTCATGGAAATGTTGCCTATGATGCTATTGTTAAGCAGAATGAAAACGCAAGGAAGGTTGTTCACAGCCAGCATAAAGATCTCATTCCAAAGATTCTGAGAGATGAGGATGAGAAAGAAGAGGATGAAGATATGGAGAGGGAGATCGAAGAAATAACTCAGGAAACAAAGAATGCGCTAGAGAAGATTGTTAATGTGAGATTGAGTGCAGCACAGCCAAAAAATGTGCCCAAGCAATCATCGGATTCAAAGTTCATTAAGTATAAGCCATCTCAGCAGTCTGCTGCATTTAATTCTGGTGCAAAGGAGAGGATTATAAGGATGGTTGAGATGCCTGTGGACCCCCTCGAGCCACCCAAGTTTAAACATAAGAGGGTCCCGAAGGCCTCTGGATCCCCACCTGTGCCGATTATGCATTCTCCGCCTCGCCCTGTTACCGTAAAAGATCAACAGGATTGGAAGATCCCACCTTGTATCTCAAATTGGAAAAACCCTAAGGGTTACACTATCCCACTAGACAAGCGTCTAGCTGCTGATGGACGAGGCCTCCAGGAAGTACAGATCAATGACAATTTTGCCAAGCTTTCTGAGGCTCTTTATGTTTCTGAACAGAAGGCCAGGGAGGCAGTTGCCATGAGATCTAAGGTGCAGAAAGAAATGCAGATGAAGGAAAACGAGAGGAGAGAACAGGAGCTCCGTGCTTTAGCTGAAAAGGCTCGTTCAGAGAGAACTGGTGCAGCAGCCCCAGCTGCCGTTTCTATGCCTCCCGAGAAAAATGGCATGGATGGCGTGGAAGTGAGAGGGCATTATGAGCGTGAAGGAGAAAGAGATCGAGATTATCCCAAGGAAACGAGAGAAGAAAAGGAAGAAAGGCTGCAACGTGAGAAAATTCGTGAGGAGCGGCGTCGAGAGAGGGAGAGGGAGAGAAGATTGGAGGCTAAGGATGCTGCTATGGGAAAGAAAAGCAAAATCACTAGAGACAGAGATAGGGATATTAGTGAGAAGGTTGCATTGGGAATGGCTTCAGCTGGAGCAGGTAGAGGAGGAGAGATCATGTACGACCAGAGGCTCTTTAACCAAGAGAAAGGCATGGATTCTGGGTTTGCAACTGATGACCAGTACAACGTATATGATAAAGGACTGTTCACCGCTCAGCCCACACTTTCAACTCTCTATAGGCCTAAGAAGGACCTTGATTCTGAAGTGTATGGAGGTGCGGATGAGCAGCTGGATAAGATTATGAAGACTGAGCGCTTCAAGCCAGATAAGGCATTCTCTGGCACAGCTGAGAGAGGTGGTCCGAGGGACAGGCCAGTTGAGTTTGAGAGGGAAGCTGCTGAAGAGGCTGATCCATTTGGTCTGGATCAGTTCTTGACAGAGGTGAAGGGGGGCAAGAAACCAACCGATAAGATTGGCTCTGGAGGGACAATGAGGGCTAGTGCAGGCTCGTCGATGCGCGATGGTTATGGGGGAGGTTCCAGCCGAACACGCATCGGCTTTGAGAAGGGACGATAAACTATGTTCTGCTAATCTTTGCTTGTGCAAGCATCATAAATTTACATCCTAGTGTTTGTATGGTAAAGTTATTTCCTTGGCGTGTGCTGTGGATTTGAATTTACTTAAAATGGAGGAAGCAGGAAGAAGTATTTCAGAAACTCTGGATTTTCTTAGCCATAATTTGAGTTGCATTATGATGATCAGCACTCTCTTCTAGCTGCTGTGAATTCACCATGGTTTGATTTTGTGATTGAATTACTCAGAGCTTGTGTTTTGCTGACCGTTTTATGCTGCATGGATTATCTGTTTGAAACAGAAAGATGTAGCGAAAAGCAAGTGCCTAAAACTGTTGAACATCTGAACTGTTATTTCAGAGGCTATAAAATTTCAATTGTAAGGAGGTTTATGGCGATCATATATCAAAGCAATTAGCCTCTCCAGTGATTGTAGACCGGATTGTGAGGACAGTCCCCGCAGAGGTTGGGGCGTGCTACTAAGTTAAAGGAGAAGAGCCACGGTTTCCAATGGGATGCTCATCTTTCATATATGTTGCCGCTCCTGGTCAAAACTCGAGCAATCTGTAGCCACCTGATGGCTCGAATTCACGGTTCTCTGCTTACCGATTCATAAGAGTTAAGAGTTGCAAACATAGTTTGGAAACAGAAACCCTTTTTTTTTGGTTTTTGGGGGTGGGGTTGGGGCGGGGGGGTGGTCAGAGGTTTGGAAGCAGAAATCGGGAGCCTAGAATTGTTGGTTTTGACATTTACGTTATGAGTGCTAGGCCTTTTTGCTTGAACATCTACCCTTCGTGATCCTGACGTGAGAGCAGCTCTGCCAGGTTACTAGAGATAAAATTGTCGAAAGTTACTTAAGTGATTATTATCTGAGAAGGTAAATTAAGACACGATCAAATCACGTGCGTGATTGTATACAGATGATTAGGGAAAACCCTGAGAAAAAATGCCCTATTAACCCTGTCATATATCATCAGATATCATTAGGATGGTGTCAAAGTTACGCAAAAACCATTAGGAAATAGGAAAGCACAAATCCTTGGAACAGGGTGAAGATGAGTCAGCTGTCGTCCAAACTATAAAGAGAAACTTATATCATCATTTGAACACTGTCCTCAAACGCAGAAGAAATCGTTTTAAATACACACCCAACCAACAAAAACATCCCATATCTGTCCTTTTGCCTTAAAATGTTGGCACATACTCAATGGCAAAGGCTTCGGCTTGGCAATAGGAAAACCCAGCAGCAAGGGACTAGGATCCAGAAAAACTTTTGGGAAAGATTAAGAAAGTTGACAAAACTGAAGCTTTCAACCTGTGAAGAAAGCAGGAATCTCACTGTGCTCAGGGTTTCCGGTCCAAAAACATTCCTCAGAAGAAAACTGAATCAGTCTGCAAAAGGTTCCTGCAAAATTGCAGTAAACGGTAATGCCTATGAAAACCAAGAATACTTTCTCCAACTATGGGCCCAGGAAACATTGCTCGCACATAAGCTGCAAATCTTCTCTGGCTCTTAGCCACATCACATCTCCCTGTGTGAAGCAGCTGCACCTATAAGAAACTGAGGACTGCTAAGCAAATATTTTCGAATCAATTTGCTGAATGTTTGGGAAGATTTGCTTCAATGTGGTGAAGTAATTTGGAGATTTTGCCTGAAAAAAAGAAAGTAGGTTTAAAGATCTGGAAGCTCAGAGATTAAAATATGGTCGACTACTGTACGACCAAAACTAAAAAATTATTCAATAATCCATCTTTCTTTTGTCTCTGTCAAAAGCAACCAACTTAAAGATTTGCAGTGGTTCCAAAGTATATATGCAAATGGTAATATATTTTTAAGATATTCATATGAGATGCCTGACATTTATAAAGCCACGAAGGCGAACAGGTTTAGATCAATCATTGAACAAGAAATCAACTCAGCAAGATCAGGAGTGATGGGCTATATGTCCCTATCAACAATGCTATTTTCTTAAAACAAATTCTCAACTTCCCTTTAAAATTTTCCCAATAAGACATCTAGAGCTAAATCAAAACTGAGTCCTGTTCCATCCTATTTCATTTTTTTTTATGGGGTCAAACCATTCTATTTAAAAAACCACAGCAAGGAAACTCATAATGACCATGGAAACTGCAGCAATACCAGTAACATAGGAAGAATGTGCCATGTAAGCATTTTTAGTGGAAAATAGCAATATTGCTTTTGCTACGCTATAATTCAGGGATAAATTCTCTAAGCAGTCTTATGGTGCTCACTATGACTGTTTCAATTTAAGTACATGACATATCATACACAAAATTAAAAGACTACTTGACATATTGCGTAATCATAAAACATCAACCCAAGGGGGATGTGACCGACATAAGAAAAATACTCTGAAATACATCCTTTTTATGGAAATGATAGCATGGCAAGATAAAGACATCTTGACCAAAACAAATCAATCAGTCAAGTTGCAGATAACATACACATGGATTGTTCTCGAGGTAGAGAGTGGTGAGTTTCTCTGTTGAACCTGCCACAGCCTCAGCAATAGTTTCAAGTGATTCTATCTGATTGTCATTAAGCCATAAATCTTCTAACCTGCAAATGATATCAGAAGAAAATACAGACATGCAACCAACACACCACTCAGAAGAAAAGTCTAAGCTGCAATCAACAGTCAAATCAGGAAAAAAAAAATACATCTTCAACTATGTGAAACTGTGATCATGCGGAAAATCTTAAAAACATTGATACCTTGTTAGGTTCTGAATGTCATCAATAGACTTCAGTTTATTTGATGACAGATCTAATACACGAAGATTGACTAAGGTTGACAAGCCTTCCATTTTTGCAATGCCGTTGTGGCTCAAGTACAATTCCTCAAGAGCAATGCATCCCTACAAATTTTGTCCTTATCATTACTCAAATGTCATTGATAATGTAAGAATTGCTGCATTATAATTGCAGAAATGCTCAGCTTGAGGACAAAACAACAGGCCACAGTGTACCTCAAATCCTGCCATAGAGGTCAAACGATTGCTTTGCAAGCTAATCTTCTTGATGCATTTCAGCCCACATAAATTGACTGTTTTGATACGA
Organism: Eucalyptus cloeziana; assembly: GCA_014182715.1. NCBI lineage: Eukaryota > Viridiplantae > Streptophyta > Magnoliopsida > Myrtales > Myrtaceae > Eucalyptus > Eucalyptus cloeziana. The sequence continues at coordinate 48,173,993 of CM024636.1, read as the reverse complement.
TTCCTTCCCAGCCACAATTCTTGTAACTTAACTAAATTTTGCAAGTTCTCCATCACCTGAAACAGAAGGTTCACATCTCATCACCCAAAAACTACTAAAGAGAGTTCAAATAGACCATTGTGTCTTAGGTACTGATGGGTATGCCTTCTTCAGTAAATACAACCATAATTTGTATCCATGCTAGGGAAAGAAGAAATTCGTTGCTAATACTAGGTACACGATTTGACGTAACAGAATTGAGGTTTGTAATTAAGATCAGTTAAATATTTATTCCCAGCAATTGGTTATCTGAAGGTAAGAATAATCACCCTCAATCTGTTAGAGCCGAGTTCAAGAATCTGAAGTCAGTGAAGTGATCGATCTCCTCAATTTTCGGTACTTCATTCTTTGATACATAGAGCTCCTTGAGAGTGCTGGAGACCTTAGACAACCCACTTAATGAAGGAATCTCATTGAAAGAGACATCGAAAACCAAAAGCCTCTTGAATATATGGGCACCAGGTAGCTTTGTTAATTTGTTATCCCTAAGCACCAGTTCCTGCAGAATCAAAACTTCCTGTTACTCCAAAGAACCAAAAAGGAGTAAAACCTACATGTAATACAAAATTTCCGGGTTTTTCCTTAATCAGTCCAAGGAAGAAAACGAATATGGATTTCACAGCAACATAGCAAATGCCACAAACTCTGTATAATAAGAAATATACACTAGAAAAGGGATCCTTTTTTTTTTTTTTTTAGGGGGGGCGGTGGTGGTGTTGTAGTGGATGAGGTTCAATCACCAGTGCTGCCATGATAGAAAAAGCAGCCAGCATTCTATAACAACAGCTACCGCTGTGTAATTGCAAACAAGATACAAACTTTGGCAAGTTTCTTTTTGAGGGTCGGCTAGAGGGACTCCCTATCCCCAACCAGAATCACTTTCCCCCTCCACTTTCTACCTTTCCGAGCCATCCTGTCAAGAGTTTTGCTATAAGTTCTTCTCCGAGTTTCATTTCATGCACTTAGCCCCAACTTAAGCACTACAAACTCATCGCAAAATGGGCATCTTTATGGAATCGGTCGCACCAAAGCCCCAAAACGGGATCAACCTCGATGGATGCTCTACCTATTCATTTTCCTTCCAATGTTATTGTCAAGGTGGTCAACCAGCGCCCGTTACAAAATCCTTTGCCTATCCTCCACTAATGCTTCAACACACATTTTCTCATTAAAGTTGCCGCCCCAAAAGCGAAACAAGCACATCCTTCTTCGCAAAATAAAAAATAAAAAAAAAATCCAATCCTCACCGAACAACAACATCACATACGCAAGCAATCGATCGCATACGAAGAGAATCGAGTACCTCGAGGCCGGACAACGCCTCCCAGCCAGAAATCGCCGCGGCGGCAGCGTCGTCGATCAGATTCTGGCGGAACGAGAGCTTCTTCAGGTTCGACAGCTGCCCGATCCGCGGGTCGAGGCTCGCGAGGCGGTTCGCCGTCAAGTCCAGCTCCGTCAGGGTCGGGGGGAGCTCGACGGAGGTGAGGTCGTGGAGCTGGCAGCTCGTGAGGTCGAGGACCGCCGCCGCCGCGGGCCCCTCGTCCTCCGCCGTCGCGGCCGCCGGATAATCGCCGGCCGGCGCCGATTCGGTACGGCTTTCCTCCATGCCTTCGCAATGAACGATCGAACGATGGAGAGAGAGAGAGAGTCCGAGGAAAGGGAAGAGGAATCTTCTCCAGTTCGTTTCCGTTTTCTGCTTCTATTTGTTCGCTTAATCATTGCGTGGAAGAAGGCATTGGGCCCATCGGCCCATTTTTCTCTTTGGGCTTCCAAAAGCCCAATTGGTCCTTTACCATCAAGTTCTATGTAACTGTAAAAAAAAGTTAAAAAATAAAATTTTGGGTCCGTTTGTTTCAAGGATATATTGATCGTGTTGCTTATAAAAAAAAAAATTGAGTAAAAATAATTTCATCATTTGTGAAAATATTTAGACATCAAAATTGTCATTGATAATAAAATATTTTTATTGATTAATTATTTTGAAAAATTAAATGATCGAGTTTTAAGAAAATATTTTTTAAATCACATTTTTCAACGAAACAAACACACCGTTAAGATAATTAAGCACCTATTAATAATATTCCATGATTTATCGTGTTTGTTTTTCATAGAAAAGTCAAGATTTGGAAAATAAATCTAAAAAGATATTTTTATTATTTATCTATTTTTATAATCGATACGAGAGATTATTTTTCAAAAATATTTTCTAAATTTTGAATTTTTTTTTGTGAAATAGAGGCATCTTTAAATATTATAACCAGGGAACAAGCTATTGACTTGTCTAAGGACGGTGTAAGGGTCTATGGGGTATCTAAGCGTAGGTATTGTCCTTCTAGCAAAAACTCTGAACTTTCCTCCCAAGATATTCTAGAAACATTGGACTAAATATGTCCAAACGGCACGTGAGACTAGGGAAAAGTATATGAACAAGTGAAGTAAACCAAATATAAGGAGTAAGGAAAGAGAATTTGCTCGATCTATTCATAGTGGTTCAGCCTAAACTCGAAGCCAACATCCACTTCCTAAGTCTCGTCAGGAGTTTAAATTCAATGTCTCAAAACTTAATTTATAATTTGACAGAAAAGTTAAATACTTCCGCAAAATTTTTATTTGTAATTCATACAAGTGAGTATTTCTCAATAGACAATAGAAAACACTTCCCTCCCACCCCTAAGAATATGGAAATTTAAACCGTCCACCTCCTCCCTCTCATGCGGGAATGATAGTTATTAGTGCAAATCCCATTGATTCATAATTCTTCTTAATTAGATATATTTTATAATTGTAAAAAAGAAAGAAAGAAAGAAAGAAAAAAAAAGTAGAACTTTCACCGCTGAAAATTATGCGCGCGACGCATGCTCATGTCAGAAAGTCAACGACAAAGGCGGGGTTGTCGGGACTGTACTGGAAATGTTTCTAGGAGCATTGGCAAACGTTGCCGATCGTGTTTTCCTCGCGGCGATCGTTGCTTTGATCGACTCGAGAGCTGCGCGCTGAAATCGCGTAGCGCATGATCTCGTTTCGCCACCTTCAACGGGGCTCTCCAAGTTCAGCTCAAGAAGACGGCTCTCCACCTCTTGCGCTCTCGATCACGGCGGCACCCACGAAGCCAATGAGTCTTCCGTGGCTTCCCTCCTCGCGCAATCTCGACAGCAACCCGATTCGCCGAGCTCGACCCAAGCCCACGCCAAGATGGTGGCGGCCCTCTTGTCCGGATGCGATGACAGGCGAGGGTTGAGCCGGATACACGCCCACGTGATCCGCTCCCGCTTGTTGGACTCGAATCCCGTCGCGTTCCACTGGAACAACATCATAAGAGCGTACGCGAGGCTAGACGCCGCGAGAAAGGCGCTGCTTGTGTACGCTTTCATGGCGAGGGCGGGCGTTCCGCCGGATTCTTACACTCTTCCGATTGCCTTGAAGGCGGTGTGCCAATCTTTCGATTTTGAAGCCGGCAGGCAGGTCCATGGTGTCGCCGTGAAACATGGGTTGGAGTGTAATGAGTTCTGCGAGAGCGGGTTCATCAGTTTGTATGCCAAGGCGGGAGATTTCGGTGATGCGCGCAAGGTGTTTGATGAAAATGCTGACAGAAAGTTGGGTTCTTGGAATGCCATGATAGCAGGTCTTGCCCAAGGTGGGCGCTCCAGGGAGGCTATCGACCTGTTTATAGAGATGCGGAGAAGTGGCTTCGTGTTGGATGACGTGACTTTGGTCAGTGTAACATCGGCTTGTGGAAGCATTGGGGACCTAGATTTGGCACTTCAATTGCACAAATATGTTTTTCAGGCTAAAAATAGTGAGAAAGCTGATATATTGATGTTCAACTCCCTTATTGACCTGTACGGTAAATGTGGTTGGATGGACTTAGCATACAAAGTTTTCCTTGGGATGGAGGAAAGAAACGTATCATCCTGGACTTCTATGATTGTGGGTTATGCGATGCACGGGCTGGTAAGTGATGCTCTTGAATGCTTCCATTGCATGAGAGAGGCTGGCGTGAAGCCTAATTTTGTGACCTTTGTTGGAGTACTTAGTGCTTGTGTACATGGAGGGATGGTGCAAGAGGGAAAATGTTACTTTGATATGATGCAGAAATATTATGGAATAAGGCCTCGTTTACAGCATTATGGTTGCATGGTTGATCTGTTTGGTCGAGCTGGAAGGTTTGATGAGGCTAAAGAACTGGTGGAAGGGATGCCGATGAAGGCAAATTCGATTATTTATGGATGTCTGTTGGGTGCTTGTGAGAAGCACGAGAACGTGGAAATTGGTGAATGGGTGGCTAAGCATTTGCAAGAGTTGGAACCATGGAATGACGGTGTTTATGTGGTATTATCTAATATTTATGCCAGCAGAGGTATGTGGAAAGAAGTGGAGGAAATGAGAGTGGTGATGAAGCAGAGAAGACTTGCTAAGCTTCCAGGTTATAGCTTGGCAACAAATTCAGAATGATAGTTGATAGATTGAAGTTCTCAGTTTCCATAGCTATGTGAAATAGTAGTTAGTTGATGGCACCCTGGAATTATCAAAGTTTAGTTCTCACAATCTTCACAAGTATCTTTTTCTTCTTTGTAAAGCCATAGTGATGAAAGTTTTTGTGCGGTTTGGAGGAAAATCTTTTTTGCCCTTGTATTGCAAGAGCCAGCAATGCGATAGTGGCTAGCTGATTTTATTCTAACTTAATAAGAAGGAAACGAATTCATGAGCACATCTTGGTGAGGTACTGTATCAAGGATAGGTTTTTTGGGTTTTCTCTTGCTGGGAAAAGCATTAAATGAGTCGATCACGTCAGATAAGAAGCTATGAAGGGACCATGCATGATGCATTAATGAATTGACGTTCACGGTGCTAATAGTATGTGAGCTGCTTCAGACAAGGCAGAGACTGGAAATCTGATGAATTTAGTGGAGAAAAGCGGCAAGGTTTCTTATGGGAGGTTGCTCATAGTTTCAGTCTGCTCTATAGGACATTCTTTTTGTCTCTTCCATATTAACTGCTTCTATTATTTTATTTGCAGCTCTTTCAGATTAATTAATAGCACTCACCTTTCGCGTCTGTTCTTATTTATTATGAGAATCAATTGATGTATTAGCTCACTATTTTGGCTTTCAAGCTGCAATTAATTCCAATATTGCCTCTTTCTTGCAATGAAAAGAGAAAAGGAGAATTGGGGGACATTATAACTTCACTGACTTGCCGACTACCCGAGAATGCTTGAATCTTGCTTTATAAGATCTGGACACAATGCCTATTTTCTAGAGCCCATTCTGTCAGATGAGTCATATTCCTCCTGGCAGATCTGTTGGTCCTGGTTTACAGTCAATTCATACCAGATGGTATCAGAAGAGGAATTTACAGCTCTCAGTTAGTTATCTTCCCTTGCAGTACCATTAATTAATATAATTGAAGAGATGACTGTTACAAACAATGTTCCTCCGATCATTTCGTTGACAGCCAGGTGCCACATCTCCAATCATGCTATTACACATGTATATAAGTTGGAAAACACAATTTTTGTATCAGAACTGGCTTCTAGGCTCACACATTACCAGAAAAAGTTCCTCCCTCTCTGCAGAAGACAAAAGTGTGTCGAATTGCAAATAACATTGAAGGTTGACAAATGGAGCCATTCAATTTCAGATTTGAATTCTTGTAAGTAGGGACGAAGTTACTGTTTTTCAAGTCAAGTTTCTTCGGTGTGGTATTTTGTGGTAATGGAATATAACAGGAACACTTTGGAAGGGACTGGAATTTAATTGCATTGCATAGGTGACTTTCCGCCGTTGGATACAAAAGGTGTGCAACTTGTTGAGCTGCGCTCTTTCAAAATTGCCCAATTTATTGGAAATCCTATCAATGCATTTGGTGCGAGAAAGACAAACATGACAAGTGGGATTTATGCCCCTTGTGTGGATAGAGCAGCCTCCATTCTTTCTGCCATACGTTGGAGAGCAGAACCATAGAACTCTGTCAGACCTATTTCAGTCCCTCCTTCAATTGGATTTGCAACAAAGGACCAAGTTATAGCGGTTGCTTCTTTTTCAGCATCTTTCACATGCGTGAGTTCAGTTGTTGCCACTAAAGATTTGAACCCCATCATATTATTATCCATGATCTCATAGCTGAAGCTTTTGTTGACAGGATTGATAGCGAGCAGCTTCTCCAGTGTCCAGTTGGTGACCGCCTCCTCCGAACCATCCTTGGAGATTTTCGTGACAGCAGAATATCGGACACAGCCAGGCTGACCCGATACGCCTTTGACTCCGTAGCACACATCTATCATGGGGAGCCACTCGTGGAGGTTGAAAAAATCTTGCAGAAGTGGCCATATCTGGTCCGGACTGGAGCCTCTCACTCGGGCACTAACCTTTATTTCCCACTTCTTCTGTGCTTCACAGGCCATAGCAGTGCAGCTTCTCCAATGCCCAGTTGGTGACTGCCTCCTCCGAACCGTCCTTGGAGATTTTCGTGACAGCAGAATATCGGATGCAGCCAGGCTGACCCGATATGCCTTCAACTCCGTAGCACACATCTATCATGGGGAGCCACCCGTGGAGGTAGAAAAAATCTTGCAGAAGTGGCCATATCTGGTCCGGACTGGAGCCTCTCACTCGGGCACTAACCTTTATTTCCCACTTCTTCTCTGCTTCACAGGCCATAGCAATGCAGCTTCTCCAATGCCCATTTGGTGACCGCCTCCTCCGAACCGTCCTTGGAGATTTTTGTGACAGCAGAATATCGGACACAGCCAGGCTGACCCGATACGCCTTCGACTCCGTAGCACACATCTATCATGGGGAGCCACTCGTGGAGGTTGAAAAAATCTTGCAGAAGTGGCCATATCTGGTCCGGACTGTAGCCTCTCACTCGGGCACTAACCTTTATTTCCCACTTCTTCTCTGCTTCACAGGCCATAGCAGTGCAGCTTCTCCAATGCCCATTTGGTGACCACCTCCTCCGAACCGTCCTTGGAGATTTTCGTGACAGCAGAATATCGGACGCAGCCAGGCTGACCCGATACGCCTTCGACTCCGTAGCACACATCTATCATGGGGAGCCACTCGTGGAGGTTGAAAAAATCTTGCAGAAGTGGCCATATCTGGTCCGGACTGGAGCCTCTCACTCAGGCGCTAACCTTTATTTCCCATTTCTTGTCTGCTTCACAGGCCATAGCAATGCAGGCTTCAGGCTTCAGCAGTTAGCATTTAGCATTTGATTGAACAATACTGAAATAGTGAAAGGATTAGTTGTAAAGGTACGAGAAAATAAAGGGTTGGACAATGCTCATAGGTTGGCTTCAGTTGGTCAGTGGATGTTCGTGGGCGGGTGCTATGGGGTCCCACGAACATGTGAGATATACTTAAGAGCACTTCTCGTCAGTTTGTGAAGAGACATTCTGGAAGTGGCACGGGAATCATGCAGGCCCAAAAGAAAAATAATTGTTTAAAAATGACGGGCCTCGACGATCAAACACTATAAATGTGATTAAATGAAAACTAATAAACTTAGACACGAGAAAATAATTGATTCTGATTGATTGTAATTAATTTAGGGGATTTCTGTATATTTTTCTTAATTGATTCTAATGGATTGTGATTGATATTTTTCTACTTTAGATAGTCATCCTGTAAATGTATTCTTCATTTGGTAGGAACTGAATATTATATTTTCCTGTCATCACAATTCTCAACTACTAGCTAGGGAAACAATCATCCCGCTGAGTAGTGTTTTTAAATCTATAGTGGTCGTTGCCTCTCTCTCACTATGCAGGCTTCAGACTTCAGCAACCAGTAATGAAGTAGCTGACTTAACGGAGTTGTTAATAGGCACTTCTCAGCATGTTCAAAGACTGAAAGCACATATACGGTGCGTTGGCAGTGCACCGAAACAGATGTTGACATGAGCCCTAATTAATGTTAAACCGATTTATTGATCCCTTGCATGCTTATGTCCCAATGGGGTGTTGATTAGGGGTGTGCATGGTCTAGGCGGGTGGTTCCCAACCTAGAACCAGGAACTGCCCGCTAAGGACTGGTTCCGAAAAATTAGAACCGGGATCCACCCGTTTGTTGCATGGATCCACACGGGAACCGGAACGTCGGTTCGGTTTGGTTCCCGGGTGGATCCATGGAACCAATCTTGACGCAAAGGCGAGCTGTGGCGTCGCGGTGACGGGCAAGCGGGCGAAGGGCGCTTGCGGCTGTTGGCGCGGAGGCAAGTTGTGGTGTCGCAGGTCACTATTGGACGGAGCAGAGGCTGTGGCGGCCGGCACGAGGGGTGGACAGTAGCGGTGGAGGAGCAGCGGCAGTAGTGTCGACACTCGGGAGGAATCGAAATGGCTGCAGGGATCACGCGGAGGGGCGGCGGAGCAGTGATCATGCGGAGGGGCGGCAGAGCAGCGACGGAGGCGCAGCCACCGGTTCGGATTTGCTGGTGTCGGTCGTCGCGGTTGTAGGGGCTGCAACGGCATTGGATTGCTGGTGGAGGGCGCCAGGAGCAGAAGCAACGGCGGTGGGCGAGCGGGCGAAGGGCGCTCGCGGCTGTTGGCGCGGTGGTCGACGCAGAGGCGAGCTGTGGCGTTGCGGGTCACTGCTGGGCGGAAGTAGAGGTTGTGGTGGGTGGTGGCCGGCGTGAGGGGGCGGACAAAGAACGGTGGAGGAACGGTGGCGGTGGCATCGATGCTCGGGGAGGAACCGAGGAAGAGACAGAGAAGAGAGACAGTCACAAAACCGAAGAAGTCAAAGACAGAGGAGAAAAGTCACGCTCGATTAGGGTTTGTTTTGTTTTAATAATATTTTAATATTAAAAATTAATTGGTCGGGTCCGGGTGGGCGGGTGGGGCGGATCTCGCCCATGGAACCGGGAACCGGTACCCACCGGTTCCTGTAAAGAACGGGAACCAGACCGGTTCCCTCAAGAACCGCCAGTTCCGAGTGGTTTTGGTCTGATTCCGAGTAGTTCGGGTAGTTCCTGGGTATTTTGCACACCCCTAGTGTTGATTCGTTGAAAGCACGTCGGTTGCTTCCGATTCTATCGTTTTGAGGAAAGCACGAGACAGCCTAGCCATGATGGACTGATTCTGCAAAAGGACGGTGTCCTGATGCTTCAGCAAAGTAGTTTTCATCAGATAAAGATCAGCATATCAGCTGTTTCCTAGGCTGACAACCGGAGACAATGTGGTGGATCTTGTTTGGAGGATATGGGTTGCAAGATTCCATGCTGCGTTGTGTGCACGTTGTTGTTTGTTTGTAAAACGAAAAAAAGAAAAAAGAAAAAGAATAAGTGATTTTTCCATGTCTCACTTAGGAAAGTTGGGAGGAGATTGGCAACTTTTCTTCTAGTTTGTTTAAAGAAAAATAATGGGTTGTGGGTTAGACAATAGACCCACGATAACTATGTGCGGGCGCACAAGTTTGGTGTAGTTTAATTAGCACTAACATATTTATTTTATTTATTAATTTTATTTCGTACAATTATCTTAGTGCTTGTACTTGATACCTCAACACTCGGGCTCAAGTCCACCAAAGCCAAGCTCCGATCCCCAACACTCGAGCTTGGTTCCACAAAGGTCGTGCCCAAGTCCACAAAGGTTGTGCATGGGTCCATCAACGTTGAGCCCCGGAACCTCGATTCCCATGCCTGGGTCCATTGAGGCTAGACCCGAGACCCCAATGCCTGTGTTCGGTTAATTACTAAAGCTCGAATAGTGTATGTCTATTTAAGAAAATCAAATTATATTTTCACACGAAACGAAATAAAATAATTTTCAGTTCATTCTCAAGTTTTAACCAAATATCGGAAAATATTATCATCTTATTAGAAGATGATTTCCCTCAAAATATTTTCTAGAAATGTTATATATTCCGTGAAATAATCATAGCCTCAAGATTATGTCCGTCATGTATGATCACATCTTCGGTTTGAGCAAATATAACTCACTCTTTTTTCTGGCAAAAAGGAAAATTCCTTCAAAAGTGTATGTGTGTGTATATATAAGTACAATTTGGACGTACAAGATGGTGCTCTAAATCCAATGCAAATGGGGAATAGTGACCAATCTTATGAAACCGAATCCGACGAATAAAAATTATCAACTTTTATAAATTATATCAAATGTCTCCCATACGAATTATTGCGAAAATATTAGAGAGCTACTGCGTACTATTGCACACCGCATCACTCAGCTCCAAGACTACCATACGAGCACAGAAGCAAATCATCAGATTCAGACGAGATCAGTTTGCTTGACCGAGAAGAGCCTTCTCCATGCCCCTGGCCATGACCTGCAAGGCCGACTCGAACCACTGGTCCAAGTCCTCGTGTTTCCAGCCGTTCACGGGCTCGACCTCATACCGCCACATGATGCAACACCCCTCTTCCTTAGGCACGACTCGGCCCGTGGCTACGTAGGAGTTGAACCCGATATTGCTGTCTATGATGGTATAGCTTAATGTCTTGGCGACTGGGTCGATCGACAACAGCTTCTCCTTCGCCCAATACAGGGTGCTTGTCTCGGCCTGACCGATGGCCCGGTCGAACGGGGCATTATTGAACCCAGCGCAGTAACGGATGCACCCGGGCTGGCCAGAGACGCCCTCCCCGTCGCAAGCAGTGAGGGTCGGGAACCACCTTTTGAGGCCAAAGAAGTCCTCCACGAAGGGCCATATTTGGTCTGCCTTTGGACCTGTCAAGTCTGCACAAGCTTGGCCTTGCCATTTTGGTTGGGTTTGGTTCATCTCAGAAGTCACATGATCAATGTTTGCAGACTCCATTTTGGCTTTGTCAGTTCTTCAAACAAAGTGGGGAGTGAGAGAGAGAGGTGAAGGCAAATGAGGCTTGTGTTTTTGAGCTGCGGACATCAAGGTTTATATAGAGAGAGAGAGAGAGCATGTTGAAGACTTGAAGTTCTGTAATCTGAAAATGATTTCCTACAAGTAGCACATATTGCTTGTTACCAAGAAAATCAAATATTTGATTAAAAATATCACGAATCGCAATCAAATATTGATGTAAGATATATAGATATATTTAGGAGATTTTGTGTATTTCTCTTGCTTGATTCTGGTCGATTGTAATTAATGCTTTGCTACTTTAGATAGTCATATTGTAAAGTCTATGTACTATTCATTTGGTTATAAAAAGAATATTACATTTTTAAGTCATCACAATTTAATGTCAGGGCCATCATTGAACGGAATATTGAGTTTGTTTCAAACAATGTGCATTGGTTGCTTTTCTCTATCGAGTGTGTTTGTAACAATGCGCATAGGCTTCGTTTCTTCACTCTGTTGTCATGATGCCAACTGTATAAGCCGCATCACTCCAACATCGCGAAGCTAGTCGTATAGGCCATGTTGCTTCCGTTCCTCTACCAAGCCTGTATCTTTTGCTATTTGCTTTGGAAAATAGACAACACTACTAGATTCATTACTCTTAGACGAATCAAATCCTAAAATTTCACGGCAAAAGGATGTCGGACGCCACCACACATGCTGCCACGTCGCGAAGACACTGAAGCCCGTCGCATTGTAGGTGCTTTTCCGACGCTTTTAGCTGGCTCTTTTGGCAATACATTCGATGTTGAGATTAAACTTGAGACATATTTCAATATTGTAACAATTGTTTTCATTAGCATATCAACTGTATGCTAGGCTGAAAATCGGAGAGGGTGTGGTGGATCTTGTTTAGAGGATAAAGGCCGCAAGATTCCATGCTGAGTTGGTGAGAAATCCCATTAATTGCAACCCATGTGTCCAAATGAAACTCATTAATTATTAATTTGAATTTTTTTTCTCCCCTCTATGACTTGACACCACAAATGTGCCTAATATTTTCTCCCATGGATCCTCCTTTCTCACCCCTCTACTCTGTCACTTTTCTCTCTCTTCGCTCACTCATAGTGTCAAAGTTGTACGGCTCACCTCTTCTTCAGCCTCAACGAGCCCAACGCGATGCTTGAAGCTGGCACGCACACGATAAAATGCTGCCAAGCGGAGTCGCCGCCGTAGAGCTTCCAACCGAAGTTCATGGAGACCAGATGGTGGTGGTCGGCATTAACCTCGCAAAGTAGGGAGCTGCTGACGTGCAGTTTGGTCAAGGTCACCGAACCTGACAATCGCATTTTCGCACTCCATGTTATCAGGAACGACAGTGAGAGGGAGGAAGGCTCAGACTTAGGGTTTCTACGAAGTGTAGGTATTTCTGTTTTTCGAAGTTGGGTGTGAGTTTATGAAGGTTTCTGTAACTTGAAGCAGGTTCTCCTTCCGTTTCATTCAATAACCTTTAATTTGCATTCCGGTATGCATGTGATGCAACTCTCTTCTCTAACACAGCTGAGAAGCTAACAATTAGGTTTTAATCAAAAAAGGTGCTTAGAACTGCCATACTTTTATGATTACTAGTGCTGTCTAAACACAGCTTTCTCTTTGCCTTCTTTGTTTATTTTCTCACTTTGCTTCCCTTCATTTACTGATTCGAAGCGATGACATCCACTTCTGTCTACATTCTACTCTGGTCTGCTTGTTAGTGGTGAGATTCAACAGGTATACAAATTTTCTTTTTTGAGCTTATCCACCATACAGCGGAGACACCCTGATTTGCATGCTCTACCTGACACAGCATCTAAAGATGGAAAAATGAGGATATATGCGACTCAAATGCTCTACTTGAACATGTATACTTGTACATGACTATCGCGCACTCGTTTAATAAGTTGGATACACCATTTTCACGTATCTTCTTGGTCTGGTCTCTGGTATTGTAGCCCTATTCATCCTAGATATCAGATCATGTAGTGACTGTTACTATTGCGGGCATCAATGCCATAGGATGACACTACAAGGTAAACAAGAATCAGATCAAGATTTATTACCCTTTGCTCGATAAGGCAGCTTCTATTCTTTCAGCCATGACTCGAAGAGCAGCACTGTCGAACTCCGTCAAATCTTTCTCCGTCCATCCTTCAATCGGATTCACTGTGAAAGACCAGCTCATTCCACATCCATCTTCTTCTTCTGCATCTCTCACCCCCGTCAGTTTCATTGTGGCAGCCAAGGATTTGAACCCGACATTATTGCAGTCCACGATCTCATAAGTGAAGCTTTTGTTGACAGGGTCAGTCGCAAGCAGCTTCTCCAGAGCCCAGTCGGTGAAAACATTCTCGGAACCATCGGCGGAGCTTCTTGTGCCAGAGCAGTATCGGACGCATCCGGGCTCACCCGACACGCCCTCGACTCCATAGCACGTGTCTATCGTGGGGACCCACTTGTGCGGGCTGAAGAAATCCTCCAGGAGGGGCCATACTTGGTCAGGACCGGAGCCTCTCACCAGGGCTCTAACCTTTCCTCCCCATTTTTCCTTTGCTTCACTGGCCATAGCAAATGCAGGCTTCAGGCTTCAGCAATTAGCAATTTGCATTTAGCAGCAGTGGAACAACATTGAAATAGGGAAAGCTTCAGTTGTCGGGGTATGAGAAGGCATAAGCTTGGACTGTCATGGGAATCAATGTGTTGGACAATGCTCTTAGGTTGACTTCAGTCGGTCAGTGGATGTATATGGGGGCGGTGCTATAGGAGCAAAAGAACATGTCGAAACACTGAGAGCATTTCTTGTCAGTGTGTGAAGAGGGATATTCAGGAATTGGCATGGGAATCATGTAGGCTCTTTCTCTCTATCCCTCTCTCTAGTGTAGTTTGATATTATTGGAATCTTGGAAACTCTTACCTAATTATGACACTTGTCTATATAAAAGGTGGTATTCATAGGCTTTGATCCTTTGATCAAAGTGAAGGCCAAAACTTGTCCTTTTTCATAAAATCTCAACTTAAGATTTGTGATGCCAACGCACATAAAAATCAAGCATTTACGCGCCTCCGTGTTTAAAATTCAGCGAGTTTTGAGAAAAGCGATTTCTTGGAATGTTTATTGCTAATTATCGCTAAGGCATGCGTGATTGCTTATGATTGTGTCATCATACCCTGTTATGAATTCAAAAGATCCATACAATGTCCTGCAATTCGCTTACATGGAATCCTCTATCATTATTACAACTTTTCATGTGAACTTCTAACACAAACTGATGAAATATTTTTTAGGTCTTTTGCTTAGGGCGCGTTTGTTAACGATTTTGTTTATGAGAATTGATTCTGATCAGAAATGATTTTTTTTATTCTGTTCCCGAAAACAATTTCTAAACATTTTAAGCCGTTTGGTAACTGTCCAAAATTTCTAATTCTAGAATAGAATTGCGTGTGGTACCTTGATTCTGTTCCAAATCAATTTCTTTTAATATTTAAATATTTTTTTTTTTTACTTTTTTTCTTTTTCTCCTATTCTTCTTACCGACTAGACGAGAGTCGGCGACCTCACCGGAGTGTTGCCGGCCGTTGGCGAGGCCGGCCCTCATTGGCCGAGCCTTGTCGGCAGCTGGGCGAGACCTGCCTGGCCATCGGTGAGCTCGCTAGACCTCGCCCTGGCCTGGCGAGTTCGTCGGACCAATGGACGGCGGCGGCGGATGGCAACAGAGGAGGGGAGAGAACATGTCTGAGCAGAGGAATTCTTCTTCCACTTTTTTTTATTCTTTTTTTTGTTCCCAGAACAAGAATCAAGTTCCTTTTATTCTTGATTCTACTCCAAATCTATTCCCTGGGAACAAAAAATTTACCAAACGCGATTCTGTTCTCAAACTGCTCCCGGGAACAAAAAATCAGAATTGAGCACTGTTTTGATGGTTACCAAACAGGCTCTTAGCATGCTCATTAATTGGGATAATTGTAATGCAAGTCTGAAAACTTATCAATTCATAATTTCAATCCTAAAACTTTCATCTTCGTGTATTTGAATCCAAAACTTGTACCTTTTGTCCACTTATGAGAGCGAAAGAAAACATTCCTTTTATTATTGGAGACTCTCTCTTACGATGTCGGTCGTAAGAAGTTCTTACGCACACCTATGAGAGCGAAGCACACTCTTACGCACTTGCTTGTGGGAGCCTAGCTCACTTCCATTGATGGGAGTATTTGGCTATTTATATTCCTAAGCAGGTGGTCTTCCTTAGAAATATCTTCCTATATAATTCTAGAAAATACTAGATGTGGCTAATTTATTAACACTCATTTCTACACTCTTCATAAAATATTTTATGAAAAAACATTTAGATATTTCTCCTAAAAAAAAATCTAGAGTTCTAGTAGAAGAGGGTGATAGAAAAAATTAGGAAAAATGGAACAAAACTTTGAGGTGTGAATATTTTGCCTTTAAGGAATTATTTGTCCCACAAGATCACTAATGATTATTAGCAAAAATTCTACAGTATACAACTACGTTTCAAACTGAAAATGTGACAAAGCAATTCTAAAACTTCTACTAGAACTCTCAAAAGGAAACAATTTGAGAATAAATGTTGTATCTTTTCTAGAAAGAGAAGAAAATTGAAAATGAAATATATTAAACCAGAAACATTGAAACCCTTTTGTGAACAAACATACTATTTCAAAAGGATATTATATGCCGATTCTGGTCCACCAGCTTGCAAGCGTGCCAAGTAATAATCGCACACTCCTATGCAGAGTACCATAGGGTCCAACCCACTTAGCCTATGATCTTCAATTGCAAAGTTTGAAGACTTCCACACTTATATATCGCCTCACATATGCATCTTTTTTATGTGTCTTTGTTCGAACGATCAGCAGAGAGGTGATACATCTTTTTCTTTAATAGAAGGAAATAAAAGGTGACACGGAAATATCGACTTTTCATATCGTATTGGTCTAAGTTAGTTTGCAGACGAGAATTGTGACATCCCGAATTTTTTCAATTTTATTTTTAGTAAATTGAGACGGGCATTTCATCTGCACGCATATAGTTCATTTCCTTGAGTTGGCCACTCATGTGAAAACCAGTCTATCAGGTGAAGCCGGTAAGAGATTCTAATGCATCGACTAGAGGATTTGACCAGAAACGACCTTTCGACCGGGCTAATCTGCAAGGGTCATTATGGCACGCTTAAAAATCGATTAGAAGCCTGAGATAGGTCGGCTCGACATAGGCATGTGATCGAGTGTGGGTGATTCCACCCGACATTACACTGTTCTTGTTAGTCGGACCGGACCGATTTTTTCGTCGATTGGGTCCCCCGTGTTCGTATTTGAAACCTTGAGATTTTCACGACAACCGAGGGTCGCCAATGTGTCAAAGATGTACATTGTGGCTTGAGATTTATCAACCACAAGTTGAGTGCATAAAAAAATTTCTAAAAGCTAACCGGTAAGTCAGGACGCGCTAATATCGTGCTAGAATGAAATTAACCGTGAAATTGTGACTGAATTAAGAAATTGGAAGTCTTGGGGTGTCACATACCTTATAAGGATCATGTATTAATTTTATGGATTTTAATTGGGCTCAATTGGACGAGAATTGATTGGATTTGAGAAATTCAAGGTACGAGATTTTAGGCTCCGGCGGAAAATGAAATTTGACCCATTGACTAAGGTTGTGGAGAGTTAGTGGGGGCATGACATCATGATGATGTCATGGTGAGGTGATTTTGTGGATTAAAGAAAAGACAAAAAGAAAAGAAAAGAAACCCCTTCTCTCTCCTCCCTCTTTCTTCTTCTTCTTCTTCTTCTTCTCCCCCGTAGCTTTCTTCCTCCATGCTTGTTCTGCAATTTTCTTCAAAAACCAGCAGCCAAGAGGAGCTTGGAAGGGGGAGGGGGAAGCAGCCGCCGCCGGACCGCCGCCGCCGCCCTTCGCCGCGCGCCCGCGCGCCCACGCCCGCTCCGCCCGCGCGCTTCCCGCGCCGTCCAGCCCTTCGCCGCCCCCTTCACCGCCGCCAAGTCGCCGCCGGAGCTTGCCGCCACCTCCTCCGCCTCCTTCGCGCCCGAGCCGCCCCTCTTCCCCCCTCCGTTCGGCCATGAATGGAGTCGAAATTCCAGCTTAGATCTGGAATTTCGGGGCCCTCTTTGGCCGCCTTCCCGACCCCGGTTGCTCGGCCTGCCTTGAGGAAAGTTGATCTCGCGTCGGCCCGGTCGTTTTGGCGTGCTCGGCTCGCTAATCCGGTGAGTTTAACTCACTAAACCTTGATTAGAGGTTAATAATACCCTAAGTGTGCTTAGCCTAGGTTAATTAGGTTTAGGTGGTTAGTTTAGTTTATTTAATGGTGATTTGGATTGAGGGATTTAATTAGTGTTAAGTGTGTTTAGTTTAAAGTTAAGTGGATTTATTTAATTTAAGCTTTGATGTGACTTATTGGTTTTACTTTTGATTTATTTTATTGTTTCGAAATTCTGGAAAAAAAATTAATAATTTACTATTTTCCGAAATTCATTAAAATATTATTTATTAAAAAAAACTGGAAAAAATTATTTTTGACTCCAATTGCTTAGAATTTCGGGCCGATCGTCGCTGTGCTTTTAGAATTTGAATTTGATGAACAGAAGTGGCAAAATTGAGTGTCGGCTATTATTATTATTATTATTATTATTATTATTATTATTATTATTATTATTATTATTATTATTATTATTATTATTATTATTATTATTTAATTTAAAAAAAAACTTGAAAAATTATTTTTGACCTCAATTGCTTAGAATTTCGTGTCGATCGTCGCTGTGCCTTTAGAATTTGAATTTGACGAATGGCTGTAGCAAATTGAGTGTTGATTGTGATAAATAGGGCTTTTAGCTATAAAAATCTAAGTGTTGGATTTTGATGCAGAAATTTGATTGTTAAGGTTTACTATTGAAATTGGAGTATGTGAATGAATTGTGGGAGGTCCGGAAGTCAGTAATGATTTGTCGTGTGCTGGTTGGTAGACTCAGGTCGCAGTAGTGGCTAGGCCGACTAGACCTGTATTCTTTGCGGATTGCCGTCAATGTGTGACGTGGCTTGGGTCGCAGTAGTGGCTAGGCCGACTGGACCTGTATTCTTTGTGGGTTGCCGTTAATGCGTGACGTGGCTCGGGTCGTAGTAGTGGCTAGGCCGACTGGACCTGTATTCTTTGTGGATTGCCGTCAGTGTAGTGACGTGGCTCGGATCGCAGTAGAGGCTAGGCTGACTGGATCTATGCTCATTCGGGAATGCCGTCAACATAGTGACGAAGCCGCGCTCCATGGGGGGGGAAGGCAATGCCTGACATGAGTGTCAGAAGATAACTGAATTGCGAGTAGGCTATGCCCTTGTGTGGCAGTGAATAATAATTGGAATGCGTGTCGAGTGCATTTATGATTTCTATGAAAGTGTTGGCGTCCAATTGTTTGAATTCTTATTACTACCTGAGTTTGTGAGATATGAATTGTGCTAACCTGCAAGAAGGAATTAAGACGAGGTAAGTCTTTTGTGTGATGTGGCTAGGCCACCGGGGTGTATTTTCTTACTAATAGGGGTTTAGGGGGTTGAACTTGCTGAGACATTGTCTCATCCCGATTTGGGGATTACAATTTCAGGTCCCTGGTGGATGGAGCGGCTAGATAGCTTTGGTTGGCTCTGAGGAGTTGCAGAGGTGAAGTCATAAGGATTGAGAACGTGTTCGACTTGTAGGTCGTAGGACAATTCCTTTTTAAGAGCCGGTCTTTCGTAGACTTTTGGCTGTAGGGCCTTTGTTTGTAATTCGTTAAATTATGAAAGTGTTTATGTTGTGGTTTTGGCTTCCGCTTTGCTATCCCGTATTTTATTGTCGGGGTTTTATAATATCTTCGCATGCGCATAAAAGAACGGATTGGGTCGGCGACTTAACCTGGGAACGTCGCATTTGAATGACCATGGTGGGATGTTGGCGCGCTCGGGGTTCGGTGCGTGACAAGAATTCAGTTCATGACCCCATTGTAGTTGAGAGTCGGCCAAAATTCCTTCATCGGATCAAGATGAATCACGATATGGTTACATACAGTAATAGGCAATCTGAAATTAGCTCAAGTACATATATAAGTGAATTTAGACATATAAAATGGTGCTCTAATTCCAATGGGAACGGGGAATAATGACCAAACTTACAAATTATTGTAAAGCAATTAGAGAGCTAATACGGGCTATTGCCCAGACTTTCACTACTATTGCACACCGCATCACAAAGCTTCAAGACTATCACACACGAGCACAAAAGCAAAATCATCGGATTCAGATGAGATCAGTTCCGGAATCCGATCGGTTTGCTTGACCAAGAAGAGCCTCCTTCATCCTCTCGGCCATGACCCGCAAGCCCGACCCAATGAATTGGTCCAGGTCCTCCGGTTTCCAGCCGCTCACAGGCTCGACCTCATAGTCCCACACCATTCGACAACCGTCTTCCTTAGGCATGACTCGGACCGTGGAGACGTAGGAGTTGAACCCGACATTGCTGTCTATGATGCTATAGCTGAACATCTTCTCAGCCGGGTCGATCGACAGCAGCTTCTGCTTCGTCCAGTTCAGGGTTGCTGCTGCCTCGGTGCCGCCACCAATGTCCCGTTCCTGGTCAACTGGGGTCCTGAACCCGGCGCAGTAGCGGATGCACCCAGGCTGACCCGAGACGCCCTCGACGGGGGTGCAGGTGGCGAGGGTTGGGAACCACTTGTCGAGGCCGAAGAAGTCCTCCATGAAGGGCCATATTTGGTCTGCCTTTGGACCTGCCAAGTCCGCACAGGCTTGGCCTTGCCATTTTGGTTGGTTTTGGTTCATCTCAGAAGCCACAGGATCGATGTTTGCGGACTCCATGCTGAGGAATGCCAAATTTATGCGAGGTACAATAGTATCTAGTTGCACAAGATCGAGATCGAGATCAAGAGATAGATATGAAGGCTAGTGAAATTTTGTGTTTCTAAGCTGCAGACATGAGCGTCTGTATATAGAGGGAGAGAGCAATTATATCAATTTTCTAAACCTCTTTAAAAAAGAGAAAGAAGAAAAAAAGAAAAAAAAGAGAAAATATTAAATAATTATTAAAAATTATCCACGTCGACACCGATCGACCAAAATTAACTGGATAAACTGAATTGGTACAAATTTAAAAGTTTTAATACTCAATTGGCGAAAGAAATGGTTAGAACTGAATTGATACAATTTTTATGATTTTTTGATAATTTTCCCTTACAACTTACATCTCATACGATAACCCTAGCACTATCGTATGTACCCATGGCCATGATATGGCTCTATTGTGTTGTAGTTTTTTATAAGATACAAATTTTTTTTTGAGATCGGACTTAAAGTTGGTATTTTTTTAGGATATCAAAACATGTTTATGGTAGAATAAAGAGTGGTTTGGGAATTTCTTATAAGACAGAAAAATGTTTAGGATATAGTTGGGATTGAAGACGAAGTTTTGGGCTTTTTTTTCTTCTTTTTTTTTTTTCAAGATGGTAGGCCTGTAAGATCATGCTTCCTTTTCATAACATGCGGCATTTAACATGTGAATGAAGCTAGACCGTGCAACTTCATATTAGACAAGACAAGGAGAGAGAGAAAAAAGAAAAAGCCAAATGCATCCTTGTCATTTGGACCACAGTGAAATTGAACGATTACTTTCCTCTTTTAAAGTCTGTCTCCTCTGTTCAGCTGAAATACATTGTCACGGCTTCCAAACCAAAACACCAGCACAGACAAGAGACAGAGATACATAGGATTCACATGTTCTCAACCTCAACCCCACGCATCAGAATTGTCTAACAAAAAAAATATCTCACCGACTATGATCCATCTAAACCAGTTAGGATCGATCTAAACCAGTTCATTTCAAATTGGCTGTCTTGTGTTTCAAATAAGTTGTTTAATAATTGGCATGTTGAATCATACAAATAATAAATGAGCTCGTTTAGATTGATCCATCTCTCCCTTCTTGGAAATGCCGTTGTACAATTGGCTGGGGTTTGCTTTTTTCTTTTTCCTTTTTACTTTCTTTTCCGTATCACAGGAACGTATGCAGATTCATCGTGAAAGCCATAGAGCACGGCCAAGTGGACAATATCTTGCTCTAATTATTCGACCTCCTTGCGGTTTCTAGCGAAAATCACATGCCAATACTTTCGTTTTCGCATCAAAATGCCTCTTAATTTGTCTTTCGCTCATCACAACTACATGAACTTAGTGAATCGAAGTTCAAACCACAGTGTAAAGTTTCTGGGAATCAAAAATCAGGTCTTTGTCGGGAGAGAACTGTGGGAGCTCCAACCATGCGTCAGTGCTTGCGCGAGATTACGGTGACCTCGGGAAAGAGACGAATGAATCACGTTTTCTTTGGCTGAAAACGTGAAAGTTCTTTTGACAAATTTTGAAGAGCAAGTCGCGATGGGACACTAAACCATCTAATCGATTAGTTTGAAAAACCAAACTTAAGGCTAAAAGCATGGCTCGTCTGGTGAGAGCATGATATTTTCCCTTGTAAGGATGTGTTTGTTTGAGCAAAATACTTTTTCACGAATCAATTTATGTATTTGGTTTGCCAAAAATAATCTGTCAACGGAAAATCATTTATGATTAAAAAAGATATGCATGCTTAAAGTTAGAAAAATAAATTCTTTAACTTGAAAAGAGGTAAACATTTTCCCAAAGAGTATTTTCCTTTGTCATAAAATTTTCCTCGGAACAAACACACCTTAAAATTGAAAAATACATTGAATGACATGATTCTATTTATATCTCACATGTACATTTTCTCAACACCTAATTACACCATAAGCCAATTGATCATGTGTATAACCTAATCTTCCTCCCCCCCACCCTAATCTTCCTCAAGAAAATGTCAAAAAAAAAAAAAATCCTAAACCTTTTGTTTTAGTGTCAATTTAGTCATAAACATTTTATTAGTATCAATTTAATCCTAAACCTTTTAACTTATTGCCAATTTAATCCTAAACATTTTGACTTAATGAAAATTTAGTCATTCTGACTAATTTTGGTTAACGTGGACACCAATTAGTTAATATGAATAATTTTTAATAATATTTTAATATCTTTCAATTTTTATTTTTCATTTTATTTTATTTTTCCTTTTCGTTTTCTTTATATTTTTTTCTTTTCTATTTTTTCCTTTTCTTTTTTCCTTCTCCTCCCCCTTCCTCCAGCCGATCGCTAGCTCAAGTCCTCGCCAAAGGTCGTGAGGGTAGCCTCATGCTTGGCGGCAAGGCTTGCCCTAGCAAAATCTAGCAAGGCTAGCTTGAGGCCATCCAAGCCACAATGGCGGCCTTGTGTTGGGCTAGCAAGGTCACCTTTGCCGACCGTGGGCGAAGCTCGACCTAGCCAATCCGACAAAGTTGAGCATCGCTAGTGTCTAGTGAGGCTTGCTAGAGAGCAATGAGGTTGACCTCGATCTCGTTGGCTGTCACCTATAACCGATCGTCGAGGTTCGGTGACCGGCTAGAGTAAGGGGAAGAGAAGGAAAAGGAAAGGAAAAGAAAAGAAAAAAAAAAAATAAAAAAATAAAAAAATATATTATAATATTATTAAAAATTGTCCACTCCAACCATGCCACGTTAGCCAACCGATGTCTAGGTCAACAAAATTTGGTCAAAATTAGCTAGAAAGATTGAATTGGTATCAAATTAAAATGTTTAGAATTAAATTGACATCAATAAAAGGATTTAGGATTAAATTAGTACCAATACAAAAATTTTCCCAATCTTCCTCTTTTAATGAAACTAAAAGAAGCCACGCCCTATAAACCTAATCTACAAAAGAAAGAAATGTATGTTAGTTTTCTATGTAATAACTTGTATCTCACTCCTCCTCTTACTTTTTAATTATGTGCCTAATCTCAGGACAGTGGTTTTTAGCAAATAAATGAACAAAATTATGTTTGGGTAGTGGTTTATCAATATAATTGGGATTTGAGGTTGAGATAGTATCACAATTAAGTTATCTTTTTTTTTTTTTTTCGATTAGTTTTAATTAGCATATGAATTTAATTTTAGTTATCTTCCTCATTAATAATTTAAGTACGAATATTCTCATTTTTGCAACAAGTTCTCTCTTATTTATATCTTAGTGGTGTAGTTACAATGCTACGTTGCATCTAACTATTAACTATACACTTAAACCCCTCATAGGCATGTAGGTTTAAGTTCGGTGTAGTTTATAGGCATGTAGGTTTAAGTTCGGTGTAGTTTTCCCTTGGTTAGGATTTAATTGTTATAGCTTTGTTTGTCCTGGTTTAATGCATTTCCTTTTTTGTAATAATCTATCTTCTGCGCCAAAACACGGTCTTCCAAGTTAGGTGTCACCTACCAATTATACGAATTTTTTTCAATGTAAAATGCTACGTTGCATCTAACTATTAACTATACATTTAACCCCGTTATAGGCATGTAGATTTAAGTTCGGTGTAGTTTTCCCTTGGTTAGGATTTACTTGTTATAGCTTTGTTTGTCCTAGTTTGATGCATTTCATTTTTAAGTAATAATTGAAGTATGAAAATTCTAATTTTTGCAACAAGTTCTCTCTTATTTATATCTTAGTCATGTAGTTGCAATGCTACATTGCATCTAACTATTAACTATACACTTAACCCCCTTATAGACATGTAGGTTTAAGTTCGGTGTAGTTTTCCCTTGGTTAGGATTTAATTATTATAGCTTTCTTTGTCTTGGTTTAATGCATTTCCTTTTTTGTAATAATCTATCTTCTGATGCAACCAAAACATGATCTTCCAACTTAGGTGTCACCTAAATTATACGAATTAATATGCTACATTGCATCTAACTATTAACTATACACTTAACCCCATTATAGGCATGTAGGTTTAAGTTCGGTGTAGTTTTCCCTTGGTTAGGATTTAATTGTTATAGCTTTGTTTGTCCTAGTTTAATGCATTCCTTTTTAAGTAATAATTTAAGTATGAATATTCTATTTTTTCCAACAAGTTCTCTCTTATTTATATCTTAGTCGTGTAGTTTCAATGCTACGTTGCATCTAACTATTAACTATACACTTAACCCCGTTATAGGCATGTAGGTTTAAGTTCGGTGTAGTTTTCCCTTGGTTAGGATTTACTTGTTATAGCTTTGTTTGTCCTGGTTTAATGCATTTCCTTTTTTGTAATAATCTATCTTCTGATGCAACCAAATTATGGTCTTCCAACTTAGGTGTCACCAACCACTGGGGTTTATTCTAGTGGCCACCCTTCCAGCTTGGAAGGGGGAGGTGGGGGGTTCGAATTCCCATCTTCTCAAGGAGGGTTGGGGTGGGGACGAATTAAGTTTCAGGATTGGGTTTTGACTCCCACGCCCTACAAGGAGGCAGGACAAAAGTTTGAAAGTGAGAGTTAGAATAGGAGTAGAGTAAGACTGAAAAAAAAAAAAAAACTTAGGAGTCACCTACCAATTATATGAATTTTTTCAATGTAAAATTTTATAGGACTTATCATTTTAGTTTTTGATTTACGTGTCAACTGTTAATTTCTTAATTTTGCTTCTAGTGTTTTTCAAAGGACTTCTAATGCTCTTAACTTTGTACTTTTAGCACGGTAAAAATACTGAAGTGGGGAATTAAGACAGGAAAATTCTCAATCAATTACAAACATATTGTACGAATGCTAATTCATCCTTAATTTTTCAAATTAACAACTTAATCTTAAACATTTGTGGTTGTTTCTGTCAATTTTCACTGAAAATTGATGATGTGATGGTCCACTCATCACCAGCTATCTTATGTGGCACATTGCTACATCAGTAATTTCTTACAAAAATCAAATGAAAATACTATATTTGAATTTAACGCAAAAGTTAAGGATTAAAATAGCAAAATTATAAATTTTAGAACTAATTTAATATCCATACAATAAATTTAGAATTGATTGGATAATTTTCCAGAATTAAGACCACCTTACATAATGTCTTTTGTCGAGTTGATAATCCTCTCTTTGCTTTTGCTTTTGCTTTTGTTTTTTTTTTTTTTCATTTATGCAGACAAAACTTAGCATATGACATTTCATTGTCATTCCCCTTTCCATCGGTTGTCATGGATCATCCGTTATGCGTTGGTGTTCGTACGAAGTCCAATTAATTTTGATAACGTCTTGAAAATGACGGGACATCGCACTCCAATGGAGACCACATGTGAAACAATGGATCACATATGTTAAACATTCATTTGAAATCCCATCATATATTTTCCTGGTGTGGTTGTAGATTGCCTTAGCCTTAAAAGAATAATATCACAAATCCATGAATTTTGATTTAATGATTACTAAATTTTGATCAAATATGTAATTTTGTCACAACACTTTTAATCTATTCAATATGATCATTGAATTATTCATAAAATGTTCAATTCGGTCTTTTTGTTTGTATCGGTTTCACATAGCCTAAGGAATAAAATGAACATATACTAATATTTCAGAAGTGGGTTAATGGCCATTTTGACAACTCTAAATGCAAAGACGGCATTGCCCATTGGGCCAAAATTCAAAAACCACCTTACATATATAAAAGGTTTATAGATGACATTGTACATCGAATTAAAGTTGTGACACCATTTGTGTCATTTTCCAGTAAAGCATCCAAGTCTAATTGGGTCCCACATAATACAATGATTTTCTCATTGGACTCCGTTTGCTTTCCATTACTTGTATGGCTATGGAATTAATAATTCAAATTCGTACCATGGGAGCCAAATGGGCTTTCAAAATATATCAAGTTACACTTATCATCTTGAACACAGTGTGTCTTGCTCGTGTAGTGATTATCATTTACTAAATATCAAATCCTCAAAATGGGACTGGGAAATTGGAAATGACCAAAGTTAGTTATTTTTCAAGAACGGTTGATGCTTTCTATTTTGCTTTATTAAGAAATATGTGAATTATGGTAAAACCTCTGCCCACTTGAAAATACTTTTTAATTGTTTATTTTGCTCACACAAATAAATAGATGAAATTTTTTTCATTTATTGACAAAAATATTTAAACATAAATTATTATTGATAATAAAAATATTTTTTAACTAACTATTTTAAATGATATAAGTGATCATTATTATGAAAATATTTTTAAATTATTTATTTTCAGCAAAATAGAGAGGTTTTGATATATTTCAACTCAGTCGATGGGAATTTGGTAAATCATTAATGAAGTAAATCGGATAAAACCGTTGCACGATGGTCACATCACATGACATCTTGGCACAGTGTCATCCACTGAGTCAAGAAATGTCTTCTTCGGTGTTTGTTCGAGAATCGCACAAATGAAGACAGTTGAAGGTGGGGCACATGTCGCGTCATAACTTCGGCCTCACACGCTATAAACGCTTTCATAAAGCGAAGAGCACGAGGCATGATTTTTTCGGAGGACTAGGAAAAGGTACGAGGTTGTATTGTATGATCGAGAATGAGCCATTAGTCCATTCGAAGCTACTTTTCTAACTGTTATCTCCGCTCTATGTGGTGCAACCTGTTCACCCCCTCCTCAGTATTTGTCAATGATATCTTTATGTTTTATATGTAAACCGGATCAGTTTGTGTGTAAATATCAAATATGAGATATGCGATTGAATGACATTAGGTGTATCGAATTTAAACTATTACTTGTTCATGGTGGGAACTTATCACGGGATAAAGTGCTATACCTTGGGAACCACTTTTTGAACCTTATTAGAATAAAGTGCTACATGGAGGGCACCTCAATTGGTGTGATCATCTGTGTATGATAGAGTTAGCTATATTGTATGTATCACCGATGAGCATATTTCCGATTTATTATTAACTATACTTAGGATCCATAGAAAATATAATTGCTTACTTAATCAGTGATTTGCTTACTCGGCATTGAGGCTAATTCATCAACAGCGTTTGAAGAGTAGTTTGGATTGGGAGATAGGATATTGAGGTCCTAGGATAGGAGTGCTCAATAAAATCTAAGTGGATTTTCGAGGTGTACCGCGTTATAACTCGATGGCGACTAGTCTAAACCTTGAAGACGTGTCGGATGGTGGGTGCGGATAAAGCACCGGAATGAGGGACGAGGGCAATAACTGTTGACAATGGACGAGGATAGATGCTGCGATGGTGACACGAATAAATTGCACGACTCTATGCGGACAAAAATGTGAAAGAGTCCCCATAGTAGAACTTGAGTTCGCACAAAGTCTGAGACCAAAAGATTGACTCTGATAAATAATAAGAAAAAAAGTACTGTATTACTTAACACTAATGTGTTACAATCAAGGGATATTTATACTATGAACAATGTGTATAGGAAAGTAATTAATTTAATATAACAAAATAACTAGTTATTTTAGAAAATAACAAGAATTACAGAATCAGTTACAATTTCAGAATGTTCTAACATATATTCTAACATATTGAATCAATTAGTAGAATCATATGTATACAAGACTCTCATTTGTCAACCAATATATTAAATCAAAACTTATGTTAAATGTCAAACATTATTTTTTGATACAAAGTGGGCTTAAAATATATCATGTCAAAAACATGGGAGGTAAGATTGAATAATCAATGTGAACATAGCACTCACGCATAGGATGAGAATCCCGCATAAATATCTAAACACCATAGCTCACATGGAGTCTATCAAATCCTTGAAGATATGGACATGTTGGGCTCACTTCCGCACAAGTTTCATCGCATGTAAGGTCATCTCATGAGAATGATCTCTCCCAAACTATGTCAAGGAGAGAGACGTGGGTTGGGTGGGTATAACTTTAACTTTTCATCTTAAGCATCTTGTGACAAGTCAGTTCATTTTTTCATGAACAAGCCTAAAAGATCAACAAGTTTTGGTGCCATGTGCAAGATATCATAATAGTCGTCCATATATAATAAGACGTAAAAGACTACCTGCAAATCATTGTACATGATTTTGGGATATTTCACCAAGTGAGATATGCAGGGCTCAAAAGGCATGAGGAGATGAAAATTCTCTTGATGATGTATGACTGGCAATCTTCCTACTGTAGTTATGCTCTTCGAAAGTTCCATTTCCACACGTCCTGAGCTGAATCTAATGAGATCCGGAGAAATCCATAATAAGTGAAAGAGCTTAGTAGTTAAAGTAAGTTCACCCGTGAGGGAACGAGAATCGCCAAGAACAAGGCATGCCATTGATTAAATCTGTAATGTCACCGAGCACAATTTGGACAGCATCTCCAGTGCATGTGCAGCGGCAAGAACCTTCAACAAGGCCCTCTTAATTCAGTCGTCAACCAATATGTGTCGACCGCTTACAAACCTTTGCAATTCTACCTATAAGATTCAGATCAGCACCCGACCACTTTCTAAAGGTGAAAAGAGATGATAATTTGAGCAGATGAAGGAAAAGAAAAGGATCAAAAGTACCATCGACTACTGTAATGTCGCCGAGCACATTTTTGACAGCATCTTTAGTGCATGCTTAGCAGCAAGAACCTACAATAAGGCCCTCTTGATTCAGTCGTCAACCAATAAATGTCAACTGCTTTGACAAACCTTTTCGATTCTACCTATAAGAATCAGATCAGCACACGACCACTTTCTCAAAGCGAAAAGAGAGAATAAATTGGGCAGATGAATGAAAAGAAAAATGTGGTGATGTTTCCTCGCCCAGAATCAAGAAAGTGGCATTGCCAAGAATCTTTCACAAAAGACGTTTTCTTGAACCACGTCTGGACTGAAAAGATACGAACAAGAAATATTCAGGGTAAAATACCATGTCCACACGAAATTTCAGAGTTCATCGAACGAGAATGAAGATATAACACGAGAGGAAACAGATAGTTACATAAAGCATGGCCCTATCATGATCTCATCCTCGTTGCCGAATGTCGCGACCGATTTTCGGGTGCATCACCTAAAATTAGGCTAATGGATTCTTAAGCTTGGGAGACTTAACTGCGCCTCCCAAGCCCATACCAACTCACGATTTAAATTCAAATATCTAGCATGCAAAAAGGATTCGCCACTAATCAGTTTATGGTAGGTCGATTAGACACCTAAGTAAAATAACGGGAGAATCATTTTACTTCTACGAACCAGAGATTTTGGATACGGGGACTTGATTACGTTAGATTTCTCTAACGCCCTTTCGGTACCTTTCTCTTTTATTTCGAAAAAAATATTTTTGCAAGCAGCTTAAATTGATTTTATTTCACTTTCCTAACACGTGAGGTGATCATCCATATGCGCATACCACCAATTTAACACTAAAGAAAGCAAATAAAATAATGCAAGACTTACCTCAAAGCAACGAAAGCATCTGCGTTTGTTAGATCATAATTCATATCAACAATCTTAGATATGATTTCTAATTAATAAGCAATCACTCAATTTTTACATTCACTTTTTAATGAGAATATAGTTCATATGCAATGCAATGTTTTTAATCTAATATGAAATAATATGGTATGGCAAAATGTCTTAAACTATATGAATGAGTAAAAAAAAAAAAAAAACTAATGATTTTTAATGAACATGCAATAATTAAATATGCAATCTAAATTAATCAAAATGACCAAATTATAATGACGTGCAATTTCTAATTAAATGAACCTAATAATAAACCCTAAATGACGTGCATTTAGTGGGTCTAAATCTATACGACATGCACATGAATTTTCTATTCTAAAAATGCAATATATTCTAGAAATTGAAACTAATTTATCCTAAGACAAATTTTTATGAAATTCAAAATTAAGGTAAATGTAAAACATAATTATCTAGATTAAGATTCTATCTAATTTACATTAAGGATCAGGTCAGAGTAAATCCTAATTTAAACTAATATATTATCTTAACCTAGCAAGCTCTAACCTAAGATGCAAAAATCAATCTAGACTTAAAATAAAACATGTAATTTATTCTAAAATGCCATGACATGCAAATAATGCCTTAATTCCTAATTTTTTATGAAATTCGAAAGTAAAATTAAACATGCAATTAAGATAATTAAAAAAAAAAAACTAACATCCTAAATGAGTGCACTTTTTCTTTTTTCTTTTTCATGATTCAAAATAAAATCCCCATCTTAAACATGCAAGATAATTAAAAAAAAAAAAAAAACAAACCTAATCTTTTTTATTTTTTCTTTTACAAAAATAAAACTGACTCAAACCTCACGACATCAAATTAAACAAGATAAGATTGATATCCGAAAATTGACGAACCATATTTCGCACATGAGATCGGGTTGTCAATTTTAAAATTAAATCGGAATCGAAATCTCGAGCATGAGATCGGATTGTCGATTTTTATAAGGAATTGCAGTCGGATTTCGGGCGCGAAAATCGACTGTCAATCCCTAATTTGAGGTGCACTTTTATGTCGGAATACCAATCATGTACTTAAATAAACAAATTCACTAAAAAAACAAGATATAAATAAAATAAAAAAACTGAATAAATAATAAAGAAAATCTACCTAATTCCCTTTTCCTCTTTTCTTTTTGCTTTTGTTTTTTCAGTTTTTTCTCTTTCCCTTTCCAAAAGCACGTTCGTGAGTCTCCAAGGGGCCGATCGGAGTAGGTCACCGGTTCGGCAAAAGGATTCGGCAAAGATGCAGTGGGCAGACTGGTGGCGACAGCATAGGGGCGGAGTAGAGGACTCGGGTCCGGCAGTAGGAGATGAATCGCGTGCGGGCGGCGTCCGGAGCGGCTAAATTAGGCCTGGCTCAGGTTAGATCTCGGCAGCAAGGGTCGGGCAGATCTGGGCAGAGGAGCAGGCCGTCGGACGAGCGGCAATCGTCACTCAGGCGTGTGGGGGGGACTCAAATCTGGTCTTGGTTGCGTGGGTCGACAGCAAGTCGGGTCGCGACTTCGGGCTGCTGGCGTCGGTCTGTTGCAGATGCTGGGTCGGAGTAGAGGGTCGCGACTGAAGGTGAAACTGCAGGGGCGTCGCGAGGAGTCAAGCAGTGTCTGGAGTCGCAATCGGGGAGGGTTCGAGCGACGTGCAGGGGTGGCCGGCACGGGGCAGCCCGTGGATTGTAGACGTCGTTGCTCGGCGGTGCAAATCGAGGGGCGCGGTGCTGAGGACAGCAGGTGGAGGCGCGTCGTGGCTGGCTGCTGCTCCAGCGATGGGACTTGGGGCGGCGATGATCATGTGCAAGGGCGGAGCTCCGGTGGGAATAGCGCACGGTTGAAGAACAGCAGCAAGTGGGGAAGATGATGAACAGTATCAGTCCAATCACCCCCTCCCTTTTACTTTTTGCCTCCCTTGTCTCCGAATCCTCTCTCTATTCTCACATTTTGCTTTTTTTTTTTTTACTTAAAAAAAAAAAAAAAAGTCCAGCCCCCTACTAAAAAAAACCAAGAACCCCTTTTTTATAGGTGAAAGACTTGTGATTTCAATTTTTTCGAAATCAATATCCATAATATTTTTCACAATTTTTTCACCTGTTGATAACGATTCAAACTTTCGATAAGATTATTCTTTAATTCCAAATCCTAGAAAGCCAAATCGCAATGTTTTGTCATATCTACCCAAAATTCATCATATCTCGAAAAATTTCGAATTTCTAATTTCTCACAAGATAATTTCTGATCACTTAAAAATAGGCTTGGCCAACCAATTTGAATCCATCCGCCACCAATTCAATAAAAAACAAAATATGCAAATAAAAAATAAATGCAACCTAAATCTATATGCTATGAAATTAATAAAATTAACCTCCTAATTTTCTATGCAATAAAATAAATAAACTAAATCGCCAAAATTTAGGTGTCAACACCGAACCACGATGATAAACACGAACCGGCACTTGATTCTTTCGGCCAATATCCAGACAAAGAGAAAATTATGAAAAGATCGATATGGATCTTGAACATAACCGAAACCGAAGAGAAAATTATGAAGCAGGTTGAAGCCTTCAAATTCCAATTGCAATCTTATTATATAAGAGAGTCGAGACTTACAGGGATCTCGCTACGCAATGACTGCAAGAGAGGACCGAAAGCGTGAGAGTGTTGGGGGAAAGGAGATGGAGCGACGGAGGGACGTGAAGGAGTAGGGCGAAAAGGTCCTTAAATGGTGAAGAAAACGGCGGTGAAATTTGAAAGATGGTCGCCCCGCGTCGTTCTCCGGGAGACCGTTAAATGGCAGTTGGTGGGTAGTTGGCACTCCAAAAATTATGATTTTTATTTTTATTTTTGTTGAAACAGAATTAGGTTGATTCTTGATTTTCTGGTCGATGTTATTTGTAAAATTTAAATCTTTAAATTGTGTTGTCCGTTCTATTAGCAACAATTTTTTCGTGAATAATATTACCAACACGATAATGTCATCTTGATACAACGATTTTTGTTAATTAGCGAAATTAATGAAAATTTCATTCCAAATCATAGTGCAAAGTAATATTTTTAAAATGCCAATCACTCTAGGTTTTTTTTGCCATTTTGTTTAGCATGTCCTCTGATATGGGACTGAAAAAAGTATTGGTAGAATTTTAAAAAAATTCTGAAAAGTGTCCCAAAATTGCACTTTGTGTTTTCTAATTTCGAAATTTGATACTTTGCATTCCCTACGCTCAAAATCCTACACTTTCAAACCTCATAATCTTTTTGACCCCGAAAAAAAAAATCCTCATAAGCTTTTATAGGGAAAATTTCATATTTACCCCCCTCAAACTAGAGGTCGGTGCATGTTCAACCCCGAATTTTAAAAAGTTGCATTTGATCTTCCCGAACTTACATTCTATTAGGGCGGGTCAAATACATTTTCTATGTTTGGCAGCTTTTATAGTTTTTTTAATTTCATATTCTTGAATTTAGCACTTTAGATTAGTAGTAATAATGAGTTCAATCATTCAATCACGATAATTTCGAGCGATTTGGAAATCTTGCAACTCTTTATGACTAGTAAGCACAAATTTTTTTATTTCATATTCCTATTTTATGTATATTCTCTTAAAATATTTCATAATTATTATTTTTTTTTTATCAATTCTACTTTATTTCTACTCTAAATCTCAATCCCAAACTTTTGCTTACTACTCTATAGGACATAAAAGTCAAAACCCATACTCTCTAAAAATCTGGGGATTCAAAACTCCCAGCTTTCCTCCCCCACCTCCTAAGAATGTGGGGATTCAAACCGCCCACCTCCCCTCTTTCGGGTGGCTATTTGAACAAATCCAATAATTTGTAATTCTTCTTAATTAGATATATTTCATAATTGTAAAAAAGAAAAGAAAAGAAAAAGTAGAATTTTCACCCTTGAAAATTATGCGCGCGACGCATGCTCATGTTAGAAAGTTAACGACAATGGCGGCGGGGTTGTCGTGACTGTATTGGAAATGTTTCTAGGAGCATTGGCAAACGTTGCCGATTGTGTTTTCCTTGCGGCGATCATTGCTTTGATCGACTCGAGAGCTGTGTGCTGAAATCGTGTAGCGCATGATCTCGTTTCGACACCTTCAACGTGGGCTCTCCAAGTTCAACTCAAGAAGACGGCTCTCGACCTATTGTGCTCTCGGTCATCTGTGCCTGTCATTTCATGCTCTTGTGATAATGCAACTTGTCTGAATTTCTCGAGTGCTTCCTTAGCTTCTGGTGCGAGGCTATAATGATCCCATGCAATGGGTACATTATAATTTCATGCATATTCAGGAATGGTTTTATTTTCTTGACACAAAATTCTTTGGAGTTCTCGGTATTGGTGTTCACAACATCCATTAGATCCTGGATAAGATTTGTGGATCTGAGCTTCTGCACCGTTGGAATAGGTTTATAGGATGTGGTACCTATAATCTATGGGGCATTGATGATGTTGCCATTATTTGTTAAAAAAGCCCACGGCCGTTGGAAAAACAAAATGGTATGGACCTCAGGGTTTGATTACATGATTCTTAATTCTTTCTGCAAGAGATATCTCCATTCTTTTTGAAAGGAATGCGAACAAAGAACTTTGAATTTTTCCATAAAGGATGTGAACACTTTTGGGTGAATTCAGAATTAGATTCTGAACAGGATTCCAACAATTTTTGCATGATTGGATCTAACAGACTCATTTGGATGGAAAAAAGTCTTTGGATATTGACGAATTCAGAGAATTGATATTTTCCAGGAATGATACAAAGCCGAGAGATTTGAGTCATGATGTCCCAACCAATGATCAAATCTTTATTGGGGAGACTAGATCCGAAGATTTTTGTGGTTATGGAACACTGGGGAAAGAACTGGACAGTTACTGGGGTAGTTCTCATATTTGTGGAAAAAGTATCTCCTGAGGCAGAGTTGAAATATCGAACATAGGGAGTCCAATATTCTTCAAGGAGAACTTTAGTATGTAAGATTGAACAACTTGCTCCAGTGTCTATGAGAGCAATGACAATGATAGGCTTGGCAAACTTTGAGATAAACATTTTCACAGGAAAATGGGGACAATGAGTTTGGCTTGAAAATATGTCAGTGCTTTGTTTTGAAGATGTGAGAAATATGTGAAAAATATTTTTAGAATTTGAATCTGAATCATTTTCACTGGGAGTTTGGTAACAAGGTATGACACAAAGAGTTTGTTTAGATGGTTCTTCATCCGCAGAAAATAAAGATTCGATATCATCATTTTCAAGAGAAATACCCGTTTCATTCTCTATATGATGTATAAGATGATTCTGGCCTTTTTTTGCTTGGGGACAATTTTTGGTAAAATGTCATTTCTGATTACAGATGAAGCATCGATTTGATTTCTTGTGGCCTGAGCGATCTTTCCTTTTACGTAGGTATTGCCATTTCTTCTTTCCTCGGAAGTGCTTAGAGCCATGTCTAGATTTTTTTTTATCTAGAGCTTCTTGAAGTGCTTCTTCTTTCTGGAAGATTTTCCACAAAAAGCATCACAATCTCGCTTAAAGCATTTGATCTTTAGCTTTTGATGAGAACGGGCTGCATCGAGTTTTCTGTTATCGTCGACATAAGTCTGGATCATTTGATGTTTTATACACAATTCTTCAAGGCACAAATGGATTTCTTGTTGGATTTCGCCCAATGGAATATCCTGAATCCTCCTTTGTCTGCTGAGAAAAGTTCTCTCAACCTGTTCAAATAACTCTTTAGGAATGGAAGTCAGAAAGACGTGCTTCCGGTTTGGATAAGCTCTAATACCATAAAAAAGCTTAAGCATTTCTCGGTAGTGTTTATCAAGATATCTTTTATGGAGAGAGCAGCATCTTCTTTCGAAAAATTCTCTCCTTTTAAGCTCTTGGAGGTCAGAAGGTTTTCCAACAAAGAAATGATATAGAAGAGTAATGGCATGACCAAAGTCAGGTGAGAGTAAAAATTGAAGTTGGTCTTGTTTTGTCACAAATTGCCACCAATATTTGAGGCTACCTGTAAACCTTGTGACAAAACCAAAAAGAACATCATACTTATCCCGGTTGGTAAGGGCTTGGGCATTTAACCAAGTATGAAATTATTCAAGTCTTTCTGGCCATTTGTGATAAGGAATATCATCAACAGTAAAAAATTGTTTTGATGCTGTGACACATGTTGGGAGAGATTGTCTGGCTGAACAACTTTTGGTTAGGAAGGGTTTGATTCCATATCTTGGTTTGAGTGATGGGCCATGAATATTGATGAAGTTACTGGTACAATAGGAAAAGAATCAATGGCGGGATTGAGAAGGTTGATGAGGACGAAAGGGACACCAAATCTTATTCAATATCAAAGATGTTTGGAAAAGCTTGTTTTGTTGGAAATAAGATCTGATCCTTTGGAATGGCAAGATCAGGCTATTGAGTAACAAGATCAGGCTGTTCTTCCTGGTTGCCCAAAACCTTTAGGAAAGATTCCAATGGATTGGACAACATCATCTTATTTGGCTTTTCCTTTATAACAATCGAGGATTTTGCAGGCACTTTCTCCTTTCCTTTTTCCTTCCTTACTCGATCCAATTCTTTAAAACGATTTTGCATTTCTACTACATCTGTCTCGTCTTGTTTGATAGGAACGTCTGTAAGGGCAACAAAGATAGACGTCTGAGGTGGTGGAGGCAAATACTCCATTCATGCCGTGGTCGGGAACGGATTAAAAGGATTGAACCTTCCTTCTTCAAGCATCTGGATTGGCCTTTTGAGCTTTTCTATTTCCGCCTTAGGACTTTCAAGATGATGATACCCTAAATGTTGTCCGGATTCAAGGCATGAAGCCTCTTTTGGAAATCGAAAAGCATTTTCTTGGTGGTCTTATCATATCTTCAAAGATCTTGTTACACGTTCATAATCTTGGAATCAATTGATTTGAATGCATTGTTTTGTACTAAAAGAGTCTTCGATTGCCAATTTAGGACAGCTTCAGTAACAAGAGTCCTTTTCTGTCTTTCATGCTCATCCACATTAGTGGGGATAGGTATCTTGAGAACATGCTGAAATCTACCTTGTGGAGCAAGAAACGAGAGTTTGGAACTTTCTTGGACA
The DNA here is from genome assembly GCA_014182715.1 of Eucalyptus cloeziana. Classification (NCBI taxonomy): domain Eukaryota; kingdom Viridiplantae; phylum Streptophyta; class Magnoliopsida; order Myrtales; family Myrtaceae; genus Eucalyptus; species Eucalyptus cloeziana. Next base: position 48,137,657 of record CM024636.1, on the reverse strand, counting down.
AGAGGGAGAAAGTCTGTTTCATGGAAAATGGCGATGCAAGAACTTGGTGGTGTTTTTGTTGGGGCCTCAAATGGGTAGGAATGCCTCTTTGCCCACTTTAGGATTGGCTTATAAAACGGAGAAAGGGCTGGTTTTTTCAGAGGGGGAGATAGAGGAGGTGATGGTGGTGGAGTTGGTGAGACTAAGGGTGAAGCAGTGAACACTGGTGGTGGAGTTGGAGCATAAGAAACCATAAACTGGAATTTGTCGCACTCACCAAGAGTATCAACGGAGGGGTCTCCATTCAAGTACTTTGGTACGTAGCCTCCTTTGACTTCTTGTGCTTTCGTCAAGGTTTGGCAGTTGGATTTACCTCATCGGGAGAGTTTATACAATAGGAACTTTGACAAAAAGGATCTCAAAAGCAATGACCATACCGGTTTTTGTAGTAATGAACAGGGTGTCCATCACTCTCGAAATATTAAACAAGCTTTTTTGGATATGGCTCAGAAATTGATTTGGGAACACATGGTTCAATCATGAAAAGGGTTTGGAAGATAGAAGGACTTTCTTCATTTTCTTTGCCAAATTTGATGGAAATAGTTCCATCTTTCTTTCTGACGAACTCGGAGTCCGTCAACTAGAAAGGCTTGTTGTTCTTATACAACTTTTCATAGTTGGTAATCCAAGTCTCTTAAAGGAGTTTGACCAACTTTTCCTTTAAGATTTGTTTGGGAACATGAATGCAGAATGCACTTCTTGTCAGTTTGTTAAGAGACATTCTGGAAGTGGCACAGGAATCATGCAGGCCCAAAAGAATAATAATTGTTTAAAAGTGACGAGCCTCGACAATCAAACAATATAAATGTGATTAAATGAAAACTAATAAACTTAGACACGAGAAAATAATTGATTCTGATTAATTGTAATTAATTTAGGGGATTTTTTGTATATTTTTCTTAATTGATTCTAATTGATTGTGATTGATATTTTTTTACTTTAGATAGTCATCTTGTAAATGTATTATTCATTTGGTAGGAACTGAATATTATATTTCCCTGTCATCACAATTCTCAACTACTAGCAAGAGAAACAATCATCCCGATGAGTAGTGTTTTTAAATCTTTAGTGGTTGTTGCCTCTCTCTCATTATGCAAGCTTCAGACTTTAGTAGCTAGTAATGAAGGAGCTGACTTAACGGAGTTGTTAATAGGCACTTCTCAACATGTTCAAATACTGAAAGCACATATACGGTGCCTTGGCAGTGCACCAAAACAGATGTTGACATGAGCCCTAATTAATGTCAAATCAATTTATTGATCCCTTGCATGCTTATGTCCCTATGAGGTGCTGATTCGTTGAAAGCACGCTGGTTGCTTCCGATTCTATCATTTTGAGAAAAGCATGAGACAGCCTAGACATGATGGACTGATTCTGCAAAAGGACGGTGTCCTGATGCTTCAGCAAAGTAGTTTTCATCGGATAAAGATCAACACATCAGCTTTTTCTTAGGCTGACAACCGGAGACAATGTGGTGGATCTTGTTTAGATGATATAGGTTGTAAGATTTCATGTTGCGTTGTGTGCACGTTGGTTGTTTGTTTGTTTAAAAAAAAAAAAAAAGGGTGCTTTTTCCATGTCTCACTTAGGAAAGTTGGGAGGACATTGGCAACTTTTCTTCTAGTTTGTTTAAAGAAAAGAATGGGTTGTGGGTTAGACTCACAATAACTGCGTGAGAGTGCACAAGTTTGGCACAATTTAATTAGCACTAACCTCTTTATTTTATTTATTAATTTTATTTCATATAATTATCTTATTAACCTTTATTAGTTGAAATGTTATATTTTTCATTCAGAATTTTTGGAAATTATGAAATTTAGAATTGTATTTTAGAAAAATAGTTGTTTTTTTATTATTTTTTATTCCGAATTTTATATATCGTTCGAAGATAACATTTGAAAATTACCTTGTTCAATTTGCAACTTTTCCCGAAGGGATATCTTTGTTCACTTTGCAACTTTTCGTGAAGTGATGCATTTGTTTACTTTGCAACCTTTTCTAAAGGGTTGCCTCTATTCATTAAAACCGAGATAAATATATTAGTTTCGGCATGAATGTGTATTAAGCTTTTTCGAGTTTTCTTTTCAAAATTACAATAATTATTTCAATTTTTTATTTGAGAGACCTTGGAGCAATATTAGAATTGCTATCTAATACTCTTAATCGAGACTTTGTAATATCTTAGAGGATAATTGCTAATGACCATTAGCAACATAGTAGGGTAAATAAATCCTTAAAGAAAGTAATATTATGTCTTAAAGCCTAACTTCATTTTTCTATCCAATTCGAAGTCATATTTTTCCAAAAAATTAAAGGATTTATTTGTTCAATAATGGAGTCAAAGACAATGAAAGTCTATGATCAAATTGGACTAGTTCGACAAGAATAACTTTGCTCTTGGAGGGACAAGATGATGTTCCTACTCGCTACTCTAAAGATATCCTACATACTAGGTCCTAAGTTTGCACCTATAGAGGATCTACAGCCTACTACTAAAAGAGGATAACCAAGTGTGGAAACCATTAAAAGGGTTAACTAGGAGAAGAAGAAATGTGCAGAGGATGAATTGCTATGTTGTGGACACATTTTGAATATACTATCCGATTAATTGCATGACTTATTCACTAAGATGAAGTTAGCTAGAGAAATCTGGAACACATTGTAATTCAAGTACAAAGAGGAGGAGCAAGGTACCAATAAATATTTAATCAAGAAGTACTTTGATTTCAAGTTTAGTGATACCAAACCCCTTGTTACAATAAGTCCATGAATTAGAGGTTCTTGTCAACAAAATTTGTACTCTCAAAATTGATATTTCGGAAGCTTTTCAAGTTGGAGCAATTATTGCAAAATTGCCTCTAAGTTGGAAAGATTATGGAAAAACCAATGCACAAGTTAGAGGACATCAACTTGAGGCAAATACAAAAACATATTTGTATTGAGGAAGAGTCACATTTACATGTGAAAGGGCTAGTAATAACACCTAGAGTGGATGAATAGGTGTAGACAAAAATTCTTGCAAGATTTAGAAGTAATTAGTGTTTTTAGAAAACAATGACTTCAAACTTTAGCAGTTAGACAAAACTACAAACAAAATAAAGGAGATGAGGGAAGAGAATAATAACACAAGATTTATAGTGGTTCGGCTTAGACCAAGCCTATGTCCACTCTCCTGTGCTGACAACCTATTGGCTGGATTCCACTATGAATCAAAAGAGATTTTACAGCAGTGTGATCTTGACTTCACAATAAATAACCTATACTGGTTCTTCACAAAGTCTTACTAAGTGTTTCTCTCTTCTGTATACAATTTTGAGCTCAGCAAATGAAATTGCAAGGAATTAGGAAGCTTCAGACTTTGAAATTTCTCTCTCATGCACACCTTCGAACAACTAGCGAGTTCTCCTTATATACTCCTTCATGCCTTCACAATCGTTGGCACTTTCCAAAGGAATTCTTCTAATCTACCCGTTGGACAAAATCAATCAAGGTGATCTCGAGTCGTTAGATGAGCTGTGATGAAAGCCCGTCAATCATGTTCGCCCATACAATTAGGATCTTCGTTTCCATAAGTAGAACCTTCCAAGTTTATTTTGCCTTTCAAAAGATCTTCAAATCAGAATTGATTTCAATGAAGATAATCAATCAAGCAAATGTTATATCCAGCTTTAAGGTCATCCATAAACCTTTCGAATCGAATCCTTGAAGATAATCTCACATCTGGATAAATCTTCATTCTTCAATAGCATTTGGTCTGGAATCTGTCAGTGAGGGCAGATTTTGAAACTAAAATCTGCATGTCTTCAGACTCTAACACTTTAGTCTGGAAGTATTCATACTAGACTTGGAAAAGGTTTAGTCTACTTCAAAACAGTAAAGGAGTTTTCTCCAACAATCTCCCCATTTTTTATGGTGACAAAACTTTCCTACAGATTTGAAAACTTTTGACTTGCAAAACAGCACTTAAGCAATACATGATATCTTATAAAAATAAGTTGATTAGAGCATCGATTCTGCAACCATAAAAAACATGTTAGTCCTAAACAGAATAAGATGAATAACTATCCAGCCAAAATCTGCATCACAAACTAAGTAGCTGCAAGCGTCAAAAAGTTCCAAAACAACAATCAAAAGTAAGTCCAAAGTTAGAGTTAATCCAAAGTTCAAACCAATAAAAAAAAAGTACTAAGTTAAAGTACCAAAAGTACCAATCATCAAAAAGATAAAATCTAACACATTCTCCCTCTTTTTGTCAACAGCAAAAAATGGAGAAGGATTTGAAAAAGTTGGATAAAATCAGGGTTGTTTGGGGATGTGAACGATCTAGAAATCCCCCATAGACTTGACAGTCTCCTCTAGCTTCCACAAAGTCTCCTTTGGCTGCTCAATATCCTCACCCTTTGCAGTTTTTTGCACTTGAATCTTCAAGGCTTGTATCTGTTCATGTAGAGAGTCGAAAGTGGACTGGAAAGCTGTTTTGAGATTATTGATCTCACACTCCATTCCATATTGCTGAGCCTTCAAATCCAAAAGGATTTCCAGCAGCCTTTGAAAGTTTGTTGTTTGTTCTGTTGTAGCACTAGGTCCAGCCGAATCAAATCTAGGAGTATTGAGATGTGAGGGATCATCAGCAGTTCGATCACCAGGACTGGGAGTGGATTCTTCAACATCTGCTTCAAGATATTGAGAGGCATAGACGTCCTTTGGATATGCTGGAGATCTACTAATATCACTAGTAAAAGCAAGTGAAAAGGTACCTCCCTTTTTAGCAGCTCCCCCTATCTCTGTTCCTTCGGGTGGAGAAAATAATTCCTCTTCTTATTTTTGCTCTGCTCCAGTACCCAAGTGATGATTTTCTTGGTCTTCTCCTACAGTTCCACTCTGAGTCTTTTCCGAATTCTTAGCAAATGTTGGCTCAAAAGGGTCATCTTGACCCTCTTCTTCTTGAGTTTCCCTGCTCGCTTCTTCTCTTTCTTTCCTTCTTTCTCTTTCTTTTATGCTTTTCTTCTTCCTTCACTTCCTTCTCTTCTCTTGCCATCCTCTGGCTGCTCAAAACTAACAAAGCTCTGTAGATTTCTTAAGGCGAAGAGTGTAATTTCATCCTCATTTTCTTCTTCATCCTGCAAGATAATGTTTCTCCTCTTCTTAATTGGTGCGATTATGGGCTCCTTGCCTTTTCTCTTTTTCACTGTAGAGTCTTGTTTTGTTTTGGCGGGGGACGTCTCCTTCAGGCATTCCAATGCCTTATTCAGCTCCTTCAGTCTCATTTTTGAAACCATCATTAATCCAATCACCATTGGAGCAATGGTTCAAACACACAGAGTAGTTGGAATCTGAACATTAAAACATTTGAATAGTCAAGTGACAAGCGCAGAGTAAGGTAGTTACCCCTTGTCCTTCACAACTATTCTATACATGTGCATTAGGATAGTGTGAGGCAGTGAGAACTTAAACCCAATGTTGATTGCGTACATCAGCTTTGCTTCAGAGTGAGAAACATCAGTCTTTGAAGTGGATTTAGGTCCGATGCAGTTGATCACAATCTTGTGGAGCAAAATATTGGAAGCAGTCATTTTGGAATAAGAAATCCTGCCTTCAGCAAATCTGTCTTGAACAAGAGCCAATGTTGCATGACCAACAGACACATTGATTGGTTGGAAACTCCATCTTTCCACACCAATCACATCCGCCAAAGTGTTCATATCCACCACAAATTCTTTGTCCCTAATGGTAAAACAAAATCTATTTGCATCTAGACAAGACAAATTCGAATAGAAATAAGTAGTCAATTCAGGGTAGGCAACATATGTCTCTAAGCAAAATCATTCAAGTTGAAGGAGAGCAACCTTTTCCCTCAAGTTTACTTTCAATGAATCCAGAAAATCAAAGTCTACCGTTCGAGGGTTAATCACCCCTCTCTTCAAAAGTTTCGAATAGGTCCTCATGTGATCCTTAGAAAAGAATAGACTCGTTCCGTCTCCACGAACATTTGCAGCAATACCCATCCTAGGCTGAAAATGTGTATACATCCTCTCATCATCATCCTTTCCATTTGGCTAATTAAAACTACCAAACCTCGGATCACTTGAAAAGTTGGCAAAAGTCTTTGCTGCCAAACCTTTAGGCGCAATGCCTAATCTTTTCATAGTATCTAAGAACAAAATTTCGTTCTTGTAACCGTTCGTTTGCAAAAATCATCGATTAAAGTCATTGCAGTACCATTCTTCTTTAAATTAGAGTAGAGTTGAAAGAGAAATTGAGGTTTTTGCGTTCTTATCTTCAATGATCTCTTCTTCTACTTGTTGCTGTGGAGGATCTTGAGTCACTTACTATGAAAAGTGACGTTGTTGAGAATGTTGTTGTTACTGTTGCTGAGGAAAATCTTCTTCCTTGGTTAAGTCAAAGTGCGTAGGACCCTCTCGCATGTGCTATGGTCCCTTGTTTGCAATTCTAGAAAACTTTCTCTAGAAAGACATTATCACTGTCGAGGAGGATTTCTTGAACTCGCTCATGAAAAAGATGAGAACTTTTTGAATCAAACTCGAGAGAAAAAGTGAGAGAATATGATTTATGTATTCTAGGGTTTGTGAAAGCGTAACTGGAGAAGAAGAGCTTTGACAGTATATAAAGCAAGTGAAACAGGGTATATGAATCATCACAAACAAAAATAAAAACTGCCTTTTTCAAAAATGAAAAAACTGCCTTTTTGAAAATGAAAAAATCGCCAAAAATTAAAAAAATCTAAAAAGATAATTTCTAAAAATAAAATAGGCAGGTAGCGATAACGTACCTTTTCAAATCTTCATTCTAAAAATTAAAATACCTGGATTCAAGACTTAAGTAAAGTCTGGAAAGTTTGAGTCTGACCAACTTCAGATTTTAACTGGTAAGAAGTAAAATATTCAATCTGGAGTGAAAAAACTCAAATAGATTTTTCTCCAGAGGCTTTGTAAATATATCCGCCAACTGATTTTTCAAGTCAATGAACCGAATCATAATTTCTCCATTTTGGACATGATCTCTTATGAAATGGTGTCGGATCTCTATATGCTTTGCTCTTAAATGAAGAATTAGGTTCTTTGTAGATTAATAGAACTGGTGTTTGTCACATTTGATCTCAGTACATGATTCTTCAAGTCCAAGTCTCTTATATGTTGTCTTATCCACAAAATTTGAGAACAACAGCTTCCAAGAGCCACATACTTTACTTCTGCAGTTGATAGAGCCACAATACTCTGCTTCTTTAAGAACCAAGACACCAGTTCATTGCCCAGTAGTTGACAAGTGCCAGAAGTACTTTTTCTATCAACTTTGCAATCTGCTAAATCTGCATTTGAATATCCAAGGAGTGTAAAGTCTTCTTCTTTGGAATACCACAGACCTAGCTTTGGAGTAATTCCAATATATTTGATGATGTGTTTTGCAGCACTTAAGTGAGATTCTTTGGGATCTTATTGGAATCTAGCATAGATGCAAACACTAAAAAAAATGTCAGGTTTAGATGCAGTAAGATAAAGAAGAGAACTAATAATGCTCCTGTAAAGCTTCTAGTTTGCATTCTTTCTTTCTTCATCATTGTCTATCTTCGAAGAACTTGACATTGATATTTCTGTCTTTTTGCAATTTGAAAGGGGCTAGTGAATACATCTAGAGGGCGGTGAATATGTGTAATAAAAAATTTTCGTAGGACTTAAAAGGATAATTTTGATGGATAATAAGACAGAATTCAAGTTTTAAATGAATAAACAACTCGTACGCATAAATAAGAAGTTCAGGGATAAGAGAAAGTAAACACAGAGTTTATAGTGATTCGACTTAATTCAAACCTACGTCTACTCTCCCGCACTGACAGCTCACCGGCTGGATTTCACTAAGAATCAAAAGAGTCGTTACAATATCACGTCCTTGATTCCACAGTGTAGAGATTTTGCTACACTTCCTCAAGGTCTTACAAGTATTTAATCTCTCTTTTGAGTACAGATTTTGCTCAACAATTGAATCAACAAAGAACAATGAGCTTGAAACTTTGAAATTTCTCTATCACGCACACACTCGAATAACCAGAGCTTCTTCCTTATATACTCCTTCATGCCTTCATACCCGTTGGCACTTTCCAAATGAGTTCTTTCATCTAATCGTTGGACAGAATCAATTAAGGAGATCTTTAAGTTACTTAAGGAATGTGATGATAGCCCACAAATCCTGCTCGCCCATACAATCGAGATCTAGGTTTCTATAAGTAGAACCTTCCAAGTATACCTTGCCAATCAACGAATCCAATTTACTCATATCAAAATCAAAACGAATAAAAGATCTCGAGATGTTATCTCCAGCTGTGAGAAGCTTCTTTAGCCGTTCGAATCAAATCCTTAAATAGATACTTAATTCTGGATAAGTCTTCTTCAACGGTCTAGAAACTGTCAATGAGGGCAGACTTTAAAGCTTGAATCTGACGGTCTTCAGACTTTGACGAAAGAGTCTTCAAGTCTTCAGACTAGACTGATGGAAACGTTTTGTCAACTTCAAAACACATAAGGAAGTTTTCTCCAACACAATTCTCCAATCCAAATTTCTTGATTAGATCTTTAGTATATTTCTCTTGGTGAATAAAAATACATTTCTTAAACTATTTAACTTGCAATTCCATAAAGAATGTTAACTCACCCATTATACTCATCTTGAATTCATCTTGCATACATCTAGAGAATTTCTTGCAAAGATTTTCATTAGGAGATCCAAAGATAATATCATCAACATAGATTTGAGCCAATGGAAAATCTTTACCTTCTCTTTTTATGAATAATATAGTGTCTATTTTTCCTTTAGAAAAACCATTTTAGGTTAGGAATTTACTTAACCTTTCATACCAGGCTCAGGGTGCTTGCTTCAGTCCATATAGAGCTTTTTTTAGTCTGTAAACTGAGTCTGGCTTTCTTAGATCTTCAAATCCAGGTGGTTGTTCCACATAGATTTTTTCTTGGATAAATCCATTTAGGAATGCACTTTTTACATCCATATGGAATAACATGAAATTTTTATAGCAAGTAAAAGCAAGTAATAATCTAATTACTTTTAACCTCGCTATTGATGCATATGTCTCGTCATAGTATATCTCTCTCTCTCTCTCTCTCTCTCTCTCTCTCTCTCTTTTTTTTTTTTTTTATGTATATTCTTTGGCCATGAGTCTTACTTTGTTCCTAGTCACTTTCCCATTTTCGTCTATCTTGTTCTTGAAAACCCATTTAGTCCCGACAATAAACTCACCTTTAGGTTTAGGAATTAATTCCCAAATATCGTTGATGCTGAACTGTCTAAGTTCTTCTTGCATAGCTTTGATTCAGCTTTCATCAAACAAGGCTTCTTCTACACTTTTGGGTTCTACCTTGGAAATTAATGCCAAAGCACTAGACTCTTCTTGTCTTTTGGATCTAGTGCAAATTCCATTTATCAATGTTGCCAATAATGAGTTCCTTAGAATGACTTGACTTATGCTTCCAATTGCTAGTTGGTCTGAAAGTCTGCTATTCCTCTATTTCAGTTAAGTCTTCTTGTTCTGCTTGAAGTTGATCTCTAGATATCTAAACTACTTTGGGAGAAGTAGACTTTATAAAGTTTGGAGCAGGTTCAGGTTCTTCAAGTTGAGTCTAAGCCAGTTGATTTTGCATAGAATCTTGAAATTTGACATTCATAGATTCTTCCACGGATTGAGTCTTTTTGTTGAACACTCTGTATGCTTTGCTTGAGATATTGTAACCAAGGAAAATTCCTTCATCTGATCTTCCTTCAAACTAACCAGTTCGATCATTTTTCAAAATAAAACATTTATAATCAAACACATAAAAGTAAGAAACATTTGGCTTCTTCCCTTTATACACTTTATAAGGAGTTTTCTCTAGAATAGGTCTTAAGAACACTCTGTTGATGATGTAGCAAGCTGTAAAGATTGCTTTAGCCCAAAAATGAGAGGAAATCTTGCTCTCAATTAAGAGGGTTCTTGCCATCTCTTGTAGGGATATATTCTTTCTTTCCACAACCCCATTTTGTTGTGGAGTATATGGAGAAGAGAAAATATGCTAGAAACCAGATTCATCATAGAATTTTGCAAAGTCTTGATTTTCGAACTCACCTCAATGGTCTGTTCATATGCTTGAAATAACATATCCTTTTTTCATTTTGAACTTTCTTAGAAAACTTTGAAAAATGTGAAAATGCTTCAGACTTATTTGCTAGAAAGTAAACCTAAGTAAAGTGAGAGTAATCATCCATGATCACTAGGCAATATTTCTTTCCACCAACAATTTGAGTTCCGGTTGGTCTAAAGAGGTCCATATGCAGAAGCTGCAAAGCTCGATTAGTAGATACTTGATTTACAGATTTAAAAGAACTTCTAACCTGTTTTCCTAAAACACATGGAGTGCATAAATCAAATGATTGATACGCTAGATTGGGGAGACCTCGAACAAGCTTCTTGGATGAAATCTTGGCAATATGCTTCATGTTGACATGACCAAGCTTTCGATGCCACAAATTTGCTTCATCTTGAATGGATATAAGACATGAGAAATTTTTGGTTTTATATCTAGAAGGTAAATGTTCCCATGTCTTCTCCTAGTGAAGGATTGAGAGAAATCTTTACTTGTTCCCGAACAAATGCATTCTTGGAAATTAATTTTGAATCCATTATCATAAAGCTTATGCTGAGTATATTGTAATTCAGTCCTTCCACCAAGGAGACATTGTTGATAGTGAGGCTTCTAATCTTCACGGTTCCACACCCAACAATTTTCCTTTGCTATTTCCACCAAAAGAAACTTTTCCACCATTTATTTGAACAAGCTTTATAAAGCAATTCGAATCTCCAGTCATGTGTCTCGAACAGCCACTATCCAAATACCATTTGATCTTCCTTTTGATGGTGACCTACAATCGAAATAGAAATTCAAACTTTCTTTGATACCCAGATTTTCTTGGGTCCATGAGGGTTAGTGTTAAAAACAGTCTTAGCCCAATCCCTCTTAACAGGCCTCCAAACCATGAGACATTCCTTCTCGAAATGTTCAGAGCCGTTACACTTTGAACATTTGAGAACACTTCGGCCAACAAATTTTACAAAAGTCTTTTGAAAATGATCTTTGTAAAATACTCTTATGGGACTTTGTTTAATTATTTCTTTAACTTTGGGAAAATCAATTAAAGGAATAGTTTCTGAAGTCATACCTAAACCAGATTTGTTAAAATAAGGTCTTTGTACAAAAAGAATTTTCTCCAATTTCTCAGATTCTTTTGAAAATCTTTTTGTGATATTTGAAATATCTTCCTTCAAAAAGATATTTTCCTTTGAAATAAAATCTTAATCTTCTTTCAAATTAACAAAACTTTTATCCAGATTTTCAAATTTTTCTTTCAAAGATGTTTCATGTTGCCTTAGTTTAGAATTCTCTCTTTTTAGCTTGGAAATCATTTTAAGAGATATTTTGAGATTGAGATAAAGTTCATCTATATACTTCGAGACATTAATAGGGATTTTTAAATTACTAACCTCAATTTCTTTATCTAAGTCTGAATTTGTTTCAAAATTTGAGTCTGACTTTGAATTGGCCATTAGACAAATGTCGGCATATTCTTCATCACTTTCCTTGCATTCAGTGTCACTCAATGTTTAAGCTTTGAGAGCCTTCTTATACTTCTCAATTCTCTCTTTCTTTTTCTTCAACAAAGGACAGTTAGGTCTAATATGCCCTTTTTTTCTTGCATTCGAAGCACGTTACTTTTTTGTTGTTCTCATTGTCCTTAGTTGGTCTCTTTTGAAAACTTTGTGTGCTCTGCCTTTTCCAGTTGAATCTTCTTCCCTTTTTATTCAACTTCCTAATCATGTGTGCTAGCTCTTCATTGTTCATGTCATCTTCTGAATCTATATCATCATAATCATCATTAGATTTTTAAGCAATTGACTTATTACCTTTAGGATCTTCTTCTTCATTGATCTGCTTTACTTCATATGATTGAAGTGTGCCAACAAGTTCATCTACTGAAAGAGGCGCGATCCTCTGGGTTTCTCTAATTGACATCTTCACGTGATTTTATTCTTTGGAGAGTCCACGCAGCAATTTATTGACCTTCATTGGTCCTGAGATTGGTTGTCCTTAGTATGCCAGGCCGTTTACAATCTCTGTGAAGCGACTAAACATATCAGTGATGGATTCTCCAGGCTTCATCTTGAAGGCTTTATACTGTCTGAGTAGAATATTGATTTTTGTTTCCTTTACTTGATTAGTTCCTTCATAGGTAACATGCAACCTATCCCAGACTTCTTTTGCTGTTTCACAGGAAGAAATTTGATTATACTCAGTAGGAGATAAAGCACAATATAAAGAGTAGATAGCCTTAGCATAAAGAGCTTGTCTCTTGGTTAATTCTTCTTGTGTCATTTCTCTAGCCTCTACAACTTCCTTTTCTCTTTCTGAGGTTGATATATCTTTAGGATTGATCCATTTTTCTACCACATCCCATTCCAAGGGATCTTTTGATCTCAGGAATGCCATCATCTTGTTTTTCCAAACATTGTATTATTTCCCATCAAAGTAAGGAGGTCTGGTGTTGCTTTGGCCTTCAACCAAACCGCAGCCAAAATACTAGCCATAGATCTTTAGCTTAAGAAGTAAAAACACTTTTGTAAAATAAGCACACAAGCTCTGATACCAAATGAAAGGGCTAGTAATAACACCTAGAGGGGGTGAATAGGTGTAGACAAAAATTCTTACAAGATTCAGAAGTAATAAATATTTTTAGAAAACAATGAATTCAAACTTTAGCAGTTAAACAAAACTACAAACAAAAGTGGTTCGGTTTAGACCAAACCTATGTCCACACTCCGCGCTAACAGCCTATTGGCTGGATTCCACTATGAATCAAAAGAGATTTTACAACGGTGTGATCTCGACTTCACAGTGAATAACCTCTACTGGTTCTTCATAAAGTCTTATTAAGTGTTTCTCTCTTCTATATACAATTTTGAGCTCAGTAAATAAAATAGCAAGGAATTAGGAAGTTTCAGACTTTGAAGTTTCTCTCTCACGCACACCTTCAAACAACTAGCGAGTTCTCCTTATATACTCCTTCATGCCTTCACAACCATTGGCACTTTCCAAAAGAATTCTTCCAATCTACCCGTTGGACTGAATCAATCAAGGTGATCTCAAGTTGTTAGATGAGCTGTGATGAAAGCCCGTCAATCCTGTTTGCCCATACAATCAGGATCTTGATTTCCATAAGTAAAACATTCCAAGTTTATTTCGCCTTTCAAAAGATCTTCAAATCGAAATTGATTCCGATGAAGAAAATTAATCAAGTAGATGCTATATCCAGCCTTAAGGTCGTCCATAAACCTTTCGAATCGAATCCTTGAAGATAATCTTACATCTGGATAAGTCTTCATTCTTCAGTAGCATTTAGTCTGGAATCAGTCAGTGAGGGCATACTTTAAAACTAAAATCTGCATGTCTTTAGACTTTGACACTTTAGTCTAGAAGTCTTTAGACTAGACTTTGGAAAGGTTTTGTCTACTTCAAAACAGCAAAGGAGTTTTCTCCAACAACATGATAATACCATTATGTATGATTCCAAGGTGAATACTATGGAAAGAAAAAGTAAAATCGACCAAAACTTCAAAGTAAAAAACGGGCATAAATTTAAGAGAACACAAAAGAATAAAAAGGGTTGTTTTATTCATGGCAAACAAAGACACAATGCTAAGGATTGCATTCACCATAAGGGCATATCAAAGGACAAGAACATTTCAACCATGAAGGTAGATGCAAATTTGATTGAAGAAAATTATGTGGCCAAGATTTCAATCATGTTGTCAAACATGATAATTTCTTATATTAATGATCTAATGGCTATGGTTTCGGAAATCAACTCTACTATGGTCCAATCTAGTTAGTGGTTAAAGCAACAATTCATGTGTGTAAAGATAAATACATGTTCAAGTAATTGGAAGTGATTATCAACTCAAATGTTCAAGAGGTCCTAATGGCGAATAATGCTCTTGCAAAGGTTCCTAGCAAGGGCATGGTGGAGATAGACTTTACTTTTAGAAAGAAGATTACTCTTCTTAATATGTAATTTATACCTGAAATTAGAAAGAACATAGTTTCTATTTTTTACTTTGTAAAAGGGGGGTTTCAATTTCTGTTTTAATCCCAACAAGGTTATCCTATCGAAGAATGAGATATTTGTTGGCAATAGGTTATGCAAATGACAACATATACAATTAAATATCAATAACAATATTGCTATTTTTGTTTATATTGTTGAGTCTCCACATTTATAACATAGTAGGTTGGTACATGTAGATATTTGTTATTTAAAGAATATGAAAAATTCAGATTTAATAAATTTTAATGGTGAATTTGATAAATGTGAAATTTGTGCACAGTCCAAATTAATTAAGAAACCATCTCCTAGTGTTAAAAGAAATTCAAATTTATTGGATTTGACTCATAGTGAAATATGTGAATTCAATGGAATGCTAAATCGTAAGGGTAAAGTTATTTTATTGACTTTGTGGATGATTGCAATAGGTATTTATATGTTTATCTCATAATCTTGAAGGATGAAGGCATTTATCATGTTTAAGAAATATAAGACTGAAGTAGAAAATCAATTAAAAAAGAAAATCAAAGTTCTATATTTAGCTAGAGGTGGAGAATATTTTTTAAATAAATTTTCTTCATTTTGTGAAAAATATGGTATTATTCATAAACTTTAGACACCACATACTCCACAACAAAATGGTTTGGTTAAAAGAAAAAATCGATCTCTTGAAAAAATGATTAATTACATGCTTTCAAATTCAAAGCCACTAATTACCCTTTGGGGAGAAGCATTGCTTACTACATGTTATATTTATAATAGAATATCATTCAAGAGAAATGGCATAACCCCTTATGAATTATGGAAATGTAGAAAACGAACATGTCATACATTGAAGTGTGGGGATATTTGGCATGCTATTGAGTTCTAGATCTCAAGAGAACAATATTTGGACCTAAAGCCATCAAAAGTGTTTTCGTTGGATACGCCAAAAACTGTAAAGCTTATATAGGCTTCTTGACTTAGAGTCCATTGTCATTGGAGAATCAAGAAATGTTGAATTCTTTGAGAATAAATGTTCCACAGGTTGTGAAATTATTGAAAATAATTCAAAACCTACAAAAACTCAAATAGATTCTTATGAGAAAAAAAAAAGTGATTCTAAAGATATGGCTGAATCGAGAAGAAGCACTAGAGTTAGAAAATTAAAAGACTTAGACCTGGATTTTATTACTCATGTTTTTCTTATTGCAGGAGACAAAGATAATAATGTGATAAATAAATACCCTTTAGTATTAAATTTAGAAGACGATCCTAAATGTTTAAATTATGTTACGTCTTATAGAGATGTTTCTTTTTGGAAAGAAGTTGTAAATGATGAAATTAACTCAATTATGTCCAATAATACTTGAGTATTAATAGATTTACCAAAATAATATAAAGACTATAAATGGGTTTTTTGAAGAAAAAATCATTCCGATGATTCTATCTAAGCTTTTACACTAATGGCCAATGGATATAGACAAAAGGAAGGAATAGATCCTTTTGATATGTTTGCTCTTGTACCACGTATAATTTCTATTTGAATTCTTTTCTCTTTATCTTCCATTAATGATTTTTGTGTTCATCAAATGGATGTTAAGATTGCTTTCTTGAATGGAGACTTAAACGAGAAATTTCACATGGAATAACCAGAGGGTTTTGTTCTTTCTGAAAATGAAAGGAATATATGTAAATTGATCACATCTCTTTGAGGGCTTAAGCAAGCTCCTAAGTAGTGGTGCATAAAAAACTTAATTCAATCATATTGTCTAATGGTTTCATATACAATACTGATAAGCATATATACTCTAAATTCACTAAAGACTATGGTGTCTTACTGTGTTTGCATATTGATGATATGCTCATCTTTGGAACGAACTAGAATTGTTGAGATTAAAAAGTATCTAACTTTCATGTTTAAAATGAAAGATTTGGGTGAAGTAGATACTATCTTAGGTATTAAGGATAAAAAAAACATAGTAGAGGTTATTGTTTGAGTCAATGTGATTACATTGAAAAATATTCAATCTCAACATCTTTGTTTCAAGGAAATTAGTACTCCATTTGATTCTAGTACTAAATTAAATTACAAAACCAGTAAAGCATTAACACAACTTGAATATGCATGCATTATAAGGTCTTTTACATGCGATGCATTATATGAGATTTGATATAACTTATTATGTTTGAATAGGTATACTAGTAATCTAAGTATAGAACATTGGAAAGCAATTACCGGAACTTTTGATTATCTTAAGAGAACTAAAAATTTAGGATTATTCCATAATAATTATCCAGCCATATTAAAATAATACACCGACACTAGTTGGATTACAAGTGTGGGTGATAAACATTCTACTTCTTGATGGATATTCACAATAGGTGGAGGTGTTGTATTTTGGACGAGCAAGAAAAGGATGTATACGACTCATTCAACATTGGAATTGGAATTTGTTGCTTTAGTAACAACTGGAAAAGAAACTGAATGGATTAGGAATTTATAATTGGCTATCAAATTATGGCATAATCCTATACCTTCTATTTTTTTTATCATTGTGATAGTCAAGCTACTTTGGCAAGAGCTTATAGTAGCACTTATAATGGAAAGTCGAGACATATTAGTCTAAGAAATCAATGTGTGAGGCAATTAATTAAAAATGGTACCATAGCAATTATTTAACTGAGGTCAAGTAATAATCTAGCCAATCTCTTGACAAAAACTTATCATAAGATATGGTAAAAATGACCTCACAAGAAATGGAGCTAAAACCCTTTATTTAAAATCACTAGTGATGGTAACATAATCTTTTTCTAAAACATCATTAGTTATAAGGTTTAACTGGTAAAAAAAAATTATTGAAAGTAATTGTTGGGTACTAACGTTAGCCTTGATATGAGAAGTCGGTATTATATGTCATATTTTGTAGGCTGAATTGAATTTTTAATGAATTATACAATAACTTTGTAGTGTGTTAATAGTAATAAAAACACATGGTAGATACTTTACTTATATGAGCTTAAAAGTGGGCCATCTCTTACAAAAATTGGACTTGTTTTTTAGAGAGCTCATGAAATAGGTACAAGCACAATGGCATAATAGTGCTGAGTAAAATAGAAATTCTCACTAAAACAAGAGGTTAGTATATGTGCAATATGTCCGATTCGATTATTTAAGGTACAAGTGTAAAGCTTAACTATTGTCACTTTGATAGAGTGTTGAGATACTTACACTAAGTAAAAGTTTAACTCGAAATAGACATTTATATATGTATATTAATCTTATCGAAATGTTGGTTGTATATTTTTGAAATTTTTGTCCTACAAACAAAGTGGGTAATTTTCGGTTGTTTGTTTGTGAAAGAAAGCCTTCCATTGTGAAGCAAGTTAGCCTATATTTTTTCTTGGTCCCTTCCTCAAAATGTGCTTTTTCCATTTCCCATATAGAAAAGTTGGGAGGAGATTGATCACTTTATAAGTATAAGCTTCTTCTAATTTGTTCAAAGGAAAATAATGGGTCGTGGGCTAAACCCACAATATTCATGCGTGGGTGAGCGATTTTGGCGTGGTCTAATTAACACTAACCCTTTCATTTTATTTTTTTAATTTTATTTCATACCTTTATCTTGTTAACCTTTATAAGTCAAAAGGCTATATTTGTTCATTTAGTATTTTTGGAAATTATGAAATTCAGAATTCTATTTCTAAAAAGTTAATTATTATTATTTTTTATTTCAAATTTTATATGTCTTTTCAAGATAACTTTTGAAAATATACTTATTCAGTTTACAACTTTTTCCAAAAGAATACCTTTATTCACTTTGCAACTTTTTTCGAAATGTTATCTTTGTTCACTTTGTAAGCTCTATTGAATGGTTGTTTTTGTTCATGAGCAATGCAAGAATAACGGTGCCATTATTGCTTGAAGATGACGATGCAATTTCAACCATTACTTTTGCTTCAAGAGGAACCGGTTACTGGATTTGTTTAAATATCAAAACAAGGAAAATTGTTCAATGGGTTGCACCGGAAACTGAGAGCTAGAAATTTTTCCTTTTCTTTTTCCTCCTCACCTCGCATGTTCTCGTGATCTCCAGCCCAACTTTTTCCGTGGCATCTTTCATTGCCAGGTATAATTCTTTCTTTCCGATTTTATAAATTTCGTACTTAATTGCTATAATAAACATGAGAGTTACAAAGTAATGGAAACATTAAAAATACAATAAACTCAATCAAATCCCATTCTACAATGTTAACTCTAAATTTCCTTTAGTGAACTTCTTTAGGATATGTTTGTATTTTTCAATTTGAAAAAAATGCTTGTTCAAAATAACCATTACGACAACGGTAACTGGTTTGGCCATAATCACTTTTGAGCATGCCAAGAAAAAAATTGAGAGAGGGAAATCTAGGTGATTGACCATAGTGAGCTACCTCCATCATGGTGCTTATTTCGAAAAAGCATATTCTCAAATTGAAAAATACAAACATATTCTAAAGAAACATACTAAAGAGATTTAGAGTTAACGTGGTAAAATGTGATTTGAATTAGTTTACTATGTTTCTAATGTTCTCTTTAACTTTGTAATATTCTCAAAAGAACATGTGAGGTTAAGATGGCAAAAAAGAAAATTCTGATTTTCCTTTCCGGTGCAGCCCATTGAGCAATTTCCCTTTTTTTCTTATTTATACAAATCCGATAGCCGGTTCTTCTTGAAGTGAAAGTGGTGTTGCACTGTCATCTTCAAGCAATAATGGCACCGTTACTCTAGCATCATTCTTTGTTCATTAAGACCTAGATAAATATATCAGTTTCTGCATGAATGCATATTAAGTCTTTTCCAGTTTTCTTTCCAAAATTACAGCCATCATTTCAATTGTTTCCCTTAAAAGACCCTAGAACAATACTAGAATTGTTATATAGTATTTTCAATCAAGACTTTGTTATATCTTGAATAATATTTGCAGCCTACAAGTAATCATTAGCAACATTGTGGAGTAAATAAATCATTAAAGAATGTGATATTACGTCTCGAAGTCTAACTTTATTGTTCTATTTAATTTGAAGTCATATTTTTCTTTCTACTAAAAAAACCTATTCGAAGTCACATTCCAACAGTGCACAAAATTGACAAAATTATAACTTATATTGTGGTTTTCTCCTCACTTATTTTGACTAGCTTCTTGAATATGTCTCTGATATCTTTGTAATCTTGGGGCCCGTTTGGTTTGGCTTTTGGGGAATGCATTTGCCAAAATGCAAAATGAAGGAGACCTTTGGAAATGCAAAAGGAAATTTTTTGAGATACAATGCAAAATATCGTTTGGTAAAATTTACATTTGTAAATGACTTTTATTAAATTAAAAAAAACAAAAAAAATCTATTTTTCTTTTTTGAAGTCCGGCCACTGGACCGTCGGATGGCCGGATCTGTCTGCCTGGGTCGCGCGATCTCAGGCGACCATCGCCGGGGTCGTGCTGGCGGCCGGATGGCTAGATTTGGCCGTTTGGGTCGCGTGACCCAGGTGGTCGCCTGGGTCGCACGATCCAGGCAGCCGATGCCTGGGTCGCGAGATCTGGGCATCGCCTGAGGTCCAGCGACGGTTGCCGGGGTCGGGCGACCCTTAGGCGGCGGTCACCGACGCACACCATCCCTTCGCCGGTGGTCGTCAGCCTTTGATCAGCAGCTTGGAGAGGTCGGAGAAGATGAACAGTAACCGAGCTACTTGCATTCCCAAAATACAACTTCCCAAAGCACCTCAGCCCTTGCATTCAGCTAAAGTTCTTTAGAGCCACTTGGAGATGCAATTGCATCTCGCCAAAGTCGCCCAAAAAATGAACCAAACGTGTTTGTATTTGGCTAAGGGACTTTAGAGTCCCAAAGGGCTTTCTAAATGCCCAACCAAACAGGGCCTTGGAGCAGGTGCGCATGAATGGTGCGGGGCTGGACACTAGGAAAATGGCACTCTAAGTGGATTGCCGCGTTAAAGGGAGGGCTCTTGAATCCGCCATGAACCTCATCGTACCAACGCATGAAAAAAGTAAAGTCAAAATTGACATGGATAGTCCGCATGTCTGAAATAGCATTATTCGACATGTCAAAGTTAATTGAAAGATACCTAAACTCAAGTTAGGTATGTTTCACGAAAAACATTCTTTGAAAAAATGAGCTAGCACAAAATGTTTTCTTGATCAATGAATCTTTAGATTCAAGAAAATGATTTTGCCTTTAAAAAAAATTAGAAATCATTTTTCAAAATATAATTAGATATTAACGCTTGGACCCAAACTTTACGTTTGGGCACTAGGATCCCAATGTCAGTTCCCAAACCTCAATGTGCGAAACTAGATCTCTAGCACTCAAGCTTGGGCTCGGGTTCATTGAGACTCGACTATTGATCTAAATGTCTAAGCTCGAATCTCCAGTGCCCTTGCCCAAGTCCATCAAGGCTGAACTTAGGACCCGACACTTGTTCTCGGGTCCATCAAAGCCAGGCCCAAAGCCTTAGTGCCCGTACTCGATACCTCGACACCCGGCCTCGAGTCCACCAAAGCCAAGCTCGGATCCCCAACACTCGAGCTTGGTTCCACAAAGGTCATGCCCGAGTCCACAAAGGCTATGCATTGGTCCATCAAGGTTGAGCTCTGTCGCGACCTCTTTTTTTCTGGCGCTCGATTGGGGCGGGCGACTAGCGGAGGCTAATGGCTCGGCTAAATGAATTAAGCCCGGACTCTCCCAAGTCCACCAATTCACGACTTTAATAATCTGAGTTTTTAACATGTAAGTTAATTTTTTTTTTTTTTTTAAAACGGAGTTGCCACTAATCAATTTGGGGTGGTTTGATTAGAAACCCATGCGAAGTATTGGGAGAAATACTCGCTCCTGCGCAACTAGAGAAATTAGGATCGGGGACTTGATTACACTAGTTAATCACTAATGCCCTTTCGGTACCTAATCTTGTTTAAACCCTAAGGTTTTTGGATGTTTGTGGATTTTCCATGCATTTTTTAGGAGGAAAAACATTTTTGGGTCCTTTTTATATTTTTTTTGGACATAAAAGGGATTTTTGGATTTTTTGGATTTTTAGAAAATATAAGTCTTTTTGGCTTTTTTTGGATTTTTTGGCATTTTTTGGAAAATATGAAATATTTTTGATTTTTGATTTTTTTGGAAAATAAAATATTTTTTAATATTTTTTGGAAAATAAAGTATTTTTTTATTTTTCTGGAAAATAAAATATTTTTTAATATTTTTCAACATTTTCTGGTTTTTTGAAATTAAAATATTTTTTAATATTTTTCGAAAATAAATTATTTTTTTGATTTTGATCTCTTTTTTTTTTTTTTTTTTTTTTCGGAAAATAAATTATTTATTTATTTAAAATATTATTTAAAATAAAAAATAATAAAAAGCCAATGCGACGCGGGCCCGACTCGGATTTTTTTTGTCTTTTTTTTACTTTATTGAAACGGTACCGTTTTGGGGGGGTGGGGAACCGGCGAAACCCTACCCGGTTCCGCGACCCGGTCGCGACTGAAAATCGAGAACCCTAGGGTTCTCGATTTGCGGCACCGAGAGGGGGTTGCCGGATGCGGCTGCGGCGACGACAATGGCGGCAAGAAGCGGGACCGGGGGTGTGTGATGGCGACGGCGGCGGCTACTTGTGGCGAGGTGGTGGCGGTGAGCGGTGGCGACGGCGGAGGGTGCACCCCTTCCCCTTCGATTTCTCTCTCTCTCTCTCTGCCTCTCTGACCGCGAGCACGCGGATTTGGGTTCGCTCGCCGCCGGTCTCACCCAAAGTCTCTTGGAGGGAGGTCGGCAAGCTTGCGACCCAATCGGTTCGCCCCTTCTCGCTCTGAGTTCCCCGAAGTCTCTCAGGGGATGCTCGGAGCTTCGCTGGCTGGCCTCTCTCTCTCCTCTGCGATTCGTGGTGTTCATTGTTGACGTCGGGGGCTATTTATAGGCCGAAGGGCGGCCGGTCGACGGAGCTTGGACCGACGGTCTTCATGGCCTTCACCGGCCGAATCGGCATCCCATCCGACGCCAGCTGCCTCTGCTCCACGTACGTCGTCGTCCGGCCACCCTTCCGGTGTCACGCCCTCTGCACGTGAGTTGTAGAGGCGCGAGGAAGGGGATGACCGGAAGGAGGCCGGGCCTCGCGCTTGGGCCGTGGAGGCCCATAGGGGGAGCTGCTGCTGCTCTTCTTGTTTTGCTTTTGTTTTTGATGTGGACATCGAGCCATATCGAGGAGGAGGTGCTAAGGACCCATTGTCTATTCCTATTAGTTCGATCACTCGAGCGCGGGCCAAGCAATTTAGGCAAGTTGTTGGCGTCATAGTTCGTGATCTTCAACGTGGAGATGACCTTGGATCAAATCTTGAAGAATCTTGGAAATCTTGGCGCAATTTGATTATATGGACACCAATTATTTGACCAAGTCAAAATATATAAATATATATATATATATATATATATATCTTTTTGTTTAGGAATATTCTAGAATATAAAGTATTATATTTCTAGGGTTGGTTTTAGGGTGTGTGGCGGCTAGAAGGCCTATATATAAGACCGACTGAATTTCTTTGGGGACAGATATATTTTACTTTTGAGAAATAATTGAGAGATTCTTTTTTACTGTTCTTTTGAGGACTTGACCTAATCAAGATTCCCTTGTGACGGTCGATTTGACTTATCGAGCGAGATAGCGAATTCTTTCGCTCGTGGCATCTATACCGTTGGTTGGTTGACACGTGTTTGTCAACAGGTCACGTTCATACCGAGATTGCTAATCACAGGTTTGATTGGAGGTCGAGGTTTGCAATTCGCACCATCTAGGCCTTCGTAGAACGATCCTTCCGCAGCGATTCACATCATTTGGTATAAGAGCTTGCTTCTACAAGGTCTATTTATCTTTAATTTTTTGTTTATATTCAGCAATTTGAGATTTATTGAGTTAGGGCTTTGGTTCTAGCCAATTTAGGGATCTTATTGGTTTTGTGCTTCCATACATAGTTGTTTGCTGTTAGTTTTAATTTTTTTTCTTAGCATCTTAAATTGTATCTGAGTTCGTAAAAAAAAAAAAAAGAGAAATTTCTTCAAAGAAAAAAAAAGAAAAGAAAGAAAACGCACAAAAAAAAAGTGCGCAAGAAAAAAAAATAGATTCGGCAAAAAAAAAATATAGCCGAACAAAAAAAAATCAAGAAGGCAACTCGTTTGTTAGTGGACTGAATTGAAACAAAATCAGTAGTGATTTGCGTTTCAATTGGAATTTTGAAAGTTGTACTTGTTGGTTTGAAATTGTTACTTGCTGAAACAAAATCAGCAGTGATCTAATCTTGTTTGATTAGTTTGATTGATTTTCGTGAGGGGGTTGAGAGATAGGTTTTGAGTCCAATAAAGAGCTTGTGAAAAGAGAATACGAGAGGAAAGAGGCAAGAGTGCGTGAGGTTAATTGAGGGTAAAAAAAAAAAAAGAGCCTAGACTTGAGTTAAACACGAGGGGAGTGACAAACACCTTGAGAGAAACACGTGAGGGAGCGATTAGTGAGGATTTTTGTGACTAACGTTTATTTGCAGGTCTAAAATATGTCGCGCGAAGAATGCGTGAATCAAAGGGAGGTTGACTCCATACGAAGGGATGAAGCGCTCGTGGAAAGCATCCAGCAGTTGAGGGTCGTAGTGGAGGAGCTTAGTGGCCGAATGATGGGGAATGGCATGAGAGTTGATGGTGACTGAGAGATACCCCGAGGAAGGTTGCATCATCAGCGAGATGCCTCTAGAACACAACCTAGAAGGCAACGGCATTATGATGATGATGAGGCTGACATGGAGGATGATCAAGATGCTCGATTTGGAAGGTGGAATGGAGCCCGAGGGTTTAGACAACGAGAAGATAATGAACTTGGCAATATCAAGATGAAGATTCCTTCTTTCCAAGGAAAGAATGATCCCGATGCGTATCTAGAGTGGGAGAAACGCATGGAGATGGTATTTGATTGCCAACGATACTCTGAGCTCAAAAAGGTAAAAATTGCAGCCGTTGAATTTACTGATTATGCTATAATTTTGTGGGATCAACTTGTGACTAGTAGGAGGCGCAATGGTGAAAGACCGATAGAAATGTGGGATGAGATGAAAGCGGTGATGAGGAGGCGTTTTGTGCCAAGTCATTACCATCGAGATTTATTTCAAAAGTTACAAAATCTCACACAAGGCAATAAGAGCGTGGAAGAGTATCATAAGGAGATGGAGATTGCCATGATCCGTGCTAATGTGGTGCAGGATCGTGAGGCCATAATGTCAAGATTTTTGAGTGGTTTGAGCTGAGACATAGCAAGGGTGGTGGAGTTGCAACACTATGTTGAATTGGAGGAATTGGTGGACAAAGCCATCAAAGTTGAGCGGCAATTGAAGTTGGATCGAAATCACAAGAGTGGAGGAGGTTCAAATCAAAATTGGAGATCCAATTGGAAGAGAGATGAGAAGCCAAATTGGAGAGGAAACAACACCAAAACCGAAACCTCAAAGGAGAAGGAGAGGGATGGTAAAGTTGGAACGAATCCGGCTTCAGGTAAAATCGAAAACCCTAACACTAGAACTCGTGAGATTAAATGTTTTAAGTGTTTGGGCAGGGGTCATATGGCGAATCAATGCCCTAATAGAAGGGTGATGATCATGACTGGACATGGTGATGTTGAGTCCGAAAGTGAGAGGGAAGAAGAGGATGATGAGATGCCACCATTGGAGGATTGTAGTGATGGAGAAGTGGCTATAAAAGGAGACTTATTGGTGGTTAGGCGTTCTCTCGAGTATGCAAGTAAAAGAGGAGAAGCATCATCAACAAAGAGATAACTTGTTTCATACAAGATGTGTGGTGAATGGTAAGATCTCGTAGTATGATAATTGATGGGGGTAGTTGTGCGAATGTGGCAAGTTGTACTATGGTGGATAAGTTGGGTTTGAAAACGACAAAGCACCCTAGGCCTTATAGACTTCAATGGTTAAATGATAGTGGTGAGGTGAAGGTGTCGAAACAAGTTCGAATTCCATTTGAGATAGGGAAATACAAGGATGAGGTAGAGTGTGATATTATACCTATGCAAGCGGGTCATGTCTTACTTGGAAGACCATGGCAATATGATCGAAAGGTACATCATGATGGATATACTAATTGTTATTCATTGGTGATGAATCAAAAGACTTATACTTTGGTACCAATGACACCTAGTGAGGTGTATCAAGATCAGTTAAAGTTACAACGAGAAGCCGAGAGAGAGAGAAAATGTGAGAAATCTGAGGGCTTGCGTGGTGTGTCCGAGATGCAAGGAAAATGAGAGGCCGAGAGAAAGATTGTGGTAAAAACCGAGGGAAAAGAAGAGAGGAAAGAAAAGAGGCAAAATAATTTTTATGCAAAATCAAGTGAAGTGAGGAGAGCCTTAGTTCTAGATTGACCAATGCTTGTACTTGTGTACAAGGAGGTTTTGTTTTCTACTAACGATCTTGACCCAAGTTTGCCTAGTCCTATTGTGTCTTTATTGCAGGAATTTGAAGACGTCTTTCCTGATGAACTTCCTGGAGGGATACCACCAATTCGAGGCATAGAACATCAAATTGACTTGATTCATGGTGTGTCATTACCTAACCGACCCGCATATCGAAGCAATCTCGAGGAGACAAAGGAACTTCAGCGGCAAGTTAGCGAACTATTGGAGCGAGGGCATGTGAGAGAGAGTCTTAGCCTGTGCGCTGTCCCTGTTTTGTTGGTGCCAAAGAAGGATGGAACTTGGCAAATGTGTGTCGATTGCCGAGCAATCAATAATATTACGGTAAAGTATCGACATCCTATTCCTAGGTTAGATGACATGTTGGATGAGTTGCATGGTTCTTGCATTTTCACTAAAATTGATTTGAAAAGTGGCTATCATCAAATTAGGATGAAAGAAGGTGATGAATGGAAAACTTCATTTAAGACCAAGTATGGGTTATATGAGTGGTTAGTCATGCCATTTGGATTAACTAATGCATCGAGCACGTTTATGCGACTTATGAATCATGTTTTGCGTGCTTTTATTGGTCGATTTGTGGTTGTCTATTTTGATGATATCTTGATATATAGTCAAAGCCCTGATGACCATATTAAGCATGTGCGAGCTGTCTTGCAGGTTTTAAGGACCGAACAATTATACGCTAATCTAAAGAAGTGCTATTTTGTTACCAACAAATTAGTATTTCTAGGATTTGTTGTTAGTGCTGATGGTATACAGGTTGATGAAGAAAAGGTCAAAGCAATTCGTGAATGGCCAACGCCTAAGACAGTAGGAGAGGTGCATAGCTTTCATGGATTGACGAGTTTTTATCGGCGATTTGTGAGAAATTTTAGCACCATTGCCGCACCTTTAACTGAGGTTATCAAGAAGCACATGGGTTTCACGTGGGGAGAAGAGCAAGAGAAAGCATTTAATCTACTAAAAGATAAGTTGACTAATGCTCCTTTGTTATCTTTGCCGAATTTCAGTGCTACTTTTGAGAAAGAGTGCGATGCTTCTGGTACAGGAATTGGAGCTGTGTTGATGCAAGGAGGGCGTCCCATAGCTTATTTTAGCGAGAAATTGAGTGGAGCAACATTGAATTATCCTACCTACGATAATGAGATGTATGCTTTAGTGCGAGCCTTGGAAACATGGCAACATTATCTATGGCCGAAGGAGTTTGTAATCCACACCGATCATGAGACCTTGAAGTACTTGAAAGGGTAGCAAAAGTTGAATAAAAGACATGCCAAATGGATGGAGTTCATCGAGACTTTTCCATATGTGATCAAGTACAAAAAAAGGTAAGGAGAATGTGGTAGCCGATGCACTTTCTTGAAGGTACGCGATTCCAACTATTTTAGAATCAAAGTGTCTAGGTTTTGAGCATATCAAGGGCTTATATACTGATGATGATGACTTTGGGAGAGTATATGAAGCATGTGAACACACTGCATTTGATAAATTCTATAGGCATGAAGGTTATCTTTTCTGTGAAAACAAACTATGTTTGCCTAAGTGTTCTTTGTGTGAATTGTTGGTGCGAGAAGCACATAGTGGTGGTTTAATGGGACATTTTGGCATTAGTAAGACTTATGAAGTACTACATGAACATTTTTATTGGCCACATATGAAGAGAGATGTTACACGTGTCTGTGAGAGATGCATTGCTTGTAAGCAATCAAAGTCTACAACTAAACCGCATGGCTTGTATACACCATTACCTATTCCAACGCATCCTTGGACTGATATTTCTATGGATTTTGTGTTAGGATTGCCTAGGTCTAAGTATGGTAGAGATTCTATTTATGTGGTTGTTGATCGATTTTCAAAGATGGCTCATTTTATACCTTGTCATAAAACTAATGATGCATCTCATGTTGCTGATTTGTTCTTTAGGGATGTTGTACGTTTGCATGGCATGCCTAAATCGATTGTTTCAAATCGAGATTCTAAATTTCTTAGCTACTTTTGGAAAACATTGTGGAAAAAACTAGGAACACGGTTATTATTTTCTACTACTTGTCATCCACAGACCGATGGTCAAACCGAGGTAGTTAATAGAACTTTAGGGGTATATGTTGCGTGCTATTATTAAAAAGAATATAAAATCTTGGGAAGATTGTCTGCCACATGTTGAGTTTGCATATAATAGGAGCGTGCATTTTGCTACTAAATTTACACCATTTGAGGTTGTCTATGGTTTTAATCCGTTAACTTCGTTAGATTTAACCCCTTTAACTATTGATGAACGTGTGGATTTAGATGGAGCAAAGAAAGCTAAATTTGTCAAGGTGTTGCATGAGAAGACGCGCGCAAATATTGAGCACAAGACTGAGCAATATGCAAGGCAAGCCAACAAAGGGCGCAAGGAAGTGGTGTTTGAACCCGGTGATTGGGTTTGGATTCATATGCACAAAGAGAGATTTCCTGAGCAGCGACATTCTAAGTTATTACCGCGAGGGGATGGACCTTTCATGGTTTTGGAAAGAGTTAACAATAATGCCTACAAGCTTGATCTTCCAGGTAAGTATGATGTTAGTGCCACATTTAATGTTTCTGACTTGACTCTTTTCGATGCCAGTGATGATTTGAGGGCAAATCCTTTGCACAGGGGAGGGAATGATGTGGACATCGAGCCATATTGAGGAGGAGGTGCTAAGGACCCATTGTCTATTCCTACTAGTTCGATCACTCGAGCGCGGGCCAAGCAATTTAGGCAAGCTGTTGGCGTCATGGTTCGTGATCTTCAACATGGAGATGACCTTGGATCAAATATTAAAGAATCTTGGAAATTTTGGCGCAATTTGATTATATGGACACCAAATATTTGACCAAGTCAAATATATATATATATATATATATATATATATCTTTTGTTTAGGAATATTCTAGAATATAACGTATTATATTTCTAGGGTTGGTTTTAGGGTTTGTGTGGCGGCTAGAAGGCCTATATATAAGACTGACTGAATTTCTTTGGGGAAAAATATATTTTAATTTTGAGAAATAATTGAGAGATTCTCTTTCACTGTTCTTTTGAGGACTTGACCTAATCAAGATTCCCTTGTGACGGTCGATTTGACTTATCGAGCGAGATAGCGAATTCTTTCGCTCGTGGCGACTATAACGTTGGTTGGTTGACACGTGTTTGTCAACATGTCACGTTCATACCGAGGTTGCCAATCACAGGTTTGATTGGAGGTCGAGGTTTGCAATTCGCACCATCTAGGCCTTCGTAGAACGATCCTTCCGCAGCGATTTACATTAGTTTTGTTTTGTTTTTTTTTAATTTATTATTTATTATACGAAAAAAAGGCAAAACAAAATAAACTAAACTAAAATAAAATAAAGTATGGTAAAACCTAATTAAAACAAAAATTTAGGCGTCAACAGCTGCCTCTCTTTGAAGGTGAGCTCACAGAGGTTGCATTCAAAGATGATCTGATGCCTAAATTTTACCCATGCATGCATAGCAGATTTTATTTGGGACCTATTATTTTATGCAACAAAAGAGCAATATAACTTTACATATACTAAGATAGATAAGAAGATACCTGGAATTACTTACCGGGAGTGAGTAAGATAGGGTGTGATCCTCGAGTTTTGGCAAGTATCAAGGTGTCATCTTACTTGGTGATATGAGAGGGTTGCTTCTCTAGGACCCGAACCATTCTTCGGTCGCCTATTAGAGCAATCAGTAGTTTGTCTTGGACTTGAACCTTTCTTCGGTCGTCTTGACGGGAAATTGCTTTTCTAAGACCCGAACCTTTCTTCGGTCGCTTGTCAGAGCAACAAGTGGTTTGTCTCGGGTCCGAACTTTTCTTCAGTTGCCGTGACGGGAGATGCGCCGACCTTTCTTAGGGCATCTATTTGTGAGGTGCCTGATCTTTGTCAAGGATACTTACTGGAACCCGACCTTTCTCGGGAGGATGCACCGACCTTTCTTAGGGCATTTATTTTGTGGGGGTGTCTGACCTCTGTCAAAGACACTAGTTGGGACCCGATCTTTTTCGGGGGGATGCACCGACCTTTCTCAGGGCATCAATTTGTGGGGTGCCTGATCTCAGTCAAGGACGCCAGTTGGTACCCGACCTTTCTCGGGGGGATGCACCGCCCTTTCTCAGGGCATCGATTTGTGGGGTGCCTGATCTTTGTCAATGACACCATTTGGTACCCGACTTTTCTCGGGAGGATGCATTGACCTTTCTAAGGGCATCAATTTATGGGGTGCCTGATCTTTGTCAAGGACACCAGTTGGTACCCGACCTTTCTCGGGGGGATGCACCGACCTTTCTCAGGGCATCGATTTGTGGGGTGCCTGATGTTTGTCATGACACCAGTTGGTACCCGACTTTTCTCGGGAGGATGCACTAACCTTTCTAAGGGCATCAATTTATGGGGTGCCTGATCTTTGTCAAGGACACCAGTTGGTACCCAACCTTTCTCGGGAGGATGCACCGACCTTTCTCAGGGCATCAATTTGTGGAAGATACCTGGACTTTCACAGGCATTGAAAGAGTATCTGAATGTTCACAAGTACTAACCTGGAGGATATTAGGGCCTTTGCAGGCGTCGAAGGGGTACTTGGATGATCACAAGTACAAACTCTTAGAGGATACCTGGATCTTTGGAGATATTGAAGGGGTACCTGTATGATCACAAGTACTAGATGCTGGAAAATACTTGATTGATTGCAAGTGTCAAAAGAGTACTTGGATGTTAACAAGTACAGACTTTGAAGGATGCCTTAATGTTCACAGGCATTGAAGAGGTACTTGGATGATCGCAAGTATGAATTTCTAAAAATACCTGGCAAACGGAATATCGAGGATGGGTCTCACATATTCGTGGAGGTCTCTCACCTTTTGATAATTGGGGAATATCGAGGACATGCCTCGCATATTCGTGAAGATCTCTCACCTCCCGGTAGTTGGAAATATCAAGGATGTACCTGAGGTATTCGTGAAGGTCTCTCACCTCCTGGTAATTGGGAATATCAAGGACGTACCTCGCATATTCGTGAAGGTCTCTCACCTCCTGGTATGGGGAATATCGAGGGCGTACCTCGCGTATTCGCGAAGGTCTCTCACCTTTTGGAAATTGGGAATATCGAGGACGTACCTCGCATATTCGTGAATGTCTCCCACCTCCTGGCAATTAGGGAACATCGAGGACGTACCTGGGATATTCGGGAAGGTCTCTCACCTCCTGGTATGGGGAATATCGAGGACGTACCTTGGATATTTGTGAAGGTCTCCCACCTCCTGGCAATTAGGGAATATCGAGGATATCTGAGATATTCGTGAAGGTCTCTCACCTTCTGGTATGGGGAATATCGAGGACGTACCTCGCATATTCGTGAAGGTCTCCCACCTCCTGGTAATTAGGGAACATCGAGGATGTACCTGGGATATTCGGGAAGGTCTCTCACCTCCTGGTATGGGGAATATCGAGGATGTACCTTGGATATTTGTGAAGGTCTCCCACCTCTTGGCAATTAAGGAATATCGAGGACGTATCTGGGATATTCGTGAAGGTCTCTCACCTTTTGGTATGGGGAATATCGAGGACGTACCTCGCATATTCGTGAAGGTCTCCCACCTCCTGGTAATTAGGGAATATCGAGGACGTACTTGGAATATTCGTGAAGGTCTCTCACCTTCTGGTATGGGGAATATCGAGGACGTACCTCACATATTCGTGAAGGTCTTCCACCTCCTAGCAATTAGGGAATTTGAATGTAGCACAATGCTTACCTGGATGACCGCAAGCACACAGGTGTACAAAAGTAGAGGAATATTTGGATGAACACAGACATTTAATGATATGATCAGGGACCACTTAACTGGTCCAAGTGTAAGAAAGCATACCTAGGTGATTGCAAGCGCATAATGTGGTGGAATACTTGAGTGGTTGTTAATATTCATAGATACAATTTTGAGGACAACTCGGACAGGTCGAGTGTCACGGAAATGGAGTACCCAAACAGTAGTTGGTACTCAAAGACAAGAGGATACTTGAACAGTCATGAGTATCCAAACTTTAAGGACAACTTGAATAGGTCAAGTGTCAACAGAGGGAGTACCTGAGTAACTGCATGCACTCAAAAACAGGGGGATATCTGGACAGTTGCAAATATTAATACTCTGGGGACAACTTGCACATGTCGAGTGTCGATAAAAGGGAGTGCCCGGCAAATGGTGGGTGCTCAAAAGCAAGGGGATACTTAGACCGCTGCAAGCACCCAAACTCAGGGGACGACTCGAATAGGTCGAGTGACAAGAAGAGCGTTCCTAGACAGTGGTAGGTACTTTAAGATAGGTGGGGATAGGGATATGCTTACCTGGTAATATCTCTGATCTCTAAGAGTATGTTTGCTATTTACACAATATGCACATGTGTACACAATAATTGTATATGTTGTAAATTCATAAATTCAAATGTGATTTATGCATGACAACTTTTGTCAGTTTTGTACCAATCGAATTCCATTGGGAAGATTTTGAAAAACAACCCTCATTTAGAATGTAGGTGTCCTGAGCATTCCAGATGAGGGACTTTCAATCTGAAAGGACTTTTCACTCACTCTCATGGAAAGGCTGTTTTATCCTGACCATTGATGCAGGATTTATAAGGATCACACTTCTCACTGTCATCATGTCAGCAGGAGTCCGAGTATTCTCACAAGTGGTACGACTTTACCAATGTGAGAGGTCTTTGTTGAAATTGTGATGAAGATTTGGTTAGCAACTCATCAAAGGGGACCATCAAGGTTGAAGCCGATGGACGAAAATGTTGCACGATCCTCTCCGGGTTCACAAGTCAAGAACCCTGCGAAAAGAGGTAGAGTAATCTTGCTCGTACTTCTTCGAGCAATATTTATGCACATATGAAATCTTACATTAATTGAAGTGCCCCTAGTCTGAAGAGACTTTTTATAATGCGAATATAACGTAGACTCGGCCCACATGTAGAAGGGTGAGAGTTGGTGACTGTCTAGGCATTCGTCATTGGTCTTTCTTTTCATGATCAGATGGAGATTTTACAACAGCAACTTTTTCTTGGCTGTATTTTTGACTGGGGGGCATTGGCCTTGCTTTTACCAGGCACACTGCTTTTTTATGCCCCTGCTTTTATTCCAGTTTCTCATTTATGGGCATTGACCTTGCTTTTACCAGGTACACTGCTTTTTTATGCCCCTGCTTTTTTCATTTTTGTTGCTTGAGGAACTGATCTAGGCGAGTTCAATCGAAGCACAATTATTTAGACTTTGAGTCTTCATCTTCAACCAGCGCTCTAGGCTATGGCAATAACTTCTGCTTTGTTTCAATGTGAGGGTAAAATTACAGACTCACTTGGGTTGTACAATGTATACAAATGCATAGAAAAGAAATTGCTCTTCGTCATTCTAAGGTACTTAAATTAACGCGAGTGTTCATATTCAATAAAGACACTCGAAGATTGATGCAAGTGCGAGGAAGAGAATTTCTATCCCTCTTTTCACCTTGTGATGCTAATTTGCCTTATCTTTGACATACTCCAGTGTGGGGTGATTTTTGATGAGAGAAGCTTCACCGGTGTATGGGGCTCAAAGGGGGGTGAGCAATGAAATGCCTCTCATTATTTTGGTTATCGTACCATTCGCGAGAGAACTCTTTACCCTGCAGTCATGGAATTTTCTACACTCATCTCACAAGTGTATAGATGGGGGACTTGTGTGTAGGGTATGGCTTGCCTGCCATCATTCTGACGCGCCTCATCCAAAGATGCTCAATTAATCTTGTATTCTTCACTTAGCTGTCTATTCTAGTAATCCTCAATGGAATAGTGATTTAGACAGACAAAGTCATCATGCAAAAATCCATTTGGAGAAAGCATGCCGCATTTTTTTAAGTATGAGAGAGTTTGTACTCTCAAAACAAATGAATGATTTTTACTCAAGAAACCCTATTGACAACTTTAGGGGTGTTTACTTGGTGAAATCGCATTTACAAATGTGTTGAATTTTGAATATCAAAAGAGTTATTCATAAAGGGGTGCCAATGGATTGTCCTTATTAAGTAAGGAAATGACACAAGAAGGATCAGCTGGGGTTGGGGATCTGATCATTGATTCAATGGGCCATTCTGCTTTTGCCCCTGCAGAAGAGAAGATGTGGAAATAGATCAATTAGTAGGGTCAATATCACACGCGATTTGAGGCCTGAAAGGTTTTTGTCATTTGCTTTGGCGATACTTGAGACGCCATTTGGCTTGGGAGAGCTTATCATGGTTTGACATGCCTCTCGTTGATTTGTTTTCCGCATCTTTGACGATCAGGTGATCCTGCAACAGACGAGAGGGATCATGTTAGTTAGAAGCTCTTTCAAGAGTCGAATAACTTGGAAGTGATACAACATTACCCTTCACTGGTTTACAGATGTTTGAATAGACCTGAAGTACGAGGAGGATATAAATTCCTGTAATTTTTACTCCGTTAGGTCATTTGCGCTCTTGTCATTTGTGGGTGCAAATTATCATTTAAGCGGCTAACGGTCGCGTCGGGGATTCGAACCCTCGACTTTGGAACATTTTGCTCCTTCCTGGCTACCACTCGGCTAGAGGCGCCAACAATGTCCATGGGGGAGTTTCCTTTTCCATTTAACCGAACCGGTTCTTGGACGACGCGTCCTTTCATACCAAGCTAGGTAAATCGATGTGGGTCACTTGATTTGCCCAAATTAACCATTAAGTTTGTTTCTTGAATCTTAGGCTTCCCCAGAGTTTATATTTGTTGACTCCTAGGGATATTCGAGTGTCAATGACGGCCTTTTGTCTTTGACACAGTTCAATGTCTCTTTTGATTGGCCCTCCTCATTTGTGGCCCTATATGCATGATTGCTGGTCGTTGATTCATTTTCAACGTCTTCCTTCCGTGGAATTTTGCTTCTGTCTTTGACTATAGTTGCATTGAGCAAAAAGTCACGTATCTCAAGCTTCTATGGAATTTGAGATGGACAATAAAAAACCTCAAGCTTTTTGATAGCAATTATTTTTTGAAGAATACGTGTCTGGAACACGGAGTGAAGCTTCCAGACTCTGGAGTCATTGTTTGGAGTGGGGGCTATAAATCGCTTTGACTGTCTGGATTTTCTCCCTATTGACAGTAATGAATTCAAAGGAAGAGAAGAAATTTCTTCCTTGTACTTCTTGGCTTGTCGAAGCTGGAAATTCCTTCAATGAAACTGTGACGTCTAATTGTTCGGGCATGTTAGGTGGAAGAGATATTTGCTCCATCTTAAAAAGGAATTGGACAGGAGTGAGGTGGAATGCACAGAGCTCCTGAGGACGGCCTGCAAACATGGGAAGGTCGAAAGCAGCCTGGAGGAGGTTATCCTGCCTCGAGCTACCATGGTGTGCGTGCGTCGAATTTAACTGCATGCCTATGCCTATTATGTCCGATCTTTTGTCTCTTGTAAGTAGAAGAAATGGGATGTCATTCTGAACACTATACTCAGGGAATAAGACTTACCCTTTTTTGAAACAAGATAATCCTTTTTGTTTGCTCCTGCTTCCTTGAAAGGGTGTCTTTGAACTCGGCGAGTTCACATGATGTGCCAGCTTCAAATGCCTCATGTCACACTAAGTTAGAGGAGATGAAATTTTGAGACATAAAGTGAGAGAGTCAGAAAGACAAATATAGTTAAATTTATTATCTTGTTTTGACGAAAGCTTTTGGTGATGAAATATTTTTTATTTTCCGAATATGTCTTTGGGGGGAGAAAAAGCATGAGGAAGCCCAGCCCTCAGTATTCTCCTTGGATAATATTTTCTTTTCATGGTTGGATAACATCACTGGGCTGGTTTGGAATACCGCCTCATGTTTTCAAAACAAAATATTGTAACTGTACATTAAAGTATTGGAATGGAAAATACAACAATAGCACACTAGATAAGAAACATAAAAACAAGCAAAATCGATGAAAACTCTTATGAAAAGGAGCGCTTTGATAGTGCTGGTTCTGAAGTCAAGCGTCTTTGAACTCCTCATCTCTAGTAGACTTGAAGTATTCGCATGCGATGATTGCTTCGTTGAAGTTATGGAAGTGTAACCCATGCAGCCAACATCGATGTTCGTGGGGCAAAGCTTCTATGAACTGCTTTATCAATTCTTCTTCGGCCAGTTGAGGGTAGGTTTGCATCATAAAAGCCTTCCACCTTCCTGCATATGCTCGGAGATCCTCCATTGGTCTTCTTTCGAAGTGGGCTAAACTCTCGCAAGGCAGCTCAGTTCAATCTGGTTTTGGTACTGATGCAAGAATGTGGAAGACAGCTCATTCCAATCCTTTATGAGGTAAATACTTGCGGTGACGAACCATTTCAATGCAAACTCCGTAAGAGTTTCTTGGAACGCCTGAGTTATGAATGACATCGGGCCATGGTACTAACTCATCTCAGTATGGAGATATTGCAAATGAGCCATGGGGCAAGTCGTGCCGTTATACCTGCGGAAATTAGGTATCCACACTTCGCTGGGGGTCATGATCATATGAGGGCAAGACGGGCCTGACATGTCTTGGTTAGGCCATTGGTTTTCCCACTGCATATTCGTTGTAGTGGTGAATTTTTCTGTTTCAGGGAAGTTGGACTCTACCGAGATTACTCCATTGCTTTCCGGGTCAAAATTTCCGAATGAGGATGAAGTATTGAAGCTATCCTCATGGTCAGAGGACGAGTTTAGTAGCTCGTTAGGATCGTAGAGGATAAAGACGTACGTTTCCTATTCTGACGAGCCTTCATCCCCGGGTGAGAGTAGGAACAGTTATACAACGAATCGTCGGTTTCATCGAAATAACGCTGGAAGTCCTTAGGATTGTATTCTAGGGATTGGAAGTCATCAGTGTCATACTCTAGAGGACGGTAGCCTTCAGAGTTGTATTCCAGAGAATGCTCGAAGTTTTGATGCAGTGGCTCACCAGTTATCAAATTTTGCCTGTACTCAATGGTAAATGTCGAATTGATTTGTTTAAGCTTTCTTTTCTTGGCTCCTGGTCCAGACCTTTTAAGTAAGGCCCTTCGTTTCGCTAGTTCGTTTCTGTCAAGGGGAATGAGAGATATTAAAGCTTCACTCTCTGTTTCACTTTCTATGTTGATAGGGGTCGGTATTCTTTGAACCCTAGCCCTTGCAGTAAGCTTGGGGAGCTGTCTTGTCGTGCCCTGGTCATGAACAGGCTCCGTGCCTATGATCTCATACATAGGTTCCTTGCCTTTCCGAGTGGGAAACTTTTCAATAATATGATGTTGCTCAGTTGCCCATTTATCATGCAAGGCTTCATTGACATCTTCTTCTCCTATCTCAGCAACTGACGGCTCCTTGTGCTCCGAGATCATCGGTACTTCGTAGGGCAAGGCGATGTCAGGGCTGATGTCAATATTATATTATTGGTGGAAAACATGAATTAGTTCCTTCCAGGTTTTAAGGGAACTAATCTTCTTGACAATGTACCATCGCAAGGCAGGGCCGGTCAGGTTTGATTGGTATGATTGAATCATCCTTTGGACCAAGTAGGCTTGTAAGTAAGTCTCTGGGCGGAAGGTATCGGCATACCTTTCGCATTCAAGCGTTCTAAGCTCCTCAGGGATCTTAAAACTGGCATAACTAGACGAGTCGATGGGAATCTGCTCTTGCAGCTGTCTCAACTTTTTCATGATCTTTTCAAGCTGTTTATCTTGTTGGTCATTATCCGCAGATTTGCGGGTGCCGGGGAGTGTGCTTAAAGTAGTTATGGAGTTGGGTTTAGCTTGAGTGGATTCCATTTGCCTTGAGAGTTGTCGAAGGACAATGGACATCCGTCCTACGCCGTCTTCAATGTTGGTGAGGTGATTTTGTACATCATTCTGATCGGGTCCTATCACATGAGGCCATTCGCGGGTGGCTGATAGTTGACGATTCATAATTACCCGTGTCTCAAAAATCGTGAATGAGCAAGAAAATAAACAATGATTGACCCATGGCAATGGTCTAATTGCTTCTTTATTTATCAAAAGATGACTTTATAGACCACAGACTTCTGACATTTAAAACTTGAAATTAAAATGATAGAAGGAAATACTACAAAAGTCCCTAAACAATGGGACGAAATTTTCATGATATTAACACTAGGGGACACATGATTGCTAATCTATATGCGACGGGGAGTCTTGTTCTTGCGCAGATGCTTACTTTCTTGAACTAGCTCCGAGACGTGTATCCAACCTATTCCCAAATTCCCCTTGCATAAGTTCTGCTTGCTCATGCTGGCTGATCTCGCTGATTGGGTGAGGGATCGATGGCTTCCACTTTGTTGGAATACGTTGGTTGAGGATGAAGGACTCAGAGGCGTGATGGGCCTTTTCTTGTCCCTCAAGCCCTTCGGGTATCACAATTCTTTTGCGATGGCACCTACTCCATGTTTCCTCGATAATGTCAATCTCGAATGTGTATTCACGACTTTGATGGGTAAAAAGGAGTGGAGGGGCCTTCCTCTTGAAAGGTGGTGGGATCTCCTGAAGGGCTCCATACTGTCACGCCACCCGATATGGGAAATAAGAGATGCCGCCGGTGAAACCAAGCAACGGAATTGGATGGCGGCGTCTATAAGCAAAGTAAGCTCTCTTTTCATGGAACCAACCAGCACACCATTGGAACGCCTCAGGAGTTGGGTTTCTTAGAAAGTTTATCCAATTTAAACAGCTTTGGCTAGGAATGTATGGTCTTAAAACCATAAATTTTTGAAATGGATTTTCAAAATCATTTATTTCAGACGATCACATGAAGCCTCGAAATTCGCTTAGGTGAGAAAAGAACCAAACTTGTAAAATTTCCGGGGAGACCCACATGACTTTTTCCGTGTTTTCTTTAAAACGATTGAGGGACCAAAATGTTTCAGCTAAAATCATATTGACATAATTTTGCCCCCTTGAAATCTGATCAACTATCCATGCCATTTTTGGACTTATGACATTTCTTTGATGAGGGAAAATGATGAACCCGAAAAGGCCAAGAGGAAAATCTTGCTTTTTTAGGTCATGGGTTGATCTTCGAAACAGGCCATCAAAAATGCTAGTGGGCAGGTATTATGGTTGTTTT
This sequence comes from Eucalyptus cloeziana, assembly GCA_014182715.1. Classification (NCBI taxonomy): domain Eukaryota; kingdom Viridiplantae; phylum Streptophyta; class Magnoliopsida; order Myrtales; family Myrtaceae; genus Eucalyptus; species Eucalyptus cloeziana. The sequence goes on along the minus strand of CM024636.1, from coordinate 48,098,847 downwards.
CAAGAATTTGCCTCATAACAGGGACTTCAGTTCTTAAAAGTCGTGCTAACCCACGCAATGGGATAATGCCTGTTGATGGCCTAACAAGCCTTTTCTCGAGAGGCATTCCAGTGATGATGTTGTATTCTTCCAGAGTCGGAGTTAGTTCAAATCCACCAAATATAAAAGTAGTTGTCTTTGGGCACCAGAAATGTGCCATGGCTTGTATGACTTCGGGATGAACACGAACTTGGATCAATGATAAAAGATGACCGACTTTGGCTTTCACGCGTTCTTGGGCATACTGGTCCAATTGACCCCGCCACCTGAAGAGCTCTGCCTTGGGAGTGGGAATAAGCTGGATGTCATCTTCTCCCATCGCATATAAACTTGGACTTGAAAAACCTACCCTAAATTGCCATGGGCCAATAAAAAAGACTAAGTAAAAATAAATTACTTTGCTTTTAAAGAAAATGGCAAGCACAAAGACATGCACATGAGATGTGTGGCTCGATTTCTAATTGAGAAGGCTTGTTGAAATTAAAAGGGTATTCACCCGTTGCAGTCTCGCATTAGCAGCATACCCTCTTAACCTTGGCTAGAGAAATTCAGGGAAAAGAAAGGCAACCTCTACATCGCAGTCTCGCGTTCAAGTTTGTATCTTTCTTGACACCATCCTAAATATCCTATGGCGGCCCAGGTCCGACGGTCGGGTTGTGTGTGCCATGTGTAGTGCTGAAACAGTAAAGTATGCACAACAATTCATAATCACAAGACAATCTATTTTAAGCAAAATTAAAATAAATTTCTAAGCTATTGACCTGCATAAAGAAAAACCTAAGTTAGTAAAGAATTTAAACAAGGCAAAAAAAAGGCCTAAGTCCTCAAAGTTCCCAACGGAGTCGCCAAGCTGTCGCGACCTCTTTTTTTCTGGCACTCGATTGGGGTGGGCACCTAGCGGAGGCTAATGGCTCGGCTAAATTAATTAAGCCCAGACTCTCCCAAGTCCACCAATTCACGACTTTAATAATCTGAGTTTTTAACCTGTAAGTTAATTTTTTTTTTAAAACGGAGTCGCCACTAATCAATTTGGGGTGGGTTGATTAGAAACCCATGCGAAGTATTGGGAGAAATACTCGCTCCTACGCAACCAGAGAAATTAGGATCGGGGACTTGATTACACTAGTTAATCACTAATGCCCTTTCGGTACCTAATCTTGTTTAAACATTGAGGTTTTTTGGATGTTTCAGAGATTTTCCATGCATTTTTAGGAGGAAAAACATTTTTGGGTCCTTTTTATATTTTTGGACATAAAAGGGATTTTTGGATTTTTTGGATTTTAGAAAATATAAGTCTTTTTGGCTTTTTTGGATTTTTGGCATGTTTTGGAAAATATGAAATATTTTTGATTTTTGATTTTTTTGGAAAATAAAATATTTTTTAATATTTTTTGGAAAATAAAGTATTTTTTTTTATTTTTCTGGAAAATAAAATATTTTTTAATATTTTTCAACATTTTCTGGTTTTTTGGAAATTAAAATATTTTTTAATATTTTTCGAAAATAAATTATATTTTTTGATTTTGATCTCTTTTTTCGGAAAATAAATTATTTATTTATTTAAAATATTATTTAAAATAAAATAATAATAAAAAGCTAACGCAGTTGGGCCCACGTTGCGGGCCCAACTCGGATTTTTTTGTCTTTTTTTTTTTACTTTATTGAAACGGTACCGTTTTGGGGGGGAACCAGGCGAAACCCTACCTGGGTTCCCGACCTAGGTCCAACCCAACGACCCGGGTCGCGACTCGAAAAAATCGGGAACCCTAGGGTTCCCGATTCGCGGCGCCGAGAGGGGGTGGGGGTTGAGCGGATGCGGCGGCGGCAACGGCGGCGACGGCGCGGTGACCGGGGGTGTGATGGCGACGGCGGCGGCTACCTATGGCGAGGTGGTGGCGGTGAGCGGCGGCGACGGCGGAGGGTGCACCCCCTTCCCCTTCGATTTCTCCCTCTCTCTCTCTCTCTCCCTCCCTCTCTGGCCGCGAGCACGCGAATCTGGGTTCGCTTGCCGCCAGTCTCCCCCGAAGTCTCTCGAAGGGAGGTCGGCAAGCTTGCAACCCAATCGGTTCGCCCCTGCTCGCTCTGAGCTCCCCGAAGTCTCTCAGGGGATTCTTGGAGTTTCGCTAGCTGGCCTCTCTCTCTCCTCTGCGATTCGTGGTGTTCATTGTCGACGTCGGGGGCTATTTATAGGCCGAAGGGCGGCCGGTCGACGGAGCTTGGACCGACGATCTTCATGGCCTTTGCCGGCCGAACCGGCGTCCCATCCGACACTAGTTGCCTCTGCTCCACGTACGTCATCGTCCGGCCACCCTTCTGGCATCGTGCCCTCTGCGCGTGAGTTGCAGAGGCGCAAGGAAGGGGACAACCGGAAGGAGGCCGGGTCTCGCGCTTGGGCCGTGGAGGCCCATAGGGGGAGCTGCTGCTTGCTACTCTTCTTTTTTTGCTTTTGTTTTGTTTTGTTTTATTTATTTATTTATTATTTATTATCTGAAAAAAAGGCAAAACAAAATAAACTAAACTAAACTAAAATAAAGTATGGTAAAACCTAATTAAAATGAAAATTTAGGCATCAACAAGCATGGGAACCCCAGTTCCCATGCTTGGGTCCACTAAGGCTAGACCTGAGACCCTAGTGCTTGTATTCGGTTTGCGATTGCCCATGTGTAAATTACTAAAGCTCGAATAGTGTTTGTCTATTTGAGAAAATCAAATTATATTTCACACGAAACGACATAAATTTCCAATTCATTCTCAAGTTTTAACCAAATACCGGAAAATATTATCATCTTATTAGAAAATGACTTCCCTCGAAATATTTTCTAGAAATGTTATATATTCCGTGAAATAATCATAGCCTCAATATTATGTCGGTCATGTATGATCACATCTTCAGTTTGAGCAAATATAACTCTCGCTCTTTTTTCTGGCAAAAAGGAAAAATTCCTTCAAAAGTGTATGTATGTATGTGTGTGTATATATATATGTATATATATAAGTGCAATTTGGACGTACAAGATGGTGCTCTAAATCCAATGCAAATGGGGAATAGTGACCAATCTTATGAAACCGAATCCGACGAATAAAATTATCAACTTTTATAAATTATATCAAATGTCACCCATACGAATTATTGCGAAAATATTAGAGAGCTACTGCGTACTATTGCACACCGCATCACTCAGCTCCAAGACTACCATACGAGCACAGAAGCAAATCATCAGATTCAGACGAGATCAGTTTGCTTGACCGAGAAGAGCCTTCTCCATGCTCCTGGCCATGACCTGCAAGGCCGACTCGAACCACTGGTCCAAGTCCTCGTGTTTCCAGCCGTTCACGGGCTCGACCTCATACTGCCACATGATGCGACACCCCTCTTCCTTAGGCACGACTCGGCCTGTGGCTACGTAGGAGTTGAACCCGATATTGCTGTCTATGATGGTATAGCTTAATGTCTTGGCGACTGGGTCGATCGACAACAGCTTCTCCTTCGCCCAATACAGGGTGCTTGTCTTGGCCTGACCAATGGCCCGGTCGAACGGGGCATTATTGAACCCAGCGCAGTAACGGATGCACCCGGGCTGGCCAGAGACGCCCTCCCCGTCGCAAGCAGTGAGGGTCGGGAACCACCTTTTGAGGCCAAAGAAGTCCTCCACGAAGGGCCATATTTGGTCTGCCTTTGGACCTGTCAAGTCTGCACAAGCTTGGCCTTGCCATTTTGGTTGGGTTTGGTTCATCTCAGAAGTCACATGATCAATGTTTGCAGACTCCATTTTGGCTTTGTCAGTTCTTCAAACAAAGTGGGGAGAGAGAGAGAGAGAGAGAGAGAGAGAGAGAGGTGAAGGCAAATGAGGCTTGTGTTTTTGAGCTGCGGACATCAAGGTTTATATATAGAGAGAGAGAGCATGTTGAAGACTTGAAGTTTTGTAATCTGAAAATGATTTCCTACAAGTAGCACATATTGCTTGTTACCAAGAAAATCAAATATTTGATTAAAAGTATCACAAATCGCAATCTTGACCCACTTGCCCTGTACCTTCTTTTGGGGAGATCACCACAAATCTGAATCCATCAATATATCCAGTTGAGTCTACCTTTACTTAAAAGTTTAAGTCAATGAGTTATGGTCCAACTATGATATATTAACTGTTGTACACTATATCAATTCTTCAATGTGGAACTTCTCTAACATAATTCACATATGTATCCTAACACAAATATTGAACGCATGGTTGTAGGATGTGCATGGAAATATTGATGTAAGACATATAGATATATTCAGGAGATTTTGTGTATTTCTCTTACTTGATTCTGGTTGATTGTAATTAATGCTTTGCTACTTTAGATAGTCATATTGTAAAGCGTATGTACTATGCATTTGGTTATAAAAGAATACTACATTTTTAAGTCATCACAATTTAGTGTCAGAGCCATCATTGAACGGAATATTGAGTTTGTTTCTAACAATGTGCATTGGTTGCTTTTCTCTATCGAGTGTGTTTCTAACAATGTGCATAGGCTTCGTTTCTTCACCCTATCGTCATGATGCCAACTGTATAAGCCGCATCACTCCATGTAGTCATCACGAAGCCAGATGTATAGGCCATGTTGCTTCCGTTCCTCTACCAAGCCTGTATCTTTTGCTATTTGCTTTGGAAAATAGACAACACCACCGGATTCATTACTCTCGGACGAATCAAATCCTAAAATCTCACGGCAAAAGAATGTCGGGCGCCACCACACATGCTGCCACGTCTCGAAGACACTGAAGACCGTCGCCTTGTAGGTGCTTTTCCAACGCTTTTAGCTGGCTCTTTTGACAATACATTCGATGTTTTCCACGAATAAAACTATGCACATTGAAATAAATTGCATTTCATTAAATATTATAATCTTTGTGGCACCGTTGGACATATTTCTACTTCATTTGTTGGATCTTTTCTCCAAACTCAAGTTGACCTCTGCGTTAGAAATATAGATATATTTATGGGATTTTTGTATATTTCTCTTAATTGATTTTGATTGATTCTAATTGATATTTTGCTACTATAGAAAGCCATGTCATAAATGTATTCTTCATTTAGTGTGGATTGAATGTTATATTTTTCTATCATCACAATTCTACTCATGGCTCCTCGACAAACCTAAACTTGTCTTAAGAGATCCGCCCACATGAGGTCAATGCACCAAAACAGATGTTGACATGAGCCCTTATTAATGCTAAACCCATTCGATGATCCCTTGCACACTCGTGTTGCGATGAGGTGCTTAATCATGAAAGCACGGCCGGTTGCTTCTAATTCTATCATTATGAGAAAAAGCATGAAACAGCCTAGCCATGATGCATTGATTCTACGAAGGAATGGTATCATGATTATTGTAGAACGCGAGCAATCGAATAATAAAATAGACAAAACAAGAAAATAAATAGAACACCAAATTTACGTGGTTCGGTCATAGTGACTTGCATCTGTGGGAAGAGCGCTGATGAATTCCACTATAAATCAAGCGATACATGGAGATTATATACTTCAATCATTCAAATACTCACGGTATTTTTAAAACCCCAATTACATCTAATAACGCACATGTGGTATTTAAACCCTACAATTCTTCACGAAATAATCTCTCAATCTCATAAATGAATTATATGTCAATCTTATCACAAAATTTAATCAACTTCAACACTATAACTTATTGGATGTAATTTATGAAGAAATTTCGCTGCACGAACGACAAGAAGACCCGTTGCCAAGCATCTGAGCGCCTTGGGACGTTCCTCATAATAGAGCTTACACGGAAATCGTGCAAATTCGGTCCTCATATATATACATACATGTATTCATGGAGAATGGACGACGCACTACAGGAAATCGTGCAAATTCGGTCAACCAGTCAACAAGTCCAACTTTTGAACTTTTCTTTTCTTGAACTTGACTCCATTGAGAATTAGGAAAGAATATTTCTAAATCTTTTTATCTTTTATTCTTTCTCTCACCCAATCTTTCCTATTATTGTTTTGTTTGTAATCCTTATCCAACGAACCTCAACCGAGATCTGAATTTCCATGGCAAATATTTGGGCGTTTAAAAAGAATAATAATTCATCATAACTTGAGTTTTATTTACAGACTTAAACTTGAGACATATTTCAACATTGTAACACTTGTTTTCATCAGCATATCATCTATATCCTAAGCTGACAATCGGAGACGGTGTGGTGGATCTTGTTTAGAGGATAAAGACAGCAAGATTCCATGCTGAGTTGGTGAGAAATTCCATTAATTGCAAGCCATATGTCCAAATGAAACTCATTAATTATTAATTTGAATTTTTTATCTGCCCTCTATGACTTGACACCACAAATGTACCTAATATTTTCTCCCATGGATCCTCCTTTCTCACCCCTCTCCTGAGTCTCCTCTGTCACTTTCTCTCTCTCTCTCTTCCCTCACTCATAGTGTCAAAGTTGGACGGCTCACCTCTTCTTCAGCCTCAACGAGCCCAACGCGATGCTTGAAGCTCGCACGCACACGATAAAATGCTGCCAAGCGGAGTCGCCGCCGTAGAGCTTCCAACCGAAGTATGGAGACTAGATGGTGGTGGTCGGCATTAACCTCGCAAAGTAGGGAGCTGCTGACGTGCAGTTTGGTCAAGGTCACCGAACCTGACAATCGCATTTTCGCACTCCATGTTATCAGGAACGACAGTGAGAGGGAGGAAGGCTCAGACTTAGGGTTTCTACGAAGTGCAGGTATTTCCGTTTTTCGAAGTTGGGTGTGAGTTTATGAAGGTTTCTGTAACTTGAAGCAGGTTCTCCTTCCGTTTCATTCAATAACCTTTGTATGCATGTGATGCAACTCTCTTCTCTAACAAAGCTGAGAAGCTAACAATTAGGTTTTAATCAAAAAAGGTGCTTAGAGCTGCCACACTTTTATGATTACTAGTGCTGTCTAAACACAGCTTTCTCTTTGCCTTTGGTTATTTTCTCACTTTGCTTCCCTTCATTTACTGATTCAAAGCGATGACATCCACTTCTGTCTACATTCTACTCTGGTCTGCTTGTTAGTGGTGAGATTCAACAGGTATAAAAATTTTCTTTTTTGAGCTTATCCACCATAAAGCGGAGACACCCCGATTTGCATGCTCTACCCGACACAGCATCTAAAGATGGAAAAATGAGGATATATGCGACTCAAATGCTCTACTTGAACATGAATACTTGTACACGACTATTGCGCACTCATTTAATAAGTTGGATACACCATTTTCACGTATCTTCTTGGCCTGGTCTCTGGTATTGTAGCCGTATTCATCCTAGATATCAGATCATGCAGTGACTGTTACTATTGCGGGCATCAATGCCATAGGATGACGCTACAAGGTAAACAAGAATCAGATCAAGATTTATTACACTTTGCTCGATAAGGCAACTTCTATTCTTTCAGCCATGACTCGAAGAGCAGCACTGTAGAACTCCGTCAAATCTTTCTCTGCCCATCCTTCAATCGGATTCACTGTGAAAGACCAGCTCATTCCACATCCATCTTCTTCTTCTGCATCTCTCACCGCCGTCAGTTTCATTGTGGCAGCCAAGGATTTGAACCCGACATTATTGCAGTTCACGATCTCATAAGTGAACCTTTTGTTGACAGGGTCAGTCGCAAGCAGCTTCTCCAGAGCCCAGTCGGTGAAAACATCCTCGGAACCATCGGCGGAGCTTCTTGTGCCAGAGCAGTATCGGACGCATCCGGGCTCACCCGACACGCCCTCGACTCCATAGCACGTGTCTATCGTGGGGACCCACTTGTGCAGGCTGAAGAAATCGTCCAGGAGGGGCCATACTTGGTCAGGATCTGAGCCTCTCACCAGGGCTCTAACCTTTCCTCCCCATTTTTCCTTTGCTTCACTGGCCATAGCAAATGCAGGCTTCAGGCTTCAGCAATTAGCAATTAGCATTGAGCAGCAGTGGAACAACATTGAAATAGGGAAAAGCTTCAGTTGTCGGGGTATGAGAAGGCATAACCTTGGATTGTCATGGGAATCAATGTGCTGGACAATGCTCTTAGGTTGACTTCAGTCAGTCAGTGGATGTATATGGGGGCGGTGCTATAGGAGCACAAGAACATGTCGAAACACTGAGAGCATTTCTTGTCAGTGTGTGAAGAGGGATATTCTGGAATTGGCATGGGAATCATGTAGGCTCTTTCTCTCTATCTCTCTCGTGTAGTTTGATATTATTGGAATCTTGGAAACTCTTACCTAATTATGACACTTGTCTATATAAAAGGTGGTATTCAAAGTGAAGGCCAAAACTTGATCCTTTTTCGTAAAATCTCAACTTAAGATTTGTGATGCCAACGCACATAAAATTCAAGCATTTACTCGTCTTCGTGTTTAAAATTCAACGAGTTTTGAGAAAAGCGTTTTCTTGGAATGTTTATTGCTAATTATCGCTAAGGGCATGTATGATTGCTTATGATTGCGTCATCATACCCTGTTATGAATTCAAAAGATCCATGCAATGTCCTGCAATTCGCTTACACGGAATCCTCTATCATTATTAATTGGGATAATCATAATACAAGTCTCAAAACTTATCAATTCGTAATTTCTATCCTAAAACTTTCATCTTCGTGTATTTGAATCCAAAACTTGTACCTTTTGTCCACTTATGAGAGCCAAAAAAAAAAAACTCCTTTTATTATTCGAGGCGCTTTCTTACAATGTCGAAGTTCTTACGCATACTTATGAGAGCGAAGCACACTCTTACGCACTCGCTTGTGGGAGCGGAGCTCACTTCCACTGATGGGAGTATTTGGCTATTTATATTCCTAAGCAGGTGGTCTTCCTTAGAAATATCTTCCCATATAATTATATAAAATACTAGATGGGGCTAATTTATTAACCACTCATTTCTACACTCTTCATAAAATATTTTATGAAAAAACATTTAGATATTTCTCCTAAAAAAAATCTAGAGTACTAGGAGAAGAGGGTGTTAGAAAAAATTAGGAAAAATGGAACAAAACTTTGAGGTGTGAATATTTTGCCTTTAAGGAATTATTTGTCCCACAAGATCACTAATGATTATTAGCAAAAATTCTACAGGATACAACTAAGTTTCAAACTGAAAATGTCACAAAGCAATTCTAAAACTTCTACTAGAACTCTCAAAAGGAAACAATTTGAGAATAAATGTTGTATCTTTTCTAGAAAGAGAAGAAAATTGAAAATGAAATATATTAAACCAGAAACATTGAATATATAAAAGTGAAACCCTTTTGTGAACAAACATACTATTTCAAAAGGATATTATATGCCGATTCCGGTCCTTTAGCTCGCAAGCGTGCCAAGTAATAATCGCACACTCCTATGCAGAGTACCATAGGGTCCAACCCACTTATCTTATGATCTTCAATTGCGAAGTTTGAAGACTTCCACACTTATATATCGCCTCACACAGGCATCTATTTTATGTGTCTTTGTTCGAATGATCAGCAAAGAGGCGATACATCTTTTTCTTTAATAGAAGGTAATAAAAGGTGACACGGAAAAATCGACTTTTCATATCGTATTGGTCTAAGTTAGTGTGCAGACGCGAATTCAGTTCATGACCCCATTGTATTTGAGAGTCGGCCAAAATTCCTTCATTAGATCAAGATGAATCACCATATGGTTACATACAGTAATAGGCAATCTGAAATTAGCTCAAGTACATATATAAGTGAATTTGGACATATAAAATGGTGCTCTAATTCCAATGGGAACGGGGAATAATGACCAAACTTACAAATTATTGTAAAGCAATTAGAGAGCTAATACGGGCTATTGCCCAGACTTTCACTGCTATTGCACACCGCATCACAAAGCTTCAAGTTTATCACACACGAGCACAAAAGCAAAATCATCGGATTCAGATGAGATCAGTTCCGGAATCCGATCGGTTTGCTTGACCAAGAAGAGCCTCCTTCATCCTCTCGGCCATGACCCGCAAGCCCGACCCAATGAACTGGTCCAGGTCCTCGGGTTTCCAGCCGCTCACGGGCTCGACCTCATAGTCCCACACCATTCGACAACCGTCTTCCTTAGGCATGACTCGGACCTTGGAGACGTAGGAGTTGAACCCGACATTGCTGTCTACGATGCTATAGCTGAACATCTTCTCAGCCGGGTCGATCGACAGCAGCTTCTGCTTCGTCCAGTTCAGGGTTGCTGCTGCCTCGGTGCCGCCACCGATGTCCTGTTCCGGGTTGACTGGGGTCCTGAACCCGGCACAGTAGCGGACGCACCCAGGCTGGCCCGAAACGCCCTCGACGGGGGTGCAGGTGGCGAGGGTTGGGAACCACTTGTCGAGGCCAAAGAAGTCCTCCAAGAAGGGCCATATTTGGTCCGCCTTTGGACCTGCCAAGTCCGCACAAGCTTGCCCTTGCCATTTTGGTTGGTTTTGGTTCATCTCAGAAGCCACAGGATCGATGTTTGCGGACTCCATGCTGAGGAATGCCAAATTAATGCGAGGTACAATAGTATCTAGTTGCACAAGATCGAGATCGAGATCAAGAGAGAGATATGAAGGCTAGTGAAAGCTTGTGTTTCTAAGCTGCAGACATGAGCGTCTTTATATAGAGGGAGAGTGCAATTATTTCAATTTAGTTTTAAATCTCTTTCAAAAAGAGAAAGAGGAAAAAAGAAAAAAATCGAGAAAATATTAAATAATTATTAAAAATTGTCCACGTAGACACCGATTGACCAAAATTGACCGGATAGACTGAATTGGTATAAATTTAAAAGTTTTATGACCCAATTGGCAAAAAAAATGGTTAGAACTAAATTGGTATGATTTTATGATTGTTTGGTAATTTTCCCTTACAACTTACATCTCATACGATAACCCTAGCACTATCCTATGTACCCGCGGCCATGATATGGCTCTACCGTGTTGTAGTTTTTTATGAGACAAAAAAAAAAGTTTCGAACAAAATTGGAATCAGATTTAAAGTTGGTATTTTTTTTTATAATATCAAAAAATGTTTATGGTAGAATAAAAACTGGTTTGGGAATTTCTTATAAGACGGAAAAATGTTTAGGATATGGTTGGGAATGGAGACGAAGTTTTGGGCTTTATTTTTTTTTTCAAGATGGTAGGCCTATAAGATCGTGCTTCTGTTGAAAAAGAGCACTTATTGCAAGGCATCATCATTCTCTAGTGGCGATAATGGGTCTTTGTCGGGAGAGAACTGTGGGAGCTCCAACCATCCGTCGGTGCTTGCGCGAGATTACAGTGCCCTCGGGAAAGAGACGACATGCTTAAAGTTAGGAAAATAAATTCTTTAACTTGAAAAGAGGTAAACATTTTCCAACCAAAAAGAAAAAAGAGGTAAACATTTTCCCGAAGAGTATTTTCTTTTGTCATAAAATTTTACTTGTAACAAACACACCTTAAGATTGAAAAAGACATTGAATGACATGATTCTATTTATATCTCACATGTACATTTTCTCAACACCTAATTACACCACGAGGCAATTGATCATGTGTAGAACCTAAGCTGCAGACATGAGTGTTTGTATATAAAGGGAGAGAGCAATTATATCAATTCAATTCTAAACCTCTTTCAAAAAGAGAGGAAAAAAAGAAAAAAAATTGAGAAAATATTAAATAATTATTAAAAATTGTCCACGTCGACACCGATCTACCAAAATGGATCGGATAGATTGAATTGGTATAAATTTAAAAAATTTATGACTCAATTGGCAAAAAAAAAAAAATGGTTAGAATTGAATTGATATAATTTTTATGATTTTTTGGTAATTTTCTCTAACAACTTACATATCATACGATAACCCTAGCACTATCGAATGCACTTGCGGCCACAATATGGCTCTACCATGTTGTAGTTTTTTATGAGAAAAAAAAGTTCAAGTAGAATTGAGACCGGACTTAAAGTTGGTGTTTTTTTATGGTATCAAAAAAAGTTTATGGTAGAATAAGGACTGATCTGGGAATTTCTTATAAGACTGAAAAAGGTTAAGGATATAGTTGGGATTGAAGACCAAGTTTTGGGCTTTCTTTTTTTTCTTTTTTTTTTTTCTTTTTTTCAAGATGGTAGGCCTATAAGATCATGCTTCTGTTGAAAAAGAGCACTTATTGCAAGGCATCGTCATTCTCTCGTGGCGATAATGGGTCTTTGTCGGGAGAGAACTGTGGGAGCTCCAACTATCCATCGGGAAAGAGATGAATGAATCACGTTTTCTTTGGCTGAAAACGTGAAAGTTCTTTTGACAAATTTTGAAGAGCAAGTCGCGATGGGACACTAAACCATCTAATCGATTTAATTGTCATAGCTTTGTTTGTCCTGGTTTAATGCATTTCCTTTTTTGTGATAATCTATCTTCTGATGCAACCAAATGACAGTCTTCCAACTTAGGTGTTACCTACTAATTATATTAATTTTTTTTCAATGTAAAATTTTATAGGACTTATCATTATATCTTTTGATTTATGTGTCAACTGTTAATTTCTTAATTTTGCTTCTAGTGTTTTTCAAAGGACTTCTAATGCTCCTAACCTTGTACTTTTAGCACGGTAAAAATACTGAAGTGGGGAATTAAGACAGGAAAATTCTCAATCAATTACAATCATATTGTACGAATGCTAATTCATCCTTAATTTTTCAAATTACCAACTTAGTCTTAAACATTTAAGGTCGTTTCTATCAATTTTCACTGAAAATTGATGATGTGACGGTCCACTCATCACCAACTATTTTATGTGACACATTGCTACATCAGTAATTTCCTAAAAAAATCGAACGAAGAGACTAGATTTGAATTTTCAAGCAAAAATTAACGATTAAAATAGCAAAATTACAAAATTTAAAATTGATTTAATATCCATACAATAAATTTAGAATTTATTGGATAATTTTCTAGAATTGAGACCACCTTACATCTTGTCTTTTGTCAAGTTGGTAATCCTCTCTTTACTTTTGCTTTTGGTTTTTTAATCATTTATGCAGACAAAACTTAGCATAAGACATTTCATTGTCATTCCCCTTTCCATCCGTTATCACAGGTCATCCGTTGTGCGTTGGCATTCATACAAGAGTCCAATTAATTCTGATAACGTCCTGAAAACGACGGGACATTGCACTCCAATTGAGACCACATGTGAAACAATGGATAACATACGTTAAACATGCATTTGAAATCCCATCATATATTTTCCTGGTGTAGTTGCAGATTGCCTTAGCCTTAAATATCACAAATCCATGAATTTTGATTTAATGATTACTAAATTTTGATTAAATATGTAATTTTGTCGCAACATTTTTAATCTATTCAATATGATCATTGAATTATTTGTAAAATGTTCAATTCGGTCTTTTTGTCTGTATCGGTTTCACATAGCCTAAGGAATAAAATGAACATATACTAATATTTCAGAAGTGGGTTAATGACCATTTTGACAGCTCTAAATGCAAGGACGACATTGCTCATTGGGCCAAAGTTCAAAAAACACATTGCATAAATAAAAAGTTCGAAGATGACATTGTACATTGGATTAAAGTTGTGACACCATTTGTGTTTTCTAGGTAATAACTTGTATCTCACTCCTCCTTTTACTTTTTAATTATGTGCCTAATCTCAGGACAGTGGTTTTTAGCAAATAAATGAACAAAATTATCTTAGGGCAGTGGTTTATCAATACAATTGGGATTTGAGATTGAGATAGTATCACAATTAAGTTATCTTGCTTCTTTTTTTTTCCGCATATGAATTTCATTTTAGTTATCTTCCTCATTAATAATTTAAGTATGAATTTTCTAATTTTTGCAACAAGTTCTCTCTTATTTATATCTTAGTCGTTTAGTTACAATGCTACATTGCATCTAACTATTAACTATACACTTAACCCTGTTATAGGCATGTAGGTTTAAGTTCAGCGTAGTTTTCCCTTGGTTAGGATTTACTTGTTATAGCTTTGTTTGTACTAGTTTAATGCATTTCCTTTTTTTGTGATAATCTATCTTCTAATGCAACCAAATTAACGAATTTTTTTCAATGTAAAATTTTATAGGACTTATCATTATATCTTTTGATTTACGTGTCAACTGTTAATTTCTTAATTTTGCTTCTAGTGTTTTTCAAAGGGCTTCTAATGCTCTTAACTTTGTACTTTTAGCATGGTAAAATTACTGAAGTGGGAATTGAGATAGGAAAATTCTCAATCAATTACAAACATATTGTACGAATGCTAATTCATCCTTAATTTTTCAAATTACTAACTTAGTCTTAAACATTTATGGTCATTTCTGTCAATTTTCACTTAAATATGATGATGTGACGGTCCACTTATCACCAGCTATCTTATGTGGCACATTGCTACATCAGTAATTTCTTAAAAAAAACGAACAAAAAGACTATATTTGAATTTCACACAAAAGTTAAGTATTAAAATAGCAAAATTACAAAATTTAAAACTGATTTAATATCCATACATTAAATTTAAAATTAATTGGATAATTTTCTGGAATTAAGGCCACCTTACATCTTGTCTTTTGTCGAGTTGGTAATCCTCTCTTTGCTTTTGCTTTTGCTTTTGCTTTTGCTTTTACTTTTGTTTTTTTTTGTTTATTTTTTTTAATAATCATTTATGCAGAAAAAACTTAGCATATGACATTTCATTGTGTCATTCCCCTTTCCATCGGTTGTCATGGGTCATCTGTTGTGAGTTGGCATTCGTACGAGAGTCCAATTAATTCTGATGACATCTTGAAAAAGACGGGAGATTGAACTCCAATCGAGACCACATGTGAAACAATGGATACCATATGTTAAACATGATGGGAGAACGGTAACAATTTGAACAATATCGAATTAACGCAGTGGAATAAAATAATCTCCCCTCTTGTGTAAACCTAATAGGAATCGATATAGTAGAGTAAAATAAATACCAAGCACGCGAATATAAGACGATTTTTTTACGTGTAAAACCTTCTCAATGTGAGGAGATAAAAAATCACGAGACCAGAGTCCACCTGAAAATCTTCACTATCAACAAAATTGGGTGAAGAATGTTTTTCTCTAGCAAGTACTAGAGGTACATAGTAGCAAAGACCTCAAGAACATAATTCTTGGCAATACACATGAATTTCATCAGAGATCAAGGATAAATCTGACAAAAAACGCAGGTTTTGATCAATCCACGAAAACCTAATGTAGGGAGCTTCAAATGGAAATCAAACCATTCATATTCAAGAGAATTGTGCCACGAAAATGCTGACAAAATTTCAGCTCAATCGGACAACGAATCGACCTCCGGTGCCAACTTGATGTAAATCAGATATTATCTCAACACCAAGATTTTTTGCTTTCTCTTTTTCTCTTATTACTACGTTTTTTTGCGGCTACCACTTTGAAGATAGTAAGGAACCTTATTTCTTCATATAACTTATTATATGGGCTCAAGTTCTTTTTGGGCTTGCAACTCATTGAGCTTCCTCCACATAAGAGTGAACCCAGCTAACAAATCTCCCCCTCACAACAATGTGGAGGGATTCACCATCCCTACTATCAACTGGCAATATTCAAGCTTCTCTCTTGGTAAAGTCTTCGTCATCATATCAGAGCCATTATGATCCGTATGAATTTTCCCATGTTCCAACAACTTTTCATCTAGAACATCCTTTATCCAATGATATCTAATATCGATATGTTTCGATCTAGAATGAAAAGATGAATTCTTACCAAGATGAATTGCACTTTGATTATCACAAAATAGCACATACCTCTTTTGCTTGAACCCAAGTTCTTCTAAGAACTTCTTCATCCATAGCATCTCTTTACTAGCTTTAATCGCTACAATAAATTCAGCTTCGGTTGTAGAAAGTGCAACACACTTCTGCAATCTTGACTTCCATGACACAGCTCCACCCGTAAAAGAAATAAAATAATCAGAAGTAGATTTACGAGTATCAATATCTCTTGCCAAGTCAGAATTTGTGTATCCAACTAACTCAAGTTTCTCGGTCCCGAAACTGAGTTTCAAATTTGAAGTTCCTCGAAGATACCTCATAATCCACTTCACTGCATTCCAGTGCTCTCTGCCTGGATTTGACAAATAGCGACTAACAACGCCAGCTGCGTGCGCTAGGTCTAGGCGTGTACATACCATCGCATACATTAAGCTTCCTCCAGCTGAGGCATATGGAACATTTTCCATATCTTTCTTCTCTTTATTAGTTGTAGGACTTTGCTTCATATTTAACTTAAAGTGGGCAGTAAGAGGAGTATTAACCACTTTAGCATTGTCCATGTAAAATTTCTGAAGAATCTTCTCGATATATTTCTCTTGTGACAAAAACAACTTCTTAGCATCTCTATCTAGGGTAATTCTAATGCCAAGAATCTGCTTCAACGAGCCCAAGTCTTTCATGGCAAAAGACTTGCTCAACTGTTTCTTCAATAACTTAATTCTTGAAACATTCCTGCCAACAATTAGCATATCATCAACATAAAGCAAGAGAATAATAAAGTCATCATCATAAACATTTTGGACAAACACACAGTTATCCGAGGAATTCTTCTTATAGCCCTATTCTGTTATAACTAACAACAACTTTTTGTACTACTGCCTCTGTGCTTGTTTTAGGCCATAGAGACTTTTCTTCAATTTGCACACATAATTCTCTTACCCTTTCACTTTAAAACCCTTAGATTGTTCCATGTATATCTCTTCCTCCAAGTCACCATGTAGGAAGGTTGTTTTGACATCCATTTGCTCAATTTCCAGATCTAGGGTAGCTGCCACGCCTAGTACCACACGGATAGAAGACATTTTCTCTACTGGAGAAAATATATCATCAAAATCAATACCCTTTCTCTAACCGAATCCCTTAACAACCAATCTATCTTTGTACTGTGGTTGTGAAGTATGTTCATCTTGCTTCAACCTATATACCTACTTGTTCTTCAAAGCTCTTTTACCTTTAGGTAACTTCACCAACTCAAAAATATGATTAACATAAAGTAACTGCATCTCATCTCGCATAACATCAAACCAATTGCTTTTGTACTCATCTTCTATTGCTTCTACATAGTACTTTGGTTCACCTGCATCAGTCAATAATACATACTCATCTTCAGAATACTTGGTGGAAGGTTATCAGTCTCTAACGGATCTCTGAACTGGAACATCCAGTGGAACATCTAATTGAGCCTCTGGTTCAAGAATCGTATTATTTGTTTCAATATGTTCAGGAACATGTGCATTATTTGGAACATTGACTTCCTGCTACTCTTCATTAACCTGTGTAGGAATATTTGTAAGAGGAACTGGATCCAAATCAACCAAATTATCACTAACCTGCGATGCTGAAATCATCTATGCTTTCTTAATATCCTCTATTGTTTGATCTTCCATAAACACGTCTCTGCTTCTTACAATTTTCTTTTCAACCGGATCATAAAATTTGTAGCCAAGCATATCTTGTCCATAACCAATAAATATGCACTGTCGTGTTTTCATATCAAGTTTAGACCTCTCATCTTTAGGAATATGCACAAATGCTTTGCACCCAAAGACACGCAAATAATCATAAGAAACATCTTTGCCTATCCAAACTCTATTAGGAACATCAAACTCTAAAGGAACTCATGGAGTAAGATTTAATATATGCACAATTGTACTTAAAGCCACACCCCAAAAGGATCCATGTAGTTTTGACTAAGAAAGTAAGCATCTTACCCTTTCAACCAATGTTCTATTCATTCTCTCAGCTAAGCCATTTAACGGAGGCGTCTTGGGAGGTGTCTTTTGATGTCGAATACCTTGTTGTCTGCAATATTCATCAAAAGGTCCAATATACTCTACCACATTATCATTTCTAATGCCTTTCAATTTCTTTCCAGTCTATCTCTCAACTGAAGCTTGAAATTTCTTAAAAGCATATAATACTTGATATTTAGTTTTCAAGGTATAAATCCAAATTTTCCTTGAAAAAATCATCTATGAAGGTAACAAAATAAAGAGAACCACCAAGTGATTTTATTTTCATAGGACCACAAACATCAAAATGCACTAAATCCAGTATACTTGTCTTTCTTGAAGGAGGGGAGCTTTTAAATGCAACTCTGTTTTGTTTTCCTATTAAACAGTAAACACACTTCTTTAGCACCGAACTTTTCAATCCTAAAAGGAGCTTCTTCTTGGCCAATATTGACAAACCCTTTTTCACTTATGTGATTGAGCCTCTTATGCCATAACTCAGCTGCATCTTCGCTGTCTATTGCATTAATTTAGTCTGTGGACAACTTTGCTTGCATAATGTACAATGAAGAATATTTTTCACCTCTAGCCAAAACAAGAGAACCTTTGGTGAGCTTCCATTGACCATTACTAAAGGTGCTGCAATACCCCTCATCATCAACTTGCCTGTAGAAATCAAATTCAAGCGGATATCAGGTATATGTTTAACATTATTCAATACTAACCTTATGTCATTGCTGATTTCTAGGCACACATCATCGATGCCTACAGCTTGAGCTAGTCCATTGTTTCCTATCTTCACATCCAAAGTCACCTGACATGTATGATGTAAGGAAATCCCTATGAGATGTAGCATAAATAGATGCACCACTATCAATTACCCAACTGGTCTCATGAGATACAAAATTCACCACATCACCATAAAAAATAATGAGAAAGTCTTCTTTAAGGGCAGCAACACGATTGTCATCACTGTCATTATCACTTTTCTTCTCTTTACCTTTCTCCTTTTGTTTCTCCCTTTTAACTTGTGACAAAACCTCTGAATATGTCCCTTCTGATGACAATAATGTCACTCAACATTAGCAAATTTATTATACTTACCTTTGCTTTTATCTCTATTTCTCGGACCTCGAGACTCACTTCTTCCCATTTTCTCAACAACCAAGGCATCATAATGTGAAGAGGACGATCCTTGTGTCTTCTTTCTCATCTCTTCATTCAAAATACTACTCTTGACCAAATCCATGGTAATCGTACCATCCAGGGCTGAATTAGACAAAGATGTTTGGAACGTCTCCCATGAGTCTGGCAAAGTACCAAGCGACCATAGTGCTTGTATCTCATTATCAAACTTGATTCCCATTGCAACCAATTGATTTATAATTCCTTGAAAAGAATTTAAATGATCAGTCAAACGAGTACCATCTTGATATCTTAGAGCCATAATCTGTTTTATCAAAAATAACTTATTATTCTCAGTCTTTCGATTATATAACTGTTCGAGCTTATCTCATAAACTGCGTGCATGTGTTTCCTCAATAATATGGTTCAAAACATTATCATCCACCCACTGCCTGATATAACCACACACTTGACGATGAAATATAGACCATTCAGCATCAGTTTTATTCTCTGGTTTCTCCTCGGCAAATACAAATCTTTCACATATAAAAGGTCTTCCATCTTCCTTTTCCAAATATGATAATTCGAACCATTCAATGTAACCATTCTACTCATATTCATTTCCATTGTTTAACACAAGGCAAAAAAATCAAGCAATAACCATAAGTTTTGATACCACTATGATGGGAGAACGGTAACAATTTGAACAATATCAAATTAACGTAGCGGAATAAAATAATCTCGCCTCTTGTGTAAACCTAATAGGAATCGATATAGTACAGTAAAATAAATACCAAGCACGCGAACACAAGACGATTTTTTTATGTGGAAAACCTCTTCGATGTGAAGAGATAAAATCCCATGGAACCGGAGTCCACTTGAAAATCTTCACTATCAACAAAATTGGGTGAACAATGTTCTTCTCTAGCAAATACTAGAAGTACATAGTAGCAAAGACCTCAAGAAAATAATTCTTGGCAATATACACGAATTTCACAAGAGATCAAGGATAAATCTGACCAAAAACACAAGTTTTGATCAATCCACGAAAAACCTGATTTAAGGAGCTTCAAACGAAAATCAAACCATTCAGATTCGAGAAAATTGTTCCACGAACATGCTGACAAAATTTCAGCTCAATCGGACCACGAATTGACCTCCGATGCTAGCTTGATGTAAATCAGATATTGCCTTAACACGTAGATCTTCTGCATTCTCTTTTTCTCTTGTTACTACGTTCTTTTGCGGCTACCACTTTGAAGATAGTAAGAAACCCTATTTCTCCATATAATTTTTTATATGGGCTCAAGCCCTTTTTAGGCGTGCAACTCATTGGGCTTCCTCACATAGGAGTGAACCTAGCTAAAAAAACATGCATTTGAAATCCCATCATATATTTTTCCTGGTGTGGTGGCAGATTGCCTTAGCCTTAAAAGAATAATATCACAAATTCATGAATTTTGATTTAATGATTTCTAAATTTTGATCAAATAAGTAATTTTGTCACGACACTTTTAATCTATTCAATATGATCATTGAATTATTTGTAAAATGTTCAATTTGGTCTTTTTGTTCGTATCGGTTTCACATAGCCTAAGGAATAAAATGAACATATACTAATATTTCAGAAGTGGGTTAATGACCATTTTCATAGCTCTAAATGCAAGGACGACATTGCTCATTGGGCCAAAGTTCAGAAAACACATTGCATAAATAAAAATTTCATAGATGACATTGTACATCAGATTAAAGTTGTGACACCATTTGTGTTTTCTAGGTAATAACTTGTATCTCACTCCTCCTTTTAATTTTTAATTATATGCCTAATCTCAGGACAGTGGTTTTTAGCAAATAAATGAACAAAATTATCTTAGGGCAGTGGTTTATCAATACAATTGGGATTTGAGATTGAGATAGTATCACAATTAAGTTATCTTGTTTTTTTTTTTTTCAATTAGTTTTAATTAGCATATGAATTTCATTTTAGTTATCTTCCTCATTAATAATTTAAGTATGAATATTCTAATTTTTGCAACAAGTTCTCTCTTATTTATATCTTAGTCGTTTAGTTACAATGCTACGGTGCATCTAACTTTTAACTATACACTTAACCCTATTATAGGCATGTAGGTTTAAGTTCGGCGTAGTTTTCCCTTGGTTAGGATTTACTTGTTATAGCTTTGTTTGTCCTGGTTTAATGCATTTCCTTTTTTGTGATAATCTATCTTCTGATGCAACCAAATTACGGTCTTCCAACTCAGGTGTCACCTACCAATTATACGAATTTGTTTCAATGTAAAATTTTATAGGACTTATCATTATATCTTTTGATTTACATGTCAACTGTTAATTTCTTAATTTTGCTTCTAGTGTTTTTCAAATGACTTCTAATGCTCTTAACTTTGTACTTTTAGCATGGTAAAATTACTGAAGTGAGGAATTAAGACAGGAAAATTCTCAATCAATTACAAGCATATTGTACGAATGCTAATTCATCCTTAATTTTTCAAATTACTAACTTAGTCTTAAACATTTATGGTCATTTTTGTCGATTTTCACTGAAAGTTGATGATGTGACCGTCCACTCATCACCAGCTATCTTATGTGGCACATTGCTACATCAGTAATTTCTTACAAAAATCGAACAAAAAGACTATATTTGAATTTAACGCAAAAGTTAAGGATTAAAATATTAAAATTACAAAATTTAAAACTAATTTAATATCCATACAATAAATTTAGAATTGATTGGATAATTTTCCGGAATTAAGACCACCTTACATCTTGTCTTTTGTCGAGTTGATAATCCTCTCTTTGCTTTTGCTTTTGCTTTTTTTTTTTTTTTTTTTTTTCATTTATGCAGACAAAACTTAGCATATGACATTTCATTGTGTCATTCCCTTTCCATCGGTTGTCATGGGTCATCCATTGTGAGTTGGCGTTCGTACGAGAGTCCAATTAATTCCGATAACATCCTGAAAAAGACGGGACATCGCACTCCAATCGAGACCACATGTGAAACAATGGATAACATATGTTAAACACGCATTTGAAATTCCATCATATATTTTGCTAGTGTGGTTGCAGATTGCCTTAGCCTTAAAAGAATAATGTCACAAATCCATGAATTTTGATTTAATAATCACTAAATTTTGATCAAATATGTAATTTTGTCATAGCACTTTTAATCTATTCAATATGATCATTGAATTATTTGTAAAATGTTCAATGCAGTCTTTTTGTTTGTATCAGTTTCACATAGCCTAAGGAATAAAATGAACATATACTAATATTTCAGAAGTGGGTTAATGACCATTTTGACAGCTCTAAATGCAAGAACGGCATTGCCCATTGGGCCAAAATTCAAAAACCACATTATATATATAAAAGGTTCGTAGATGACATTGTACATCGAATTAAAGTTGTGACACCATTTGTGTCATTTTCCCGGTAAAGCATCCAATTCTAATTGGGTCCCACATAATACAACGATTTTCTCATTGGACTCCGTTTGCTTTCCATTACTTGTATGGCTATGGAATTAATAATTCAAATTCGTACCATGGGAGCCAAATGGGCTTTCAAAAAATATCAAGTTACACTTATCATCTTGAACACAGTGTCTTGCTCGTGTAGTGATTATCATTTACTAAATATCAAATCCCCAAAATGGGACTGGGAAATTGGAAATGACAAAAGTTAGTTATTTTTTAAGAATGATTGATGCTTTCTATTTTCACTTTATTAAGAAATATGTGAATTATGGTAAAACCTCTGCCCACTTGAAAATACTTTTTAATTGTTTATTTTGCTCACACAAATAAATAGACAATTTTTTTTTTCATTTATTGACAAAAATATTTAAACATAAATGATTATTGATAATAAAAATATTTTTATTAACTAATTATTTCAAATGATATAAGTGATCATTTTTATGAAAATATTTTTAAATTAGTTAGTTTTAACATAATAGATAGGGCCTAATTTTGATATATTTCAACTCGGGAATTTGGTAAATCATTAATGAAGTAAATCGGATAAAACCGTTGCACGATGGTCACATCACATGACATCTTGGCACAGTGTCATCCACTGAGTCCAGAAATGTCGTCTTCGGTGTTTGTTCGAGAATCGCACAAATGAAGACAGTTGAAGGTGCGGCACATGTCGCATCATAACTTCGGCCTCACACGCTATAAACGCTTTCATAAAGCGAAGAGCACGAGGCATGATTTTTTCGGAGGACTAGGAAAAGGTACGAGGTTGTATTGTATGATCGAGAATGAGCCATTAGTCCATTCGAAGCTACTTTTCTAACTGTTATCTCCGCTCTATGTGGTGCAACCTGTTCACCCCCTCCTTAGTATTTGTCAATGATATCTTTATGTTTTATATGTAAACCGGATCGGTGTGTGTGTAAATATCAAATATGAGATATGCGATTGAATGACATTAGGTGTATCAAATTTAAACTATTAGTTGTGCATGGTGGGAACTTATCACGAGATAAAGTGCTACACCTTGTGAACCACTTTTTGAACCTTATTAGAATAAAGTGCTACATGGAGGGCACCTCAATTGGTGCAATCGTTTGTGTATGATAGAGTTAGCTATATTGTATGTATCACCGAATAGCATATTTCCGATCTATTATTAACTATATTTAGGATTTGTAGAGAATATAATTCCTTACTTAATCAGTGATTTGCTTACTCGGCATTGAGGCTTATTCATCAACAGCATTTGAAGAGTTGTCTGGATTGGGAGATAGGATATTGAGGTCCTAGGATAGGAGTGCTCAATGGAATCTGAGTGGACGGTGACTACTCTGAGCCTTGAAGATGTGTCGGATGGTGGGTGCGAATAAAGCACCGGAATGAGGGACGAGGGCAATAACTATTGACAATGGACAAGGATAGATGCTGCGATGGTGACATGGATAAACGGCACAACTCTATGCGGACAAAAATGTGAAAGAGTCCCCATAGTAGAACTTGAGTTCACACAAAGTCTAAGACCAAAAGATTGACTCTGATAAATAATAAGAAAAAAAGTACCGTATTACTTGATGATGTTCTAACCCACTCGAATGAAAGAGTTGATCGCATCTCACTACGGGAGGATATTTATACTATGAACAATGTGTATAGGAAAGTAATTAATTTAATATAACAAAAAAAAACTAGTTATTTTAGAAAATAACAAGAATTATAGAATCGGTTATAGTTTCAGAATGTTCTAACATATATTCTAACATATTGAATCAATTAGTAGAATCATATGTATACAAGACTCATTTGTCGTCCAATATATTAAATCAAATCTTATGTTAAATGTCAACATTATTTTTTGATACAAAGTGGGCTTAAAATATATCATGTCAAAAACATGGGAGGTAAGATTGAATAATCAATGTGAACATAGCACTCACGCATAGGATGAGAATCCCGCATAAATATCTAAACACTATAGCTCACATGGAGTCTATCAAATTCTTGAAGATATGGACATGTTGGGCTCACTTCTGCACAAGTTTCATCGCATGTAAGGTCATCTCATGAGAATGATCTCTCCCAAACTATGTCAAGGAGAGAGACGTGGGTTGGGTGGGTGTAACTTTAACTTTTCATCTTGAGCATCTTGTGACAAGTCTGTTCATTTTTTTTCATGAACAAGCCTAAAAGATCAACAAGTTTTGGTGTCAGCAAGATATCATAATAGTCGTTATATAATAAGACGTAAAAGAAGACTACCTGCAAATCATTGTACATGATTTTGGGATATTTCACCAAGTGAGATATGCAGGACTCAAAAGGCATGAGGAGATGAAAATTCTCTTGATGATGTATGACTGGCAATCTTCCTACAGTAGTTATGCTCTTCGAAAGTTCCATTTCCACACGTCATGAGCTGAATCTGATGAGATCTGGAGAAATCCATAATAAGCAAAAGAGCTTATTAAGACGCGCGTACAACCATTACGTTTCAGAAATAGTTTAAATGCAATTAGATTTTTCTATTTCTATTTCTAAAAGAGTTTAAGCAAAAAAATAACCATTTGATAACGACACAAAATTTTTACTTTAAGAATAGAAATTCGTTTGATAATGACACAAAAATTTCTTCCTTTCGAACGGACGTGGCGACGACCGGCGACCTTTAATATAAAAAATTAAAAAATGATTTATTAACAAAAAAATAAAGAAAAAATAAAATAAATAAATCATAAAAAAATAAAATAAAGATATCATTTTATTTTAACATTAAAATATCCTTAAAAATAAATTTATTTTATTGATTCTATTTTATTTTATTTTACGAATAAAATTATTTTAAAATGAATAAAAATAAAAAATAAAAATAAATTTATTTGGCAAAACACTCAAGACAAATAAAAATAAATTTATTAAATTTATTTTTAACAAAAATTATTTATTTTTAATAACATAAATTATTTTTATTTATCATAAATAAATTATTTTTAATAAACTACAAGAAAAATGATAAATAAAAAATAATTTATTTATTTTTAATTTATTTTTAATACATTTATTTTTATTTTTAATAAAGAAATTTATTTCGATTAAATTTATTAAATTTATTTATTTATTAAAAATAAAAATAATTTTTATAATAAAAATTAAAAATTAAAAATAAAAATGAATAAATGATATTTTATAATAATTTTTATTTTTAAAATGAGATTTATTTATTTTTAAGGATTTTTTAATTTATTCATAAAAATAAAAATAAATATCATTTTATTTATTCAAATAAATTTCATTTTAAAATGATATTTATAAAAATAATTTATTTGGCGATTAACGGCGGCGGCGACAACGGGTGTCGGCGAGTGACTAGCAACCGACGGACGGTGGTCGGCGGCAACAGATAAAGGATCGGTTGACAAACGATGAGAAAAAATTTTATTTCTTATTTCTGTTCCAGAAATAGAGAAGTAGAAAATTTCTACTTCTGATTTATATTCTAAACCTATTTTTTGAATAGAAATCTATTCCAGAAATAGAAAAACGGAATAAGTTTATCAAACGGATTTCTATTCCAGAAACAAGTATGGAATAAAAAAATTGTTTCTGGAACAGAAATTCTAGTTTGTCATGCACCCCCTTAATAGTTAAAGTAAGTTCACCCGTGAGGGAACGAGAATCGCCAAGAACAAGGCATGCCATTGATTAAATTTGTAATGTCACCGAGCACATTTTGGACAGCATCTCCAGTGCATGTGCAGCGGCAAGAACCTTCAACAAGGCCCTCTTAATTCAATCGTCAACCAATATGTGTCGACCGCTTGACAAACCTTTGCGATTCTACCTATAAGATTTCGATCAGCACCCGACCACTTTCTAAAGGTGAAAAGAGATGATAATTTGAGCAGATGAAGGAAAAGAAAAGGATCAAAAGTACCATCGACTACTGTAATGTCGCCGAGCACATTTTTGACAGCATCTTTAGTGCATGCTTAGCAGCAGGAACCTATAATAAGGCCCTCTTGATTCAGTCGTCAACCAATAAATGTCAACTGCTTTGACAAACCTTTTCGATTCTACCTATAAGAATTAGATCAGCACACGACCACTTTCTGAAGGCGGAAAGAGACAATAAATTGGGCAGATGAATGAAAAGAAAAATGTCGCGATGTTTCCTCGCCCAGAATCAAGAAAGTGGCATTGCCAAGAATCTTTCACAAAAGACGTTTTCTTGAACCACGTCTGGGCTAAAAAGATACGAACAAGAAATATTCAGGGTAAAATACCATGTCCACACGAAATTTCAGAGTTCATCGAACGAGAATGAAGATATAACACAAGAGGAAACAGATAATTACATAAAGCATGGCCCTGTCATGATCTCATCCTCATCGCTGAACCACGATGATAAACACGAATCGGCACTTGATTCTTTCGGCCATGATCCAAACAAAGAGAAAATTATGAAAAGATCGATATGGATCTTGAACATAACCGAAACCGAATAGAAAATTATGAAGCAGGTTGAAGCCTTCAAATTCCAATTGCAATCTTATTATTATTATTATTATTATTATTATTATTATTATTATTATTATTATTATTATTATTATTATTATTATTATTATTATTATTATTATTATTATTATTATTATTATTATTATTATTATTATTATTATTATTATTATTATTATTATTATTATTATTATTATTATTATTATTATTATTATTATTATTATTATTATTATTATTATTATTATTATTATTATTATTATTATTATTATTATTATTATTATTATTATTATTATTATTATTATTATTAATATTATTATTTTATTTTTTTTATTTTTTTTATTTTTTTTATTGGAAATGGGATTGCTATTGATTTACTTAGCCAAGTTGTGAGTAAATACATCAAAAGCATCGTTGCATAATAAGTCTAGTAGAGCGGGCGTGGGATTAGACCACCAATTAAAGGGGAGATAATTGAAATGACAAGCTTTTGCAAGCCAATCTGCTGATCGTTTTGCGTTTCTGTTGTAATGGACCAAGGAAATGTTCCGGAACTCCTGCAGTTTATCTTGGGCTCGGTCCAGAAGAGGTTGCACCTGCCAATTCAGTTCGGTCAAAGACTTTACCCCTTGCATGAGTGGAAGGCAGTCTGAGTGTACTTGCAAAGAGAGTTCTGCTTGGTTGGAAAGGAGATCTAGGGTTTCGAGGAGAGCAAGAGCTTCCGCCTATGTTGCCGAAGAAGCCTCCACGAGTTTCGCAAAGCCATCAACAAGACAGCCTCTGTAATCCCTGCAAATGCACGCGATTGCTGCTCTGCTTTCGCCCAGTCGCATTTCTTCTTTGAAATCTGCTTCCGCTTCGCTGTGTTGGGCGAAAGATGCATCTATATTGATTTTCAGCGTATCAGGAGGTGGAGGTTGCCATTGATCAAGTACTACTTCAGTCTTCTTTTCAATTACTTGTAGATGGCTTGAAGATCTGAGATTGTCATATAGAGCATTCGCCTGGAATAAGGTTTGCTGCGGGTGCAGGGGACGGTGGCCGAAGATGTGCTAGTTCCAGTTCTTCCAAATGCTCCAGAGAGTAACAGCAACCTGGTCGAACTTTTTGGTATGTATGGGGTTGGTTTTAAGCTTATATAACCAGTCGTCGAGCCATGTTAACCCAAATCTGGATATTTCAATCAGGGGTGCGGC
Source organism: Eucalyptus cloeziana (assembly GCA_014182715.1). Classification (NCBI taxonomy): domain Eukaryota; kingdom Viridiplantae; phylum Streptophyta; class Magnoliopsida; order Myrtales; family Myrtaceae; genus Eucalyptus; species Eucalyptus cloeziana. The sequence continues at coordinate 48,070,719 of CM024636.1, read as the reverse complement.
TCTCCATATCTGAGTTGTCCATGGACAGAGCAGTAGAATGTGTTCGGTAGTTTCAGCTTCCTTTTTGCAAATGGAGCATAAGGGATCAGGTACTATCTTCCTCCTGTATAAATTTTCCCTTGTAGGTAGAGCATTGTGACATGCTTGCCAGAGAAAAAATCTGATTTTGGGTAGGGTTTGAGAATGCCAAATGTATTTCCAGAGAGCTGGATTTGTTTGATGCGATGAGGTTACCGTTGTAGTATGTGTGCTAGCTGGATTCTCTCTTGCTGTGAAGTAGCCACTTTTCACTGAATAAGTACCAGAGTTAGTATTCATTCAGACCAGCTTGTCTTTTGAATTAGGCAAACCAATAGGGTTAGTGAGTATTTCTCTCACAATTCTGTCATCAAACATCGACTCCACCCTCTCTACATTCCATTTTCTAGTCCCTTGTTCTATGAGATATGCCACTTGAACTGGTTCATTTCTTGTTGCTGGGCCGCCTATAGGACCACTCTTTAACCATTTATCCGCTCTTATCGAGAGTTCTTTTCCATTCCTAACTGAGTACATAATATGTGGAAGTATAGAGTCTCTACCCCGTGTTATACTTTGCCAACCCCATGAAGGTCGGGAGCCTTTTCCAGCTTTCTAGAATTCACCTTGTGGATAATATAAACCCTTCATTACTTTGCTCAATAGGGACTGAGGATTTTGTGAAATGCGCCACGCTTGTTTCCCCAGCATAGCTGTATTGAATGCTATTAGATCTTTAAAGCCTAGGCCCCCCTCATCCTTTCTGAGTTTCAAGGATTCCCATTTCTTCCAATGTATTCCAGCATTTCTACTATTCGTTTTCCACCAGAAATTAGCGATCCTCATCTCAATAGCTTTGCAAACAGAAACAGGGATCTTGAAGATGGACATAGCATATTGAGAGATAGCATGTACCACTGATTTTATTAAAATCTCCTTCCCCGCTTTTGATAACAAATTTTCCTTCCAGCTTACTAGCTTCCTGTTAACTCTATCTAGGATCCAAGTGAACATGTCTTTCTTCGAGGTGCCCCAATCCGAGGGAATCCCTAAATATTTCCCTATTCTCTCAATTTCTGGAACTCTCAATTTGGTGGCCATGTTCCTCCTCAAAGTAGTAGGGCATCATTTGCTGAAATATATGCTAGATTTATTGAGATTAATGGCCTGACCAGAAATGAAGCAATATTCATGTAGGGTAGCCGCCAGTCTAAGATTGTGCCATTAAGGAAGAAAATAGAGTCATCCGCAAATAACAAATGTGAGAGAGTAGGGCAGCTGTTGTTCATCTTAATTCCTCTAAGTGTGCCATCATCTACTGCTTTTTTCATCATGGAAGATAGAACATTAGCCACTAATATGAAAAGATATGGGGATAGTGGGTCACCTTGTCGAATCCCTCTTGTTGGCTTGAAAGAAGGTAGAGACTCCCCATTAAAATTTACACTGAAAGTTACTGTTGAAACACACTGCATCACCCATTGTAGCCACTGTTCATAGAATCCCATTTTAGTTAAGCATGCTCTAAGGAAATCCCATTCAATTCGGTCATACGCCTTTTACATATCTAACTTTAAGACCGCTTGAAACTTCTTTTTCCTCTCTCGAGTTCATAGTCTGTGAAGAACCTCCTATACAATCAATATGTTGTCTTGTATTTGCCTTCCCCCCACAAAAGCGCTTTGTTCTTCTGCAATGAGGTGTGGTAGCAGAGGTTTTAATCTGTTAGTTAGCACTTTGGAGATGATTTTATAAATAAAATTACAAAGGCTGATGGGGCGAAACCGTTCCAGATTTTCTGGATTTGGAATTTTGGGAATAAGGGTTATAAGTGTTTTGTTCATGTCGGATTAAGGTAGCCAGTAGTGAAAAAGTTATGTATTTCTGTAAATATATCCTGACAAATATCTGGCCAAATGCTTCCTAAAAAAAAGTCCATGCATGCCATCTGGTCCAGGAGCTTTATTGGCTCCTAATTGTTGCATAGCTTTTGTGATCTCCTCCATAGTAATAGATTCTATCAGGCGTTGATTCATTCTCGCATCCACTGAAGCTGAAATTTGTTGTAGAAGGGGCTGAAAATCTCGAGGCCCCACTGACTCGTAGAGCTTTTTGAAATATGTACCTGTCATCTCTTTCAACTGTTGTTCCTCACGCACCTAAATGGCTTCTGAATTTTTCAGCAAAGACATTTGGTTTCTGGTTCTCCTCTGAATGGTTGTGGCATGGAAGAATTTTGTATTTTTGTCCCCCCATTTTCACCAATTAATTTTGGACCGCATTCCCCAGTACATTTCTTCTTGTCGCCACAATTGATCAATTTCTTTTGTCATTTCCTTAGCTGCCTTGCATTCTTGAGAAACTCCTGTGCTGTTCATTAAGTGTTGCAGTTCACTATTTAGCCAAGTAATCCTTTTTTTAGCATTGGTGAATCTGTTCTGACTCCATTTTAACAACTTTTTTTTTGACACAATCTACAGTTTCTCCACCACATTTAGCTGCTGGAAGTCAGATTCAGCCTAGGTGTCTCTAACAAGATTCACACATTCCTCCTCCTCCGACCAGAAGGCTTCGTATTTAAAGCTCTTCCCCTTCCTTTTTTTCGGTGGGCTAGTCGAAAGAATGATTGGGGTGTGATCAAAACCAATGGCTGGTAAGGCTATACATTCTGCTGTGGGATAGTTAATACGCCATTCTAAACGGCATAACACTCTATCGAGACGCTTCTTAACCAGATTTTCTCCTTCTCTGTTATTTGTCCAGGTGTAAGCACACCCCTTACGTTCCAAATCCAGCAGAGAACATTGATGGAGGAAGTCTCTGAAGGCCGTAAGCCGGTAGTTTTTTGCTCTTTTCTTTCCCACTTTTTCCCAGTGATATAGAATTTCATTGAAATCGCCTATACACAACCAAGGCAAATGATAGCATAGACTCTCTCTATGGATATTCTCCCATAACATAATTCTCTCCTTAAATTCATTCGGAGCATGTATAAATGTGATGTGCATGCGCTAGTTGTTGGCTTGTAGTTGGCATTGAGTGAATATAACATGTTCCGTAAAAGAATCAATGGATAGGAGTACCTGGTCATCCCAAAAAATTACTAAACCCCCTGCTGTACCTTCTGGATTCACTAAGAAATAGTGTTGAAAATTAAGTCTCCGCCGTAATCTTAACACCTTTTGCTCCTGATTTTTAGTTTCCATAATAAAGATAACATTGGGCCTTTCCTGAGTCACTAAGACTCTCAAAGCTTGAACTGTCAAGGGAGTGTCCAGCCCTTGACAATTCCAGCTTAAAATCTTCATGGATGAGTCGGTGGCTTATTAGGGCTAACCACCAAAGCCCACTGAGCAGACTTGTTTGCCACACGGATAGGGGTCTCCACTAGATGAGTAGTATCAACCACTACTGTCTTAGATGTTTGTGCACCATAAGGGCAAAATCTTTTTCCTTTTTTTAAGGAGGAAAGTTTGGCACTTTTAGTTTTATCCCTTATTGGTCCTTTTTCCCCTGCTAAATTATCAACCATTTCTGCTTCAACTTCCTTCATCTATTCCTGATATAGCACCATGACAGATTCATCATCAAGGCAGTTGCTTCCTCATTTTTGGGGGCCCTTCTCTTCCAAGAGTACTAGTGCTTGAGAAGAAAAGGTATGGTTGCATTCCTTTGAGCGTGAGTTTTCTGCATTGTTCAGCTTGCCAAGTTGTTGGGTTTGCTGCATAAGTTGGTCATGTTGCTGCTGTTCTGTTTCAGGGGCCGGTGGAATGGGGGTTTCGGGCACACTCTCCTCTCCTTCTTGCTGTAACTCTTGTTTTCCATAAAAAATTTTCCCATATGGACTAAGCTCCCGCGCTTCCGCTCTTAGCCAATGTCCAAAACGACCTGGTAAATTATCTGCTAGCCTTGACTCCTCATATGGTATTTCTTTATAGAAAGTAGCATAATGCCCGATTCTACCACATGAATAACAATAGTGCGGGAGTCTTTTGTACTTAAACTCTACCCACAATCTTTTGCTATCAAGATTCACAAGAACACCAGTTTTGAGAGGATTTTCCAAATTCAACTTAACTCTGGCCCTGCCAATCTTGTAATTACTATTCCCTTTTGCTTCTAATTTTACCTCTACTACATCTCCGATTTTGGATGCAATTTCCCTGACAACTTCATATGTAACCCTCTTGAAAGGTAGGCCAAAGAAGTTCACCTAGAAATCACGGTAGTTAAATTCATAACAAATGTCAAGGGTATCAGGGTCGAACTGCTTTAGAACTAATAAATTACTTGAAAATGACCATGGCCCAGAATCTAACACTCTCTATTTTTCAGCCTTCGACTGGAAAGAAAAGGATAAATATCTAGGCTCTATCACAACACAGGTAAATTTTTCATTTCACCAGGCTTTTTTCATCGTGCTGATAAATGCATTAAAGTTCACATTAGGTTTATTGAAGAACTTCCCAAACAGTGTTTTCTGGCATGCTTGCAGATTTTCTTAGAAATTTCACCTGTAATATCCACCACATCTTCCTCAGACCATAGATTGCCCAGACTCTTGCAGAGGGCTGCCAACCTCCTCTCTTCTTCATGCTGATCTGCCATCTTCCTGTCTACAGAAATAGTAATGAAACAGTGAAAGTAAGCTGGCCTAAATGTTTTGGAACCAGCTGATATGGGAAAAGAAAATCCAATTTGGTTGAAGGGAGCTCTGGGTCTGCAAGTGAAGACGGAAGGATATTAGCACCAAATGGATGATGGTAGTGGGTGAGGCGATTGGAAGTGGTACTCTCCAAGGATCAGGGTAATGAACTCGCAATAGGAACGATGATGAGATGATGGATCTTAGGACTCCTCTCGTAAACAAAAGGAGGGTTCTAATTTGGTCGAGAAAGAAAAGGGATGGGGTTAGGGTTTTTCACCATCCTAAATCGATGGTACTGGGATGGAAGAAAGGTGGAATGAAGGATGGATGGATGGCGAGGTTTCGATTCTGTAGATGCAAGACCTACCCAAAAGGTAGGAGGGTACTACTCAGATGGTAGGGAGGAATCTCCATTGTCGGAGAAAGGTTTTCCACACGGATGTGCATTATCGGAGAATTCCCCTTTTATGTGGTCATCTTATTGGGCGCCGTGCAATCTTATTATATAAGAGAGTCGAGACTTACAGGGATCTCGCTACGCAATGACTGCAAGAGAGGACCAAAAGCGTGAGAGTGTTAGGGGGAAGGAGATGGAGCGACGGAGGGACGTGAAGGAATAGGGCGAAGAGGTGCTTAAATGGTGAAGAAAACGGCGGTGAAATTTGAAAGATGGTCGCCCCGCATCGTTCTTCGGGAGACCGTTAAATGGCGGTTGGTGGGTAGTTGGCACTCCAAAAATTATGATTTTTTTTTTTTTGAAACAGAATTAGGTTGATTCTTGATTTTCTGGCCGATGTTATTTGTAAAATTTAAATCTTTAAATTGTGTTGTCCGTTCTAGTAGCAACAATTTTTTCGTGAATAATATAACTAACACAATAATATCATCCTAATACAATGACTTTTGTTAATTAGCGAAATTAATGAAAATTTCATTCCAAATCATAGTGCAAAGTAATATTTTTAAAGTGCCAATCACTCTAGGTTTTTTTTGCCATTTTGTTTAGCACGTCCTCTGATATGGGACTGAAAAAGTATTGGTAGAATTTTAAAAAATTCTGAAAAGTGTCCCAAAATTGCACTTTGTGTTTTCTAATTTCGAAATTTGATACTTTGCATTCCCTACGCTCAAAATCCTACACTTTCAAACCTCATAATCTTTTTGAGCCCGAAAAAAAAATCCTCATAAGCTTTTATAGGGAAAATTTCATATTTACCCCCCTCAAACTGGAGGTCGGTGCATGTTCAACCCCAAATTTTAAAAAGTTGCATTTGATCTTCCCGAACTTACATTCTATTAGGGTGGGTCAAATACATTTTCTATGTTTCGCAGTTTTTATAGTTTTTTAATTTCTTGTTCTTCAATTTAGCACTTTAGATTAGTAGTAATAATGAGTTCAATCACGATAATTTCAAGCGATTTGGAAATCTTGCAACTCTTTATGACTAATAAGCACAAATTTTTTATTTCATATTCCTATTTTATGTATATTCTCTTAAAATATTTCATAATTTCTTTTTTTTTTTTTATCAATTCTACTTTATTTCTAATCTAAATCTCAATCCCAAACTTTTGCTTACTACTCTATAGGACATAAAAGTCAAAATCCATACTCTCTAAAAATCCGGGGATTCAAAACTCCCAGCTTTCCTCCCCCACCCCCTAAGAATGTAGGGATTCAAACCGCCCACCTCCCCTCTCTCAGGTGGCTATCGGAGCAAATCCAAGAATTTGTAATTCTTCTTAATTAGATATATTTCATAATTGTAAAAAAGAAAGAAAAAGAAAAAGTAGAACTTTCACCCTTGAAAATTATGCGCGCGACGCATGCTCATGTTAGTAAGTTAACGACAACGGTGGCGGGATTGTCGTGACTATACTGGAAATGTTTCTAGGAGCATTGGCAAACGTTGCCGATTGTGTTTTCCTTGCGGCGATCGTTGATTTGATCAATTCGAGAGCTGCGCGCTGAAATCGTGTAGTGCATGATCTCGTTTCGCCACCTTCAATGTGGGCTCTCCAAGTTCAGCTCAAGAAGACGACTCTCGACCTCTTGTGCTCTTGATCATTTGTGTATGTCATTTCATGCTCCTGTGATGATGCAGCTTGTCTGAATTTCTCAAGTGCTTCCTTGGCTTCTGGTGCGAGGCTATAATGATCCCATGCAATGGGTACATTATAATTTCATGCATATTCAGGAATGGTTTTATTTTCTTGACACAAAATTCTTTGGAGTTCTCGGTATTGGTGTTCATAACATCCAACAGGTCGTGGATAAGATTTGTGGATCCGAGCTTCTGCACTGTGCGGAATAAGTTTATAGGATGTGGTACCTATAATCTGTGGGGCATTGATGATGTTGCAATTATTTGTTAAAAAAGCCCATGGACGTCGGAAAAATAAAATGGTATGGACCTCAGGGTTTGGTTGCATGATTCTCAATTCTTTCTACAAGAGATATCTCCATTCTTTTTTAAAGGAATGCGAATAAAGAACTCTGGATTTTCCCATAAAGGATGTGAACACTTTTGGGCAAATTCAGAATGAGATTCTAAACAGGATTCCAACAACTTTTGCATGATCGGATCTAACAGACTCATTTGGATGGAAAAAAGTCTTTGGATATTGACGAATTCAAAGAATTGGTATTTTCCAGGAATGATACGAAGCTGAGAGATTTGAGTCATGATGTCCCAACCACTGATCAAATCTTTGTTGGGGATACTGGATCCAAAGATTTTTGTGGTTATGGAACATTGGGGAAAGAACTGGACAGTTACTGGGGTAGTTTTCACATTTGTGGAAAAAGTATCTCCTGAGGTAGAGTTGAAATATCGAACATAGGGAGTCCAATATTCTTCAAGGAGAACTTTAGTATGTAAGATTGAACAACTTGCTCCAGTGTCTATGAGAGCAATGACAGTGATAGGCTTGGCAAACTTTGAGATAAAGATTTTCACAGGAAAATGGGGACAATGAGTTTGGCTTGAAAATATGTTAGTGCTTTGTTTTGAAGATGTGAGAGATATGTGAAAAACATCTTCAGAATCTGAATCCGAATCAGTTTCACTGGTATTTCGTAACAAGGTATGACACAAAGAGTTTGTTTAGATGGTTCTTCATCCGCAGAAAATAAAGATTCGATATCATTATTTTCAAGAGAAATACCTGTTTCGTTCTCTATATGATGTATCAGATGATTCTGGCATTTTTTTACTTGGGGACAATTTTTGGCAAAATGTCCTTTCTGATTGCAGATGAAGTATCGATTTGATTTCTTGTGGCCTGAGCGATCTTTTCTTTTACGTAGGTATCGCCATTTCTTCTTTGCTCGAAAGTGCTTAGAGCCTTGTATGGATTTCTTTATCTAGAGCTTCTTGAAGTGCTTCTTCTTTCTGGAAGATTTTCCACAAGAACCATCACAATCTCTCTTAGAGCATTTGATCTTTAGCTTCTGGTGAGAACAGGCCGCATCAAGTTCTCTGTTATCATCAACATAAGTCTGGATCATTTGGCGTTTTATACACAATTCTTCAAGGCACAAATGGATTTCTTGTTGGATTTCACCCAATGGAATATCCTGAATCCTCCTTTGTCTGCTGAGAAAAGTTCTCTCAACCTATTGGGATAACTCTTTGGGGATGGAAGTCAGGAAGACGTGCTTCAGGTTTGGATCAGCTCTAATACCATAAAAGAGCTTAAGCATTTCTCGGTAGTGTTTATCAAGATGTCTTTTCTCGAGAGAGCAGCATCTTCTTTTGAAAAATTCTCTCCTTTTAAGCTCTTGGAGGTCAGAAGGTTTTCCAACAAAGAAATGATATAGAAGGGTAATGACATGACCAAAGTCAGGTGAGAGTAAAAATTGAAGCTAGTCTTGTTTTGTCATAGATTGCCACCAATGTTTGAGGCTACTTGTAAACCTTGTGACAAAACCAAAAAGAACATCATACTTATCTTGGTTGGTAAGGGCTTGGGCATTTAACCAAGTATGAAATTCTTCAAGTCTTTCTGGCCATTTGTGATAGGGAATATCATCCACAGTAAAAAACTGTTTTGATGCTGTAGACACATGCTGGGAAGGATTGTTTGGCTGAACAACTTTTGGTTCATAAGGGTTTGATTCCATATCTTGGTATGGGGGATCGGCCATGAATATTGATGAAGTTACTGGTACAATAGGAAAAGAATCAATGGCAGGGATTGAGAAGGATGATGAGGACGAAAGGGATACCAAATCTTATTCAGTATCAAAGATGTTTGGAAAAGCTTGTTCTGCTGGAAATAAGATCTGATCTTTTGGAATGGCAGGATCAGGCTATTGAGTAACAAGATCAGGCCGTTCTTCCCGGTTGCCCAAATCCTTTAGGAAAGATTCCAACAGATTGGATAACATCATCTGATCTAGCTTTTCCTTTATAACAATCGAGGATTCTGCAGGCACTTTCTCCTTTCCTTTTTCCTTCCTTACTCGATCCAATTCTTTAAAACGATTTCGCATTTCTACTACATCTGTCTCATCTTGTCCGATAGGAACGTTTGTAAGGGCAACAAAGATAGATGTCTGAGGTGGTGGAGGCGAATACTCTGTTCATGCCGTGGTCGGGAACGGATTAAAAGGATTGAACCTTCCTTCTTCAAGCATCTAGATTTACCTTTTGAGCTTTTCTATTTCCGCCTTAGGACTTTCAAGATGATGATACCCTAAATGTTGCCCGGATTCCAAGGCATGAAGCCTCTTTTGGAAATCGAAAAGCATTTTCTTGGTGGTCTTATCATATCTTCAAATATCTTGTTACACGTTCATAATCTTGGAATCAATTGCTTTGAATGCATTGTTATGTGCTAAAAGAGTCTCTGATTGCCAATTTAGGACAGCTTCAGTAACAGAAGTCCTTTTCTGTCTTTCATGCTCATCCACATTAGTGGGGATAGGTATCTTAGGAACATACCGATATCTACCTTGTGGAGCAGGAAACGAGAGTTTGGAACTTTCTTGGACAAGAGGGAGAAAGTCTGTTTCATGGAACATGGCGATGGAAGAACTTGGTGGTGTTTCTGTTGGGGCCTTAAGTGGGTAGGAATGCTTCTTTGCCCACTTTAGGATTGGCTTATAAAATGGAGAAAGGGCCAGTTTTTTCTGAGGGGGAGATAGAGGAGGTGATGGTGGTGGAGTTGGTGAGACTAAGGGTGAAGCAGTGAACACTGGTGGTGGAGTTGGAGCATAAGAAACCATAAACTAAAATTTGTCGCACTCACCAAGAGTATCAACGGAGGGGTCTCCATTCAAGTACCTTTGGTATGTAGCATCCTTTGACTTCTTGTGCTTTTGTTGAGGTCTGGCAGTTAGATCTACCTCAGCGGGAGAGTTTGTACAATAAGAACATTGACAAAAAGGATCCCAGAAGCAATGACCATACTGGTCTTTGTAGTAATGAACAGGGTGTCCATCACTCTTGAAATATTGAACAAGCTCTTTTGGATATGGCTCAGAAATTGATTTGGGAACACATGGTTCAATCATGAAAAGGGTCTGGAAGATAGAAGGACTTTCTTCATTTTCTTTGCCAAATTTGATGGAAACAATTCCATCTTTCTTTTTGACAAACTCGGAGTCCATCGACTGGAAAGGCTTGTTATTCTAATGCAACTTTTCATAGTTGGTAATCCAAGTCTCTGGAAGGAGTTTGGCCAACTTTTCCTTCGAGATTTGTCTGGGAACATGAATGCAGAATGCACTTCTCGTCAGTTTGTGAAGAGAGATTCTGGAAGTGGCACAGGAATCATGCAAGCCCAAAAGAAAAATAATTGTTTAAAAATGACGAGCCTCGACAATCAAACAATATAAATGTGATTAAATGAAAACTAATAAACTTAGACACAAGAAAATAATTGATTCTGATAGATTGTAATTAATTTAGGGGATTTTTGTATATTTTTCTTAATTGATTCTAATTGATTGTGATTGATATTTTTTTACTTTAGATAGTCATCCTGTAAATGTATTATTCATTTGGTAGGAACTGAATATTATATTTCCCTATCATCACAATTCTCAACTACTAGTAAGAGAAACAATCATCCCGCTGAGTAGTGTTTTTAAATCTTTAGTGGTTGTTGCCTCTCTCTCATTATGCAAGCTTTAGACTTCAGCAGCCAGTAATGAAGGAGCTGACTTAACGGAGTTGTTAATAGGCACTTCTCAGCATGTTCAAATACTGAAAGCATATATACGGTGCCTTAGCAGTGCACCAAAATAGATGTTGACATGAGCCCTAATTAATGTCAAACCGATTTATTGATCCCTTGCATGCTTATGTCCCTATGAGGTGTTGATTCGTTGAAAGCACGCCGGTTGCTTCCGATTCTATCATTTTGAGAAAAGCATGAGACAGCCTAGCCATGATGGACTGATTCTGCAAAAGGACGGTGTCCTGATGCTTCAGCAAAGTAGTTTTCATCGGATAAAGATCAGCACATCAGCTTTTTCCTAGGCTGACAATCGGAGACAATGTGGTGGATCTTGTTTAGATGATATAGGTTGTAAGATTTCATGCTGTGTTGTGTGCACGTTGGTTGTTTGTTTGTTTAAAAAAAAAAAAAAGGTGCTTTTTCCATGTCTCACTTAGGAAAGTCGGGAGGAGATTGGCAACTTTTCTTCTAGTTTGTTTAAAGAAAAAGAATGGGTTGTGGGTTAGACCCATAATAACTGCGTGCGGGTGCACAAGTTTGGCATAGTTTAATTAGCACTAACCTCTTTATTTTATTTATTAATTTTATTTCGTACAATTATTTTATTAACCTTTATTAGTTGAAATGTTATACTTTTCATTCAGAATTTTTGGAAATTATGAAATTTAGAAATTTATTTTAGAAAAATAGTTGTTTTTTATTATTTTTTATTCCGAATTTTATATATCTTTTGAAGATAACATTTGAAAATTACCTTGTTCAGTTTGCAACTTTTCCCAAAGGGATATCTTTGTTCACTTTGCAACTTTTCGTGAAGTGATGCATTTGTTTACTTTGCAACCTTTTCTAAAGGGTTGCCTCTATTCATTAAAACCGAGATAAATATGTTAGTTTCGGCTTGAATGTGTATTAAGTTTTTTCGAGTTTTCTTTTCAAAATTACAATCATCATTTCAATAGTTTTCTTTGAGAGACCTTGGAGCAATATTAGAATTGCTATCTAATACTCTTAATCGAGACTTTGTAATATCTTAGAGGATAATTGCTAATGACCATTAGCAACATAGTAGGGCAAATAAATCCTTAAATAAAGTGATATTATGTCTTAAAGCCGACTTCATTTTTCTATCCAATTCGAAGTCATATTTTTCCAAAAAATTTAAGGATTTATTCGTTCAATAATGGAGTCAAAGACAATGAAAGTCTGTGATCAAACTGGACTAGTTCGACAAGAATAACTTTGCTCTCGGAGGGACAAGATAATGTTCCTACTCACTACTCTGAAGATATCCTACATACTAGGTCCTAAGTTTGCGCCTATAGCGGATCTATAGCCTACTACTAAAAGAGGACAACCAAGTGTGGAAACCACTAAAAGGGTTAACTAGGAGAAGAAGAAACGTGCAGAGGATGAATTGCTATGTTGTGGACACATTCTGAATATACTATCCGATTAATTGCATGACTTATTCACTAAGATGAAGTTAGCAAGAGAAATCTGGAACATATTGTAATTCAAGTACAAAGAGGAGGAGCAAGGTACCAATAAATATTTAATCACGAAGTATTTTGATTTCAAGTTTAGTGATACCAAACCCCTTGTTACAATAAGTCCATGAATTAGAGGTTCTTGTCAACAAAATTTGTACTCTCAAAATTGATATTTTGAAAGCTTTTCAAGTTGGAGCAATTATTGCAAAATTGCCTCTAAGTTGGAAAGATTATGGAAAAACCAATGCACAAGTTAGAGGACATCACCTTGAGGCAAATACAAGGGAGAAGTACACTATTAGTGCCATAAGTTGTGTACGGTGCTCACTTTAGTGCCAAAAGTTTCTGTCGGATCACTTAAGTGCCAAATCGGAGGAAAAACGATCACTTTGGTGCCACCGGCAAGAAATTCCAGCCAAAATGATTATGTGGCTTTATATTTAAAAAAAAAATCAATAAACCCTTTAAACGACGTCATTTTCTGTCCTACTTAAGAAAACGACATCGTTTTGCCGTCCTATGTGGATGGCTTAGGAAAAACGACGCCATATAGCTCATTTGTGATTGAAATTAGGGTTTTTTTTTGTTCATCCTCGCCGACCTAGCTTGCTCGGCCACCGTCGCTCGGCCACCGTGCTCGGCCACCGTCGCTCGGCCAAGAAGTGATGGGAAAATAGGAGGCGAGGGTGGAGGATGAGGAGGAAGAAGGGGGGTTGAAGGTGCAGAGAGAGAGAGAAGACGAGGAGTGCGAGGGAAACAAGGAGGGCGCAGATGGAGATGGTGGATTGGGCTCTGCTCAAAGAGTGGCTGGTGCTGGTGTTGTTCTTCGGGGAAGAAGATGACGCCACCATGACTTCTCTCTCTCTCTATTGGTGTTGTTCTTCGGGAAGAAGACAATGCCGCCATGGCTTCTCTCTCTCTCTCTGCTAGTGTTGTTCTTCGGGGAAGAAGACGACGCCGCCATGGCTTCTCTCTCTCTCTCTCTCTCTCTCTCTCTCTCTCTCTCTCTCTCTCTCTCTCTCTCGATTTGGGGATTTAGGGTTTTGACTTGGGGTTTAAGACGCCAAACGACGTCGTTTGGTGGTTTACATGCTGACTGGACTCTCCGGCAATCCACATCAGTATAAGAAATTAATAAAAAAAAAAAAAGGCCACGTCGGATTTCCGGCCGATCAGATCGGTGTTGGCACCAAAGTGAGCGTTTTTCAAATTTTTTGGCACTTAAGTGATCCGACGAAAACTTTTGGCACCAAAGTGAGCGCCGTACACAACTTATGGCACTGATAGTGTACTTCTCCCCAAATACAAAAACATATTTGTATTGAGGAAGAGTCACATTTACATGTGAAAAGGCTAGTAATAACACCTAGAGAGGGTGAATAGATGTAGACAAAAATTCTTGCAAGATTTAGAAGTGATTAGTGTTTTTAGAAAACAATGAATTCAAACTTTAGTAGTTAGACAAAACTACAAACAAAATAAAGGAGATGAGGGAAGAGAATAAGAACACAAGATTTATAGTGGTTCGGCTTAGACCAAGCCTATGTCCACTCTTCCGTGCTAACAGCCTATTGGCTGGATTCCATTATGAATCAAAAGAGATTTTATAGCAGTATGTGACTTCACAATGAATAACCTCTACTGGTTCTTCACAAAGTCTTACTAAGTGTTTCTCTCTTCTATATACAATTTTGAGCTCAAAAAATAAAATAGCAAGGAACTAGGAAGCTTCAGACTTTGAAATTTCTCTCTCACGCACACCTTCGAATAACTAGCGAGTCCTCCTTATATACTCCTTCATGCCTTCAAACCCGTTAGCACTTTCCAAAGGAATTCTTCCAATCTACCCGTTGGACAGAATCAATCAAGGTGATTTCGAGTCATTAGATGAGCTGTGATGAAAGCCCGTCAATCATGTTCGCTCATACAATCAGGATCTTGGTTTCCATAAGTAGAACCTTCCAAGTTTATTTCGCCTTTCAAAAGATCTTCAAATCAGAATTGATTCCGATGAAGATAATCAATCAAGTAAATGCTATATCCAGCCTTAAGGTCATCCATAAACCTTTCGAATCGAATCCTTGATGATAATCTCATATCTGGATAAGTCTTCATTCTTCAATAGTATTCAGTCTGGAATCTGTCAGTGAGGGCAGATTTTGAAACTAAAATCTCCATATCTTCAGACTTTGACACTTCAGTCTGGAAGTATTCAGACTAGACTTTGGAAAGGTTTTGTCTACTTCAAAACAACAAAGGAGTTTTCTCCAACAATCCCCCAATTTTTTATGGTAACAAAACTTTTCTGCAGATTTGAAAACTTTTGACCTGCAAAACAACACTTAAGCAATACATGATATCTTATAAAAATAAGTTGATTAGGACCTGGATAGCATCGATTCTGCAACCATAGAAAACATGTTAGTCCTGAACAGAATAAGATGAATAACTATCCAACCAAAATCTGCATCACAAACTAAGTAGCCGCAAGCGTCAAAGAGTTCCAAAACAACAATCAAAAGCAAGTCCAAAATCAAAGTTAATCTAAAGTTCAAACAATAAAAACAAAAGTACTAAGTTAGAGTACCAAAAGTACCAATCATCAAAAAGATAAAATCTGCACACATTCTCCCCCTTTTTGTCAACAGCAAAAATGGAGAAGGATTTGAAAAAGTTGGATAAAATCAGGGTTGTTTGGGGATGCGAACAATCTGGAAATCCCCCATAGACTTGATAGTCTCCTTTAGCTTCCTCAGAGTCTCCTTTAGCTGCTTAATATCCTCACCATTTGCAGTTTCTTGCACTTGAATCTTCAGGGCTTGTATTTGTTCATGTAGAGAGTCGGAAGTGGACTGGAAAGCTGTTTTGAGATTATTGATCTCACACTCCATTCCATATTGTTGAGCCTTCAAATCCAAAAGGATTTCCAGCAGCCTTTGAAAGTATGTTGTTTGTTCTGTTGTAGCACTAGGTCCAGCCGAATCAAATCCAGGAGTATTGAGATGTGAGGGATCATCTGCAGTTTGATCACCAGGACTGGGAGTGGATTCTTCAACATCTGTTTCTCAATTTCAGGATATTGAGAGGCATAGACATCCTTTGGATATATTTGAGATCTACTAACATCACTAGTAAAAGCAGGTGAAAAGGTACCTCCCTTTTTAGTAGCTCCCCCTGTCTCTGTTCCTTCAGGTGAAGAAAATAATTCATCTTCTTGTTTTTGCTCTGCTCTAGTACCCAAGTGATGCTTTTCTTGGTCTTCTCCTGCAATTCCACTCTGAGTCTTTTCCGAATCCTCAGCAAATTTTGGCTCAAAAGAGTCATCTTGACCCTCTTCTTCTTATGTCTCCCTGCCCCCTTCTTCTCTTTCTTTCCTTCTTTCTCTTTCTTTTCTACTTTTCTTCTTCCTTCACTTCCTTCTCTTCTCTTGCCATCCTCTAGCTACTCAAAACTAACAAAGCTCTGTAGATTTCTTAAGGCGGAGAGTGTAATGTCATCCTCATTTTCTTCTTCATTCTGCAAGATAAGGTTTCTCCTCTTCTTAATTGGTGCGCTCATGGGCTCCTTGTCTTTTCTCTTTTTCACTGCAGAGTCTTGTTTTGTTTTGGCGGGGGACTTCTCCTTTAGGCATTCCAATGCCTTATTCAGCTCATTCAGTCTCATTTTTGAAACCATCTTCAATCCAATCACCATTGGAGCAATGGTTCGAACACACAGAGTAGTTGGAATCTGAACATTGAAACGTCTGAATAGTCGAGTGACAAGTGCAGAGTAAGGTAGTTACCCTTTGTCCTTCACAACTGTCCTATACATGTGCATTAAGATAGTGTGAGGCAATGAGAACTTAAACTCAATGTTGATTGCGTACATCAGCTTTGCTTCAGAGTGAGAAAAATCAATCTTTGAAGTGGATTTGGGTCTGATACAGTTGATCACAATCTTGTGGAGCAAAATATTGGAAGGAGTTATTTTGGAATAAGAAATCCTGCCTTCAGCAAATTTGTCCCGAACAAGAGCCAATGTTGCATGACCAACAGACACACTGATTGGTTGGAAACTCCCTCTTTCCACACCAATCACATCCGCCAAAGTGTTCATATCCATCACAAATTCTTTGTTCCTAACGGTAAAACAAAATCTATTCGCATCTAGAAAATACATATTCGAATATAAATACGTAGTCAATTCAGGGTAGGCGACAGAGGTCGCTGAGCAAAATCATTCAAGTTGAAGGAGAGCAACATTTTCCCTCAGGTTTACTTTCAATGAATCCAGAAAATCAAAGTCTACCGTTCGAGGGTTAATCACCCCTCTCTTCAAAAGTTTCGAATAGGTCCTCCTGTGATCCTTAGAACGGAATAGACTCGTTTCGTCTCCACGAACATTTGTAGCAATACCCATCCTAGGCTGAAAATGCGTATACATCCTCTCATCATCATCCTTTCCTTCTGGCTGATTAAAACTACCAAACCTCGAATCACTTGGAAAGTTGGCAAAAGTCCTTGCTGCCAAACCTTTAGGTGCAATGCCTAATCTTTTCATAGTATTTAAGAACAAAGTTTCGTTCTTGTAACCGTTCGTTCGCAAAAAATCATCTATTAAAGTCATTGCAGTATTACCCTTCTTTAAATTAGAGTAGAGTTGAAAGAGAAATTGAGGTTTTTGCATTCTTACGGGTTCAACATCTTCAATGATCTCTTCTTCTACTTGTTGCTGTGGAGGATCTTAAGTCACTTGCTGTGAAGAGTGACGTTGTTGAGAATGTTGTTGTTGCTGCTGCTGAGGAGAATCTTCTTCCTCGGTTAAGTCAAAGTGCGTAGGACCCTCTCGCATGTGCTATGGTCCCCTGTTCGTCATTCTAGAAGACTTTCTTTGGAAAGACATTATCACTGTCGAGGGGGATTTCTTGAACTCGCTCATTGAAAAAGATGAGAACTTTTTGGATCAAACTCGAGAGAAAAAGTGAGAGAATATGATTTATGTATTCTAGGGTTTGTGAAAGCATAAATGGAGAAGAAGAGCTTTACAGTATATAAAGCAAGTGAAACAGGGTATATGAATCGTCACAAAGAAAAATAAAAACTGACTTTTTCAAAAATGAAAAAACTGCCTTTTTCGAAAATGAAAAAATCGCCAAAAATTCAAAAAATCGAAAAGGATAATTTCTAAAAATAAAATAGGCAGGTAGCGATAACGTACCTTTTCAAATCTTCATTCTAAAAATTAAAATACCTAGATTCAAAACTTAAGTAAAGTCTGAAAAGTCTAAGTCTGACCAACTTCAGACTTTAACTGGTAGGAAGTAAAATATTCAATCTGGAGCAAAGAAACTCAAATAGATTTTTCTCCAGAGGCTTTGTAAATATATCCGCCAACTGATTCCTCGAGTCAATGAACCGAATCATAATTTCTCCATTTTGGACATGATCTCTTATGAAATGGTGTCGAATCTCTATATGCTTTGCTCTTAAATGAAGAATTAGGTTCTTTGTGAGATTAATAGCACTGGTGTTGTCACATTTGATCTCAGTACATGATTCTTCAATTCCAAGTCTCTTATATGTTGTCTTATCCACAAAATTTGAGAACAACAGCTTCCAAGAGCCATATACTCTGCTTCTGCAGTTGATAGAGCCACAGTATTCTGCTTCTTTGAGAACCAAGACACGAGTTTGTTGCCCAGTAGTTGACAAGTGCTAGAAGTGCTTTTTCTATCAACATTGCAACCTGCTAAATCTGCATCTGAATATCCAAGGAGTGTAAAGTATTCTTCTTTGGAATACCATAGACCTAGCTTTGGAGTAGTTCCAATGTATTTGATGATACATTTTGCAACACTTAAGTGAGAATCTTTAGGATCTGATTGGAATCTAGCATAGATGTAAACACTAAAAAAAAATGTCAGGTCTAGATGCAGTAAAATAAAGAAGCGAACCAATAATGCTCATGTAAAGCTTTTGGTCTACATTATTTCCTTCTTCATCCTTGTCCATCTTCGAAGAACTTGACATTGGTATTTCTGTCTTTTTACAATTCTCCAATCCAAATTTCTTGATTAGATCTTTAGTATATTTCTCTTGGTGAATAAAAATACATTTCTTAAACTGTTTAACTTGCAATCCTAGAAAGAATGTTAACTCACCCATCATACTCATCTCGAATTCATCCTGCATACATCTAGAGAATTTCTTGCAAAGATTTTCATTAGATGATCCAAAAATAATATCATCAACATAGATTTGAGCCAGTAGAAAATCTTTACATTCTCTTTTTATGAATAATATAGTGTCTATTTTTTCTTTAGAAAAACCATTTTGGGTTAGAATTTACTTAACCTTTCATACCAGGCTTGAGGTGCTTGCTCCAGTCCATACAAAGCCTTTTTTCAATCTGTAGACTGAGTCTGGCTTTCTTGGATCTTCAAATCCAGGTGGTTATTCCACATAGACTTTTTCTTGGATAAATCCATTTAGGAATGCACTTTTTACATCCATTTGAAATAACCTGAATTTTTTATAGCAAGCAAAAGCAAGTAATAATGTAATTGCTTCTAACCTCGCTATTGGTGCATATCCCTTCTTCTTGTGTATATCATTTGGCCACGAGTCTTGCTTTGTTCCTAGTCACTTTCCCATTTTCGTCCATCTTCTTTCTGAAAACCCATTTAGTCTTGACAATAGACTTACCTTTAGGTTTAGGAATTAATTCCCAAACATCGTTGATGCCGAACTGTCTGAGTTATTCTTGCATAGCTTCGATTCAAATTTCATCAAACAGGGCTTCTTCTACACTTTTGGGTTCTACCTTGGAAATTAGTGCTAAAGCACTAGACTCTTCTTGTCTTTTGGATCTAGTGTGAATTCCTTCATCAATGTTGCCAATAATGAGTTCCTTGGGTATGACTTGACTTATGCTTCCAGTTGCTGGTTGGTCTGAGAGTCTGCTATTCCTCTGTTTCAATTAAGTCTTCTTGTTCTACTTGAAGTTGATCTCCAGATATCTAAACTACTTTGGGAGAAGTAGACTTTATAAAGTTTGGAGCAGGTTCAAGTTCTTCAAGTTGAGTCTAAGCCAGTTGATTTTGCATAGAATCTTAAAACTTGACATTCATAGATTCTTCCACGGATTGAGTCTTTTTGTTGAACACTCTGTATGCTTTGCTTGAGATAGAGTAACCAAGGAAAATTCCTTCATCTGATCTCTCTTCAAACTTACCAATTCGATCATTAGCATTTTTCAAAATAAAACATTTACAACCAAACACATAAAAGTAAGAAACATTTGGCTTCTTCCCTTTATACACTTCATAAGGAGTTTTCTCTAGAATAGGTCTCAAGAACACTCCGTTGATGATGTAGCAAGCTGTAAAGATTGCTTCAGCTCAAAAACGAGAGGAAATCTTGTTCTCAATTAAGAGGGTTCTTGCCATCTCTTATAGGGATCTATTCTTTCTTTCCACAACCTCATTTTGTTGTGGAGTATATGGAGAAGAGAAAATATGCTGGAAACCAGATTCATCACAGAATTTTGCAAAGTCTTGATTTTCGAACTCACCTCAATGGTTTGTTCGTATGCTTGAAATAGCATATCCTTTTTCATTTTGAACTTTCTTAGCAAACTTTGAAAAATTAGAAAATGCTTCAGACTTATTCGCTAGAAAGTAAACCCAAGTAAAGCGAGAGTAATCATCCATGATCACTAGGCAATATTTCTTTCCACCAACACTTTGAGTTCCGGTTGGTCCAAAGAGGTCCATATGCAGAAGCTGCAAAGCTCGATTAGTAGATACTTGATTTACAGATTTAAAAGAACTTCTAACCTATTTTCCTAAAACACATGGAGTGCATAAATTAAATGATTGATACGCTAGATTGGGGAGACCTCGAACAAGCTTCTTGGATGAAATCTTGGCAATCTGCTTTATGTTGACATGATCAAGCTTTCGATGCCACAAATTTGCTTCATCTTGAATGGAAATAAGACACCGAGAAATTTCTGATTTTATATCCATAAGGTAAATGTTCCCATGTCTTCTCCCAGTGAAGGATTGAGAGAAGTCTTTACTTGTGGAAATTAATTTTGAATCCATTATCATAAAGCTGACTTATGCTGAGTATATTGTAATTCAGTCCTTCCACCAAGGAGACATTGTTGATAGTGAGGCTTCTAATCTTCACGGTTCCACACCCAACAATTTTCCCTTTGTTGTTTCCACCAAAAGAAACTTTTCCACCATTTATTTGAACAAGCTTTATAAAGCAATTCGAATCTCCAGTCATGTGTCTCGAACAACCACTATCCAAATACCATTTGATCTTCCTTTCGATGGTGGCCTACAATCAAAATAGAAATTCAAACTTTTTTTGCTACCCAGATTTTCTTGGGTCCAGGAGGGTTGGTGTTAAAAATAGTCTTAGCCCAATCCCTCTTAACAGGTCTCCAAACCATGAGACATTCCTTCTCGAAATGTTCTAAGCCGTTACACTTTGAACATTTTAGAACACTTCAGCCAACAAGTTTTACAAAAGTCTTTTGAAAATGATCTTTGTAAAATACTCTTGTGGGTCTTTGTTTAATTATTTCTTTAAATTTGGGAAAATCAATTAAAGGAATAGTTTCTGAAGTCATACCTAAACCAGATTTGTTAAAATAAGGTCTTTGTACAGAAAGAATTTTCTCCAATTTCTTAGATCCTTTTGAAAATCTTTTTGTGATATTTGAAATATCTTCCTTCAAAAAGATATTTTCCTTTGAAATAGAATCTTAATCTTCTTTTAGATTAACCAAACTTTTATCCAGATTTTTAAATTTTTCTTTCAAAGATGTTTCCTGTTGCCTTAGTTTAGAATTCTCTCTTTTTAGCTTGGAAATCCTTTTAAGAGATATTTTGAGATTGAGATAAAATTCATATATATACTTTGAGACTTTAATAAGGATTTTTAAATTACTAACCTCAATTTTTTTATCAGAGTCTGAATCTGTTTCAAAATCTGAGTCTGACTTTGAATTGGCCATTAGACAAATGTTGGCATATTCTTCATCACTTTCCTCGCATTCAGTGTCACTCCATGTTTCAGCTTTGAGAGCCTTGTTATACTTCTTAGTTCTCTCTTTCTTTTTCTTCAACAAATGACGGTTAGGTCTAATATGCCCCTTTTTCTTGCATTCGAAGCACGTTACTTTTTTGCTGTTCTCATTGTCCTCAGTTGGTCTCTTTTGAAAACTTTGTGTGCTCTGCCTTTTCAAGTTGAATCTTCTTCCCTTTTTATTCAACTTCCTAATCATGAGTGCTAGCTCTTCATCATCCATGTCATCTTCTGAATCTGTATCATCAAAATCATCATTAGATTTTTAAGCAATTGACTTATTACCTTTAGGATCTTCTTCTTCATTGATTTGCTCTACTTCATATGATTGAAGTGTGCCAACAAGTTCATCTACTGAAAGAGGCGTGATCATCTAGGTTTCTCTAATTGACATCTTCACGTGATTTTATTCTTTGGAGAGTCCACGCAGCAATTTATTAACCTTCATTGGTCCTGAGATTGGTTGTCCTTGGTATGCCAGGCCGTTTACAATCTCTATGAAGCGACTAAACATATCAGTGATGGATTCTCCAGGCTTCATCTTGAAGGCTTCATACTGTCCGAGTAGAATATTGATTTTTGTTTCATTTACTTGATCAGTTCCTTCATAGGTAACATGCAACCTATCCCAGACTTCTTTCGTTGTTTCACAGGAAGAAATTTGATTATACTCAGTAGGAGATAAAGCACAATATAAAGAGTAGATAGCCTTAGCATCAAGAGCTTGTCTCTTGGTTAATTCTTCTTGTGTCATTTCTCCAGCCTCTACAACTTCCTTTCCTCTTTCTGAGGTTGATATATCTTTGGGATTGATCCCTTTTTCTACTACATCCCATTCCAGGAGATCTTTCGATCTCAAGAATGCCATCATCTCGTTTTTCCAAACATCGTACTCTTTCCCATCAAAGTAAGGAGGTCTAGTGTTACTTTGGCCTTCAACCAAACCTGCAGCCAAAATACTATTTATAGATCTTTAGCTTAAAACACTTCTGTAAAATAAGCACACATGCTCTGATATCAATTGAAATGGCTAGTAATAACACCTAGAGGGGGTGAATAGGTGTAAACAAAAATTCTTACAAGATTCAAAAGTAATAAATGTTTTTAGAAAACAATGAATTCAAACTTTAGTAGTTAGACAAAACTACAAACAAAATAAAGGAGATGAGGGAAGAAAATAAGAACACAAGATTTATAGTGGTTCGGCTTAGACCAAGCCTACGTCCACTCTCCCACGCTGACAGCCTATTGGCTGTATTCCACTATGAATCAAAAGAGATTTTACAGTAGTGTGATCTCGACTTCACAGTGAATAACCTCTACTGGTTCTTCATAAAGTCTTATTAAGTGTTTCACTCTTCTGTATACAATTTTGAGCTCAATAAATAAAATAGCAAGGAACTAGGAATTTTCAGACTTTGAAATTTCTCTCTCACGCACACCTTCGAACAACTAGCGAGTCCTCCTTATATACTCTTTCATGCCTTCACAACCGTTGGCACTTTCCAAAGGAATTCTTCCAATCTACCCGTTGGACAGAATCAATCAAGGTGATCTCGAGTCGTTAGATGAGCTGTGATGAAAGCCCGTCAATCCTGTTCGCCCATACAATCAGGATCTTGGTTTCCATAAGTAGAACATTCCAAGTTTATTTCGCCTTTCAAAAGATCTTCAAATCGAAATTGACTCCGATGAAGATAATCAATCAAGTAGATGCTATATCCAGCCTTAAGGTCGTCCATAAACCTTTCGAATCGAATCCTTGAAGATAATCTCACATCTGGATAAGTCTTCATTCTTCAGTAGCATTCAGTCTGGAATCTGTCAGTGAGGGTAGACTTTAAAACTAAAATCTGCATGTCTTCAGACTTTGACACTTCAGTCTAGAAGTCTTCAGACTAGACTTTGGAAAGGTTTTGTCTACTTCAAAATAGCAAAGGAGTTTTCTCCAACAACATGATAATACCATTATGTATGATTCCAAGGTGAATGCTGTGGAAAGAAAAAGTAAAATCAACCAAAACTTCAAAGTAAAAAATGGGCATAAATTTAAGAGAACACAAAAGAATAAAAATGGTTGTTGTTTTATTCATGGCAAACAAAGACACAATGCTAAGGATTGCATTCACCATAAGGGCATATCAAAGGACAAGAACATTTCAACCATGAAGGCAGATGCAAATTTGATTGAAGAAAATTATGTGGCCAAGATTTCAATCATGTTGTCAAACATTAAAATTTCTTAAATTAATGATCTAATGGCTATGATTTCGGAAATCAATTCTACTACGGTCCAATCTAGTTAGTGGTTAAAGCAACAGTTCATGTGTGTAAAGATAAGTACATGTTCAAGTAATTGGAAGTGATTATCAACTCAAATGTACAAGAGGTCCTAATGGCGAATAATGCTTTTGCAAAGGTTGCTAGCAAGGGCATGGTGGAGATAGACTTTACTTTTAGAAAGAAGATTACTCTTCTTAATATGTAATTTATACCTGAAATTAGAAAGAACATAGTTTCTATTTTTTACTTTGTAAAAGGGGGGTTTCAGGTTTTGTTTTAATCCCAACAAGGTTATCCTATCAAAGAATGAGATGTTTGTTGGCAATAGGTTATGCAAATGACGACATATATCAATTAACTATCAATAACAATATTGCTATTTTTGTTTATATTATTGAGTCTCCACATTTATGGCATAGTAGGTCGGTACATGTAGATATTCGTTATTTAAAGAATATGAAAAATTTAGATTTAATAAATTTTAATGGTGAATTTGATAAATGTGAAATTTGTGCACAATCCAAATTAATTAAGAAACCATCTCCTAGTGTTAAAAGAAATTCAAATTTATTAGATTTGACTCATAGTGAAATATGTGAATTCAATGGAATGCTAAATCGTAAGGGTAAAGTTATTTTATTGACTTTGTGGATGATTGCAATAGGTATTTATATGTTTATCTCATGATCTTGAAGGATGAAGGCATTTACCATGTTTAAGAAATATAAGACTGAAGTAGAAAATCAATTAAAAAAGAAAATCAAAGTTCTATATTCAGCTAGAGGTGGAGAATATTTTTTAAATAAATTTTCTTCATTTTGTGAAAAATATGGTATTATTCATAAACTTTAGACACCACATACTCCACAACAAAATGGCTTGGTTGAAAGAAAAAATCGATCTCTTGAAAAAATGATTAATTATATGCTTTCAAATTCAAAGCCACCAATTACTCTTTGGGGAGAAGCATTGCTTACTACATGTTATATTTATAATAGAATATCATCCAAGAGAAATGGCATAACCCCTTATGAATTATGGAAATGTAGAAAACGAACATGTCATACATTGAAGTGTGGGGGTATTTGGCATGCTATTGAGTTCTAGATCTCAAGAGAACAAAATTTGGACCTAAAGCCATCAAAAGTGTTTTCGTTGGATACGCCAAAAACTGTAAAGCTTATATAGGCTTCTTGACTTAGAGTCCATTGTCATTGGAGAATCAAGAAATGTTGAATTCTTTGAGAATAAATGTTCCACAGGTTGTGAAATTATTGAAAATAATTCAAAACCTACAAAAACTCAAATAGATTCTCATGAGAAAAAAAAAAAAAGTGATTCTAAAGACATGGCTGAATCAAGAAGAAGCACTAGAGCTAGAAAATTAAAAGACTTAGACCCGGATTTTATTACTCATGTTTTTCTTATTGCATGAGACAAAGATAATAATGTGATAAATAAATACCCTTTAGTATTAAATTTAGAAGACAATCCTAAATGTTTAAATCATGTTACGTCTTATAGAGATGTTTCTTTTTGGAAAGAAGTTGTAAATGATGAAATTAACTCAATTATGTCCAATAATACTTGAGTATTAGTAGATTTACCAAAATAATCCAAGACTATAAATGGGTTTTTTTGAAGAAAATATCATTCCGATGATTCTATCCAAGCTTTTAAGGCTATACTAATGGCCAATGGATATAGACAAAAGGAAGGAATAGATCCTTTTGATATGTTCGCTCCTGTACCACGTATAATTTCTATTAGAATTCTTTTCTCTTTAGCTTCCATTTATGATTTTTGTGTTCATCAAATGGATGTTAAGATTGCTTTCTTGGATGGAGACTTAAATGAGAAAATTCACATGGAATAACCAGAGGATTTCATTCTTTCTGAAAATGAAAGGAATGTATGTAAATTGATTACATCTCTTTGAGGGCTTAAGCAAGCTCCTAAGTAGTGGTGCATAAAAAACTTAATTCAGTCATATTGTCTAATGGTTTCATATACAATACTGATAAGCATATATACTCTAAATTCACTAAAGACTATGATGTCTTAGTGTGTTTGCATATTGATGATATGCTCATCTTTGGAACGAACTAGAATTGTTGAGATTAAAAAGTATCTAACTTCCATGTTTAAAATGAAAGATTTGGGTGAAGTAGATACTATCTTAGGTATTAAGGTTAAAAAACATAGTAGAGGTTATTGTTTGAGTCAATGTGATTACATTGAAAAATATTCAATCTCAACATCTTTGTTTTAAGGAAATTAGTACTCCATTTGATTCTAGTACTAAATTAAATTACAAAACCAGTAAAGCATTAACACAACTTGAATATGCATGCGTTACAAGGTCTTTTACATGCGATGCATTATATGAGACTTGATATAACTTATTCTATATGCAAATTGAATAGGTATACTAGTAATCTAGGTATAGAACATTGGAAAGCAATTACCAGAACTTTTGATTATCTTAAGAGAACTAAAAGTTTAGGATTATTCCATAATAATTATCCAGCCATATTAAAATAATACACCGACACTAGTTGGATTCCAAGTGTGGGTGATAAATATTCTACTTCTTGATGGATATTCACAATAGGTGGAGGTGTTGTATCTTGGACGAGCAAGAAAAGGATGTATACAACTCATTCAACATTGGAATTCGAATTTGTTGCTTTAGCAGCTACTGGAAAAGAAACTGAATGGATTAGGAATTTATAATTGGATATCAAATTATGGCATAATCCTATACCTTCTATTTTTTATCATTGTGATAGTCAAGCTACTTTGGCAAGAACTTATAGTAGCACTTATAATGGAAAATCTAGACATATCAGTCTAAGAAATCAATGTGTGAGGCAATTAATTAAAAATGGTACCATAGCAATTATTTAACTGAGGTCAAGTAATAATCTAGCCAATCTCTTGACAAAAACTTACCATAAGATATGGTAAAAATGACCTCACAAGAAATGGAGCTAAAACCCTTTATTTAAAATCACTAGTGATGGTAACATAATCTTTTTCTGAAACATCATTAGTTATAAGGTCTAATTGATAAAAAAAATTATTGAAAGTAATTGTTGGGTACTGACGTTAGCCTTGATATGAGAAGTCGGTATTATATGTTATATTTTGTAGGCTGAATTGAATTTTTAATGAAGTATACAATAAATTTGTAGTGTGTTAATAGTAATAAAAACACATGGTAGATACTTTACTTATATGAGCTTAAAAGTGGGCCATCTCTTACAAAAATTGGACTTGTTTTTTTAGAGAGCTCATGAAATAGGTACAAGCACAATGGCATAATAGTGCTGAGTAAAATCGAAATTCTCACTAAAACAAGAGGTTAGTATACGTGCGATATGTCCGATTCGATTATTTAAGGTACCAGTGTAAAGCTGAACTATTGTCACTTTGATAGAGTGTTGAGATACTTGCACTAAGTAAAAGTTTAACTCGAAATAGACAGTTATATATGTATATTAATCTTATCGAAATGTTGGTTGTATATTTTTGAAATTTTTGTCTTACAAACAAAGTGGGTAGTTGTCGGTTGTTTGTTTGTAAAAGAAAGCCCTTCCATTGTGAAGCAAGTTAGCCTCTGTTTTTTCTTGGTCCCTTCCTCAAAATGTGCTTTTTCCATTTCCCATATAGAAAAGTTGGGAGGAGATTGATCACTTTATAAGTATAAGCTTCTTCTAATTTGTTCAAAGGAAAATAATGGGTCGTGGGCTAAACCCACAATATTCATGTGCGGGTGCGCGATTTTGGCGTGGTCTAATTAGCACTAAACCTTTCATTTTATTTTTTTTAATTTTATTTCATACCTTTATGTTGTTAACCTTTATAAGTCAAAAGGCTATGTTTGTTCGTTTAGTATTTTTGGAAATTATGAAATTCAGAATTCTATTTCTAAAAAATTAATTATTATTATTTTTTATTTCAAATTTTATATGTCTTTTCAAGATAACTTTTAAAAATATACTTATTCAGTTTACAACATTTTCCGAAAGAATACCTTTATTCACTTTGCAACTTTTTTCGAAATGTTATCTTTGTTCACTTTGTAAGCTCTCTTGAATGGTTGTTTTTGTTCATGAGCAATGCAAGAATAACGGTGCCATTATTGCTTGAAGATGACGATGCAATTTCAACCATTACTTTTGCTTCAAAAGGAACCGGTTAGATTTGTTTAAATATCAAAACAAGGAAAATTGTTCAACAGATTGCACCGGAAACTGAGAGTTAGAAATTTTTCCTTTTCTTTTTCCTCCTCACCTCGCATGTTCTTGTGATCTCCAGCCCAACTTTTTCCGTGGCATCTTTCATTGCCAGGTATAATTCTTTCTTTCCGATTTTATAAATTTAGTGCTTAATTGCTATAATAAACATGAGAGTTACAAAGTAATGGAAACATTAAAAATACAATAAACTCAATCAAATCCCATTCTACAATGTTAACTCTAAATTTCCTTTAGTGAACTTCTTTAGGATATGTTTGTATTTTTCAATTTGAAAAAATGCTTGTTCGGAATAACCATTACGACAACGGTAGCTGGTTTGGCCATTGAAGGGAATATCGGATTCCAAAAACTGGATTCGACACTAAATCAAACCCCTAAAACGAATGCGGAAGACGAGCCCGGGAAAAACACATGTATCACCGATCCTAAGGCACATCACATAATTGAACGTACCTTGTTAGCCATAGATTAAACATCGACGCCGATATGAGAAAGAGAATTTGGCCCTGTTCGATCCGTTGACGCCAATTTGCCTTGAAGGGAAGATGGGTGTCGCCTCTTGCTTACTGTTCTTTCTTTTGGAAGTGTTTTTGAGGGAGAGAGGGAGAAGGAACGTATGTTGCTTCAAAAGGTGCCTTCCTCCCTCTTTATTTCCCCCTTATATACGTCCCCTCCAAAAAGAAACGTGTCCCTTCATTATATCCCTCTATCCATGGGCCCTAATATTGTGGGCCGGGCTTTTAGGCCCAACATGGGCGGACGGGCCAACTTAGGCCCATCACACAAAATAATAAAACCATCATCTCCCACTCGCACATGGTGGGCCGAACATGATCCTCTTTATCTCTCTACAACATTCATACCGGTGAATAATCCGTGCGACTAGCATACTTTGAGAGCTTGTTGCCATACATCTATTAGGAATATATAGCAGCTCATATTGGACATCACACTTTGAGTAGATTTAGTATGCAGTACCCTAGATCGATCGATCACATTTATATCTTTCTGGGCATCACATTTTTTAAACAATGATATATATATATATATATATATATTGTATTCACAATTATGATTATCCCAAAGACAGTCATAATTGGTCGACCAGTGAATACAAAACTACAATATGATTCTCCAAAATCGATATTTCTCTTTCCTTCAAACTCTCAATTTCAGTTCAGCTTGCTTTTCTAGAAATGTCCCATTAGATCGAAATCAACTCATGACCATTGGCAACATTCTAAGATAGCAAACACTAAATAGAAATCTTAAGAATAAGTAAAAGTCATGAGGGTGCTAAAATTGAGGAACTCTTTTCCTTAAGAGTCTCACACGGCATAAAAGTTGAGATCAAACTTTTGCCACTCTTATTGGTCGTCTCATGCATACGTAGTATGAAATACGTATTACGGTATTAACTCCTTTCCCATGGAGCGTATGTCTACACTTTCAATACCGTACAGATGATAGTTCAGACATACCCAATGTCTAACTTGAGTGCATGTATCTACTCATTCACAAAATTCATCAAAACTCACATCTGGCATCTTAGACAGATAAAGTAAAATATGTGGGGTATTTTATTTTTGGACATAGTACATATCATGTCCTCATCTTAACACTTAGTTAAGGCGACATATATTTTAAGCTTGAGCTCTCGATTATCACCTAGATAATAAGCTTAAAAACCGTCTCATCTCTATTTATCACATAGTAAATAGAGGCGATTACCCATGTGAGTGGGCTAATCTTATATCTGTCCAACATACTTTCTCAACTTAATGCAATGCACTGAGCATTAAGATGCATAAAGGTCAAATAAAGATTCATAGGCATTAATAATGAAAAAACACAATTTCATAAATGTGAACAACTCAGGGAAATTACAATATCCAGTACATCAGACTCTACGCAATCCTAGAGATTTTACATGAGCACAAAATACATCTCTAGGTATTGGCTTTGTCATAGGATCTACTACCATTCTATGCGTAGATATGTACTGTAAGTTCACATCCTTTCGTGCAACCATATCTTTGACAAAATTATACTTGGTATCTATATGTTTGGTCTTGCCATGATATTTTGGATCTTTGGTGTACGCTATAGCTGCTTGGCTATCACGGTTAACCAATAATGGATTTGCAGCTTTCTCAATAACACCTAAATGATCCAAAATCTCTTAAGCCAAACTCCTTCTTGTACTGTGCTGCGATAATGCCACGAACTCAGCTTTCATCGTGGACAAGGCTATACACGTTTGCTTCTTACTGCTCCATTATATGGCGCCATTGTTCAGTAAGAAAGCAAATCCAGAAGTAGATTTCCTTTCATCTAAATCTCCTCCCCAATCAACATCAGAATAGCCTTCGAGTCGCAAATCCTTTCCTCGATAACTTAGCGTATAATCAGTAGTTCCCTTCAGATACCTCAGTATTCTCTTAACGGCTTTCCAATGTGCTTGACCTAGATTGGATTGGTATCTAATCACCATTCCAACTGCAAAACATATGTCAAGTCTTGTACACATCATAGCGTACATCAAGCTCCCAACAGCACTAGCATAAGGACCATGTTTCATTTGTTCCTTCTCTTGTGGAGTTCTTGGACACAATCTATGGCTCAATCCTTCACCTTTTGCAATAGGAGTGTCTATGGGTTTATAATCTTGCATACGAAATCGTTCAAGAACCTTATTTATATATGTTTCTTACGAAAGAGATAACGACCTCTTCGAATGATCTCTTGAAATCTTAACTCCAAGGATGTATGCAACCTCACCCATATCTTTTATCTCAAAGTTGGAAGATAACCAACTCTTGACAGTGTCAACAAACTCCATATTGCTTCCAGCAATTAGTATATCATCAACATATAATGATATAATCACAAATTGATCTTTGGATCTTTTGATATATACACAATGATCCTCATCAATCATTGTAAAATCATATGCCATTATGGCATTATGAAAACGTATATACCACTTTCTTGACGACTGTTTAAGACCATATATCGATTTCAAAAGTCGACATACATTTTCCTCTTAGCCTTTTGTAATGAAACCAACAAGTTGTTCCATATATATTTCCTCATCCAATTCTCCATTGAGAAAAGCAGTCTTTACATCCATTTGATGTAATTCAAGATCCATACTTGCCACTATTGCCAGAATAATGCGAATCAAGGTAAATCTCACAACAGGAGAAAATGTTTCCTCATAATCAATTCCTTCTTGTTGATTATATCCATTCGCCACAAGGCGAGCTTTATATCTCTTTATCGAGCCATCAGCTTTACGCTTTATTTTGAGAACCCACTTGTTCCCAATAGCTTTGCGTCCTTTTGGAAGATCAACTAGTTCCCAAACATGGTTTGACTTCATTGACTCAATTTCCTCTCCCATTGCATGTATCCATTTTTCCTTACTATGGCAATTTAGAGCCTCATTAATATTTCTTGGCTCATCCTCATCTTATGGAGCAATCATAAAAGTTCCCCCTTCAATGTCAAAACGTCGACGGGGAATACTTTTGCGACTTGTTCGTCGTACGGGAGATTGTACACTTTGCACATCATTCCCCATTATGCTTCCACTAGGATTAGATAATGATGATGTCGTCTCATCATGTGGTTGTAATTGAGAATGAGTTGAATTCAATTCATCACTTCTCATATTACTCCCACTTGGACGAACTCCACTAATATCATTATCTTGATCCAAGATTTCAAATAGGGAGTAATCTTCACCTATTTCACCCTTCTTAGGAAATTCATTCTCTAAGAATGTGACATCTTGTGATTTAAATTCAGTTATACTCCCACTTTCCTGTTCACCTATGAACACATATCATTTCGAGTGTTCGGAGTATCTTATGAAAATATTCTTCTTTCCTTTGGGACCCAATTTCCCAAACTTGTGAAAGGGCTCATAAGTATAGGCATCACAACCCCATGGCTTAAAAAAACTTAAGTCCGATTTTCTACTTATCCATAACTCATATGGAGTAGAAGTAATTGATTTGGAAGGCACCTGGTTAAGTATATAGGCAGCAGTTAACAACGCATCACTCCAAAAAGTAATAGGTAAGTTAGCATGCACCATCATTGACCTAACCATTTCCAGTAGAGTTCTATTTCTTCTCTTCGCACTACCATTTTGTTGAGGAGTATATGGAATAGACAACTGTCTTTCTATTCCTTTTTCATCACATAATTTTCTGAACTCATCAGATAAATATTCTCGATCTCGATCGGATCTCAATGCTTTTATTTTCTTATCTAATTGATTTTCTACCAAGTTCATAAACCTTTTGAAACAACTTAATACTTCAGATTTATGAGAAATCAAATAGACATATCCGAATCGAGTATAATCATCTATAAAAGTGATGAAATAAACAGCCCCACGCCTTCCTCTCACATTCATTAGACCATAGATGTCAGAATGGATTAAATGCAGAGGAAATTCAGCTCTTTTACCTTTTCCAAATGATTTCCTTGTCGTTTTCCCTACTAGGTAATGCTCACATATGGGCAAATCGACTTTTTTAATGTTACCCAACAAGCCCTCTTTGGCTAGTCTATCCATACATTGTTGGCCAATATTACCAAGTCTAGCATGCCACACATTCACATCATTATCGTATGAATTATAAGACGCGAGAAGGGAATAACAAACATTTGCATTAACATAGTCAATATCTAATATAATGAAACCATCCAAAAAATAACCATAACCATAGAAATTTGTATCCAAAAACAAATCCACACCTCTATTATGGAAGTTCATATTAAAACCTAGCTTGACCAACACTAAAACAGACACTAAATTCCGACGAATCTCCGGAGCGTACAACATATCATGTAGGAATAAAGTGCGTCCACCACGCATATTCAGTTGGCAGGTGCCAATTCCTTTTACTTCAGCTCTGGAGTTGTTTCCCACATAGATCCACTTAGTTCCAATTGGTACCCGTCGGAATTCCACGAAGGATTCTCTATCCTTCACTACATGGTCTGTCACTCCTGAATCTACAGTCCATAAAGGATTAGACTCAGTCAAAAATACAGAACTTGACACATAGGCAAAGTTCTCAAAAACACAAGGGGTGTATACCTTCTTTGGCTCACGACAATCGCAAGCATAGTGACCCTTCTTGTCACAATTGTAACACTTCACCCTTGTCAGCTTCTTCATTCGAGAACGTTTTCCTCTGTCATGTTGGTCAACCTTTGGCTTTTTCCCTGAAGCACTTGGTCCCTTGCCTTTCCACCTCTTGAACCAGTCAGGACGTTTGCGCTTGGAGCCCGAAGCTCCATTTGAGCTAGAACCGGCGTTATATATGTCAATTTTCAGCTTAGCCGCTAAGAGGCGGTCTTCTTCCAGCTCAAGATGACGCACAGCATCCTCAAAGGTTTTGATATTTTCATTATGGGTCAGGTGCACCTTCATATGCTCCTAACTCTAAGGCAAGGAACGAATCACTGCTTGCACTTGCTGCTCATCTGTCAGGACATGGCCAGTATCTTTCAACTCATTGATCATGTTTGACATCTTTCTAAGATGTTGCTTCATGGTCTGACCATGACGCTTCTTGTAAGAGTCAAACTTAATAGTGAGCTATCTCAGTCTGGTCACCGAAGTATGACCAAATCTTGCTGCCAACGCTTCCCACATCTCCTTGGCATTCTCAAAACGCCTGAACTCTCGCATGACGTCATTTTCCATGCTACTCAGCAATGTGATGCGAGCAAAGGGAGTTCTTTCTTTTCCATGCAGCAAAAGCTTCCTTATCTCTCTTATGATGCGCAATGTTTCCTTCTTCAAGTTCTACCATGGTCAGGTTAAGAGCTTTTAGTGCCTCTTGCTTTTCTAGCACATATTGGATTTTCATGTGCCAGATTTCATAGTTATCGCTATTGAGCTTTTCACCTTTGTTCAGCTCGGCAACTATGCTCTTTGTGGCTAAAGCCATTGATCTGAATACATCAGACATATATGCACGAATAATTAATGCCTATCATTTATGCATCTACTTTGCATAGACCCATCATATTAATGAACAATTTCAAGTAAGGTTTCAGAATCAAAAGGTTACTATGTTTCTAATCATCCTCCAAAAATCCTAACTTAAAACTATCATTAATGTAATTGTCCATACGAAGTAAATTCTATGAAGCTACAAAAACTTCTATGATCTACCAACAGCAGTCAACAATAACAGAAAGCAAATAATATTTGACATCCAATAGAATAATAATGCTTTCACATAATACAACTTATATATCAGTTGCTACATCAACAACAACCAGGTAGTAAGACGTTACATAAGATGTCCACAAAGCACACTAAATAAAGACCAGCCAAAACATCTAACACCGAGTCAATATGTGAACTGGGAAAGATCCTTTTTTCTTCAATTTCTTGATCTTTTCTTTTGTAACAATCAGGTAATAATCATCTATAAAAGGCATCACAATACTCCTATATGAAGCAACTTTATTGACATCCCATATGCAATTCAACACTCCTTTCCATTCTAGTGGAAGAGTGTTGATGAAAAATCGCACCATCTCAGACTATGGCATGGGACGACCATTCCATATGACCTTTTGTATTTTCCCGTTGATTTCAAGAACATGATCAATTAAGTCACCACTCTCCCATCGATAATCAGTCAGCTCAGCTATCAACTTAGAAAGTCTTTCCTTTTGTTTATCGGTAATTACGCGAATAGGTGTGCGTAACTGAAATGGAGGCATTGTTCCTACAACAAATGCAGAACAAATAAGGGATTACATATAATCCACATAGACTCAATTGGGAAAAAAGAAACAAATTCTTTTTTTTTTTGTCAACGGTCAACGGTCGGTCAACGATCAACGGTCGTCAACGGTCAACGGTGGACCGGGTCAAACGGGTCGGGCCGGGTCGGACGGACCGACCCGGCACGTGCAGGACATGTGCACAGCTGACGTCACGATGACGGCAGCCCCCGCGTGCCTCGCACGCGCCAGCAGCAGCCCCCGCGTGCGTGCGTCGCACGGGCGCGCATGCGCGACACACGCGCCGGTTCGCTCCAGCTGCGCGTGGGGGCACGTCCGGCAGCCTTTGGCGGCGTTCCGTCACTCGTCGCGCTCGTCTCGACGAGACCTTCCATCCAACGCCATCATAATGGATTTCGACTTACAGAAACTCGAAAAAATGGATGAACAGTGCTCGGGTGTCGGGATTTTTCCTCCCCGATCGGTGTCGGCCGATTAATTTCACAAAAAATCAATAAGAAATCATCCATAAACATGAAAGGGGTCGGGAAAAACATGGAAAAGGGCTCTGATACCAATGAAGGGAATATTGAATTCCCAAAAACTGGATTCGACAGTAAATCGAACCCCTAAAACAAATGCGGAAGATGAGCCCGGGAAAAACACATGTATCACCGATCCTAAGGCACATCACATAATCGAATGTATCTTGTTAGCCACAGATTAAACACCGACGCCGATATGAGAAAGAGAATTTGGCCCTGTTCGATCCGATGACGCCAATTCGCCTTGAAGGGAAGATGGGTGTCGCCTCTTGCTTACTATTCTTTCTTTTGGAAGTGTTTTTGAGGGAGAGAGGGAGGAGGAACGTACGTTGCTTCAAAAGGTGCCTTCCTCCCTCTTTATTTCCCCCTTATATACGTCCCCTCCAAAAAGAAACGTGTCCCTTCATCATATCCCTCTATCCATGGGCCCTAATATTGTGGGCCGGGCTTTTAGGCCCAACATGGGCAAACGGGCCAACTTAGGCCCATCACACAAAATAATAAAACCATCAGCCATAATCACTTTTGAGCATGCCAAGAAAAAAAATTGAGAGAGGGAAATCTAGGTGATTGACCATAGTGAGCTACCTCCATCATAGTGCTTATTTCGAACAAGCATATTCTCAAATTGAAAAATACAAGCATATTCTAAAGAAACGTACTAAAGAGATTTAGAGTTAACGTGGTAAAATGTGATTTGAATTAGTTTACTATGTTTCTAACGTTCTCTTAACTTTGCAATATTCTCAAAAGAACATGTAAGGTTAAGATGGCAAAAAAGAAAATTCTGATTTTCCTTTCCGGTGCAGCCCATTGAGCAATTTTCCCTTTTTTTCTTATTTATACAAATCCGATAGCCGGTTCTTCTTGAAGTGAAAGTGGTGTTGCACTGTCATCTTCAAGCAATAATGGCACCGTTACTCTATCATCATTCTTTGTTCATGAAGACCCAGATAAATATATCAGCTCCTGCGTGAATGCATATTAGTCTTTTCCAGTTTTCTTTTTAAAAGTACAGCCATCATTTCAATTGTTTCCCTTAAAAGACTCTAGAATAATACTAGAATTGTTATATAGTATTTTCAATCGAGACTTTGTTATGTCTTGAATAATATTTGCAACCTACAGGTAATCATTAGCAATAATGTGGAGTAAATAAATCATTAAAGAATGTGATATTACGCCTCGAAGTCTAACTTTATTGTTTTATTTAATTCGAAGTCATATTTTTCTTTCTACTAAAAAAACCTAATCGAAGTCACATTCCAACAGTGCACAAAATTGACAAAATTAGAACTTATATTTTGATTTTCTCATCACTAATTT
The DNA here is from genome assembly GCA_014182715.1 of Eucalyptus cloeziana. Classification (NCBI taxonomy): domain Eukaryota; kingdom Viridiplantae; phylum Streptophyta; class Magnoliopsida; order Myrtales; family Myrtaceae; genus Eucalyptus; species Eucalyptus cloeziana. The sequence continues at coordinate 48,034,101 of CM024636.1, read as the reverse complement.
TGACTAGCTTCTTGAATGTCTCTGATATCTTCGTACCCTTGGAGCAGGTGCGCATGAATGGCGCGGGGCTGGACACCAGGAAAATGGCACTCTAAGTGGATATATTGCCGCGTTAAATGGAGGGCTCTTGAATCCGCCACGAACCTCGTCGTACCAACGCATGAAAAAAGTAGAGTCAAAATTGACATGGATACTCCGCATTTGTCTGAAATAGCATTATTCAACCTGTCAGAGTTAATTGAAAGATACCTAAACTCAAGTTAGGTATGTTTCACGAAAAAGCCTATGATGCCATTTCTAAACTGGAAGGTGGTAGTGCAGGGACTGTTTGGAAGGCAATATGGCGAGCAAAAATTCCTCAGCGTGTCAGGTGCTTTATGTGGCTTTTCTTCGGAAAAATGAGCTAGCAAAAAATGTTTTCTTGATCAATGAAAAATCTATCATTAGATTCAAGAAAATGATTTTATCTTTAAAAAAAATTAGAAATCATTTTTCAAAATATAATTAGATATCGACGCTTGGACCCAAACTTTACGCTTGGACACCAGGATCCCAACATTGGTTCCCAAACCTCAGTGTGCAAAACTAGATCTCTGGCGCTCGGGCTTGGGCTCAAGTTCATTGAGACTCGACTATAGATCTCGATGTCTGTGCTCGAATCTCCAGTGCCCCTACCCAGGTCCATCAAGGTCGAACTCAGGACCCTGGCACTTGTGCTTGGGTCCATCAAAGCCAGGCCCAAAGCCTTAGTGCCCGTACTCAATACCTCGACACCCGGCCTCGAGTCCACCAAAGCCAAGCTCGGATCCCCAACACTCGAGCTTGGTTCCACAAAGGTCGTGCCCGAGTCCACAAAGGCTATGCATTGATCAATCAAGGTTGAGCCCCGGAACCCCGGTTCCCATGCTTGGGTCCACTGAGGCTAGACCTGAGACCCTAATGCCTATGTTCGGTCCCGCGATTGCCAATGTCTAATTTACTAAAGCTCGAATAGTGTGTGTCTATTTAAGAAAATCAAATTATATTTCACACGAAACGACATAAAATAATTTTCAGTTCATTCTCAAGTTTTAACCAAATACCGGAAAATATTATCATCTTATTAGAAAATGACTTCCCTCAAAATATTTTCTAGAAATGTTATATATTCCGTGAAATAATCATAGCCTCAATATTATGTCGGTCATGTATGATCACATCTTCAGTTTGAGCAAACATAACTCTCGCTCTTTTTTCTGGCAAAAAGGAAAAATTCCTTCAAAAGTGTGTGTGTATATATATATAAGTGCAATTTGGACGTACAAGATGGTGCTCTAAATCCAATGCAAATGGGGAATAGTGACCAATCTTATGAAACCGAATCCGACGAATAAAAATTATCAACTTTTATAAATTATATCAAATGTCTCCCATACGAATTATTGCGAAAATATTAGAGAGCTACTGCGTACTATTGCACACCGCATCACTCAGCTCCAAGACTACCATACGAGCACAAAAGCAAATCATCAGATTCAGACGAGATCAGTTTGCTTGACCGAGAAGAGCCTTCTCCATGCTCCTGGCCATGACCTGCAAGGCCGACTCGAACCACTGGTCCAAGTCCTCGTGTTTCCAGCCGTTTACGGGCTCAACCTCATACCGCCAGGTGATGCAACACCCCTCTTCCTTAGGCACGACTCGGCCTGTGGCTACGTAGGAGTTGAACCCGATATTGCTGTCTATGATGGTATAGCTTAATGTCTTGGCGACTGGGTCGATCGACAACAGCTTCTCCTTCGCCCAATACAGGGTGCTTGTCTTGGCCTGACCGATGGCCCGGTCGAACGGGGCATTATTGAACCCAGCGCAGTAACGGATGCACCCGGGCTGGCCAGAGACGCCCTCCCCGTCGCAAGCAGTGAGGGTCGGGAACCACCTTTTGAGGCCAAAGAAGTCCTCCACGAAGGGCCATATTTGGTCTGCCTTTAGACCTGCCAAGTCTGCACAAGCTTGGCCTTGCCATTTTGGTTGGGTTTGGTTCATCTCAGAAGTCACATGATCAATGTTTGCAGACTCCATTTTGGCTTTGTTAGTTCTTCAAACAAAGTGGAGAGAGAGAGAGAGAGAGAGAGAGAGAGAGAGATGAAGGCAAATGAGGCTTGTGTTTTTGAGCTGCGGACATCAAGGTTTATATAGAGAGAGCATGTTTTTTTTTTTTTTTTTTTTTGGTCAGTTCTACTCTACTCCTATTCTAATGCTCAAAGAGAAAACATGTTGAAGACTTGAAGTTTTGTAATCCGAAAATGCCTTCCTACAAGTAGCACATATTGCTTGTTACCAAGAAAATCAAATTTTTGATTAAAAGTATCAAGAATCGCAATCTTGACCCACTTGCCCAGTACCTTCTTTTAGGGAGATCGCCACAAGTATGAATCCATTAATATATCCAGTTGAGTCTATCTTTACTTAAAAGTTTAAGTCAATGAGTTATGATCTAATTATGATATATTAACTGTTGTACACTATATCAATTCTTCAATGTGGAACTTCTCTAACACAACTCACATGTGTATCCTAACATAAATACTGAAAGCATGGTTGTCAGGATGTGCATGGGAATATTGGTGTAAGATATATAGATATATTTAGGAGATTTTGTGTATTTCTCTTGCTTGATTATGATTTATTGTAATTAATGCTTTGCTACTTTAGATAGTCATATTGTAAAGTCTATGTACTATTCATTTGGTTATAAAAAGAATATTACATTTTTAAGTCATCACAATTTAGTGTCAGAGCCATCATTGAACAGAATATTGAGTTTGTTTCTAACAATGTGCATTGGTTGCTTTTCTCTATTGAGTGTGTTTGTAACAATGCGCATAGGCGAAATGGTTTTGGTTAAAAGTCAATATATTATTTACCTTACCAAAAAAAAAACAATGTGCATAGGCTTCGTTTCTTCACCCTGTCGTCATGATGCCAACTGTATAAGCCGCATCACTCCACATAGTCATCACGAAGCCAGTTCGTATAGGCCATATTGCTTTCATTCCTCTACCAAGCCCGTATTGTTTGCTATTTGCTTTGGAAAATAGACAACACTAATAGATTCATTACTCTCCGACAAATCAAATCCTAAAATTTCACCGCAAAAGGATGTCGGACGCCACCATACATGCTGCCACGTCTCGAAGACACTGAAGCCCGTCGCCTTGTAGGTGCTTTTCCGACGCTTTTAGCTGGCTCTTTTGACAATACATTCGATGTTTTCCACAAATAAAACTATGCACATTGAAATAAATTGCATTTCATTAAATATTATATTCTTTGTGGCACTGTTGGACGTATTTCTACTTCATCTGTTGGATCTTTTTCTCCAAACTCAAGTTGACCTCTGCGTTAAAAATACAGATATATTTATGGGATTTTTGTATATTTCTCTTAATTGATTTTGATTGATTCTAATTGATATTTTGCTACTATAGAAAGCCATGTCATAAATGTATTCTTCATTTAGTATGCATTGAATGTTATATTTTTCTATCGTCACAATTCTACTCATGGCTCCTCGACAAACCTAAAATTGTCCTAAGAGATCCACCCACATGAGGTCAGTGCACCAAAACAGATGTTGACATGAGCCCTTATTAATGCTAAACCCATTCGATGATCCCTTGCACACTCGTGTTGCGATGAGGTGCTAATTCGTGAAAGCACAGCCGGTTGTTTATGATTCTATCGTTATGAGAAAAGCATGAAACAGTCTAGCCATGATGCATTGATTCTACAAAGGAATGGTATCATGATTATTGCAGAACGCGAACGGTCGAACAATAAAATAGATAAAACAAGAAAATAAATAGAATACTAAATTTACGTGGTTCGATCATAGTGACTTGCGTCTGTGGGAAGAGCAGTGATGAATTCCACTATAAATAAAGCGATACATGGAAATTATATACTTGAATCACTCAAATACTCACAATGTTTTTAAAATCCCAATTACACCCAATAACGCACGTAGTATTGAAACCCTACAATTCTTCACGAAATAATCTCTCAATCTCATGAATGAATTATATGCCAATCTTATCACAAAATTTAATCAACTTCAACACTATAACTTATTGGATGTAATTTATGAAGAAATTTCGCTGCAGGAACAACAAGAAGACCCCTTGCCAAGCATCTGAGCGCCTTTGGGCGTTCCTCATAATAGAGCTTACACGGCACACGAAAGATGGCGCTTCTTTCCGGGCACTCAGGCGGTGCTTCAATATTTGTTTGCATCAATAACGCTCGGAATATATATATGCATATACATATACATGTATTCATGGAGAAAGGACGACGCACTACAGGAAATCGTGCAAATTCGGTCAACCAGTCAACAAGTCCAACTTTTGAACTTTTCTTTTCTTGAACTTGACTCCGATGAGAATGAGGAAAGAATATTTCTAAATCTTTTTGTTTGTAATCCTTATCCAACGAAGCTCAATCGAGATCTGAATTTCCATGGCAAATATTTGGGCATTTAAAAATAATAATAATTTATCATAACTTGAATTTTATTTACAAATTTAAACTCGAGACATATTTCAATATTGTAACAATTGTTTTCACCAGCATATCAATTGTATCTAGGCTGAAAATCGGAGACGGTGTGGTGGATCTTGTTTAGAGGATAAAGGCCGCAAGATTCCATGCTGAGTTGGTGAGAAATTCCATTAATTGCAACCCATGTGTCCAAATGAAACTCATTAATTATTGATTTGAATTTTTTTTTCTCCCCTCTATGACTTGACACCAAAATGTACCTAATATTTTCTCCCATGGATCCTCCTTTCTCACCCCTCTACTCTGTCACTTTCTCTCTCTTCCCTCACTCATAGTGTCAAAGTTCGACGGCTCACCTCTTCTTCAGCCTCAACGAGCCCAACCCGATGCTTGAAGCTCGCACGCACACAATAAAATGCTGCCAAGCGGAGTCGCCGCCGTAGATCTTCCAACCGAAGTTCATGGAGACCAGATGGTGGTGGTCGGCATTAACCTCGCAAAGTAGGGAGCTACTGACGTGCAGTTTGGTCAAGGTCACCGAACCTGACAATCGCATTTTCGCACTCCATGTTATCAGGAACGACAGTGAGAGGGAGGAAGGCTCAGACTTAGGGTTTCTACGAAGTATAGGTATTTCTGTTTTTTGAAGTTGGGTGTGAGTTTATGAAGGTTTCTGTAACTTGAAGCAGGTTCTCCTTCCGTTTCATTCAATTACCTTTAATTTGCATTCCAGTATGCATGTGATGCAACTCTCTTCTCTAACTTAGCTGAGAAGCTAACAATTAGGTTTTAATCAAAAAAGGTGCTTAGAACTGCCATACTTTTATGATTACTAGTGCTGTCTAAACACAGCTTTCTCTTTGCCTTCTTTGTTTATTTTCTCACTTTGCTTCCCTTCATTTACTGATTCAAAGCGATGACATCCACTTCTGTCTACATTCTACTCTGGTCTGCTTGTTAGTGGTGATATTCAACAGGTATACAAATTTTCTTTTTTGAGCTTATCCACCATAAAGCGGAGACACCCCGATTTGCATGCTCTACCCGACACAGCATCTAAAGATGGAAAAATGAGGATATATGCGACTCAAATACTCTACTTGAACATGAGTACTTGTACACGACTATCGCACACTCATTTAATAAGTTGGATACACCATTTTCACGTATCTTCTTGGTCTGGTCTCTGGTATTGTAGCCCTATTCATCCTAGATATCGGATCATGCAGTGACTGTTACTATTGCGGGCATCAATGCCATAGGATGACACTACAAGGTAAACAAGAATCAGATCAAGATTTATTACCCTTTGCTCGATAAGGCAGCTTCTATTCTTTCAGCCATGACTCGAAGAGCAGCACTGTAGAACTCCGTCAAATCTTTCTCCGTCCATCCTTCAATCGGATTCACTGTGAAAGACCAGCTCATTCCACATCCATCTTCTTCTTCTGCATCTCTCACCGCCGTCAGTTTCATTGTGGCAGCCAAGGATTTGAACCCGACATTATTGCAGTTCACGATCTCATAAGTGAAGCTTTTGTTGACAGGGTCAGTCGCAAGCAGCTTCTCCAGAGCCCAGTCGGTGAAAACATCCTCGGAACCATTGGCGGAGCTTCTTGTGCCAGAGCAGTATCGGACGCATCCGGGCTCAACCGACACGCCCTCGACTCCATAGCACGTATCTATCGTGGGGACCCACTTGTGCAGGCTGAAGAAATCCTCCAGGAGGGTTCTGAAGAGGATGTTTATTTATCATCACGTAGTACACCATTAAAGCACTTAACTGTTAACCATGTGAAGAATACTCTTATATGAATGAACTCAACTTGTTCTTTATTATTATTTTGTCTGCATTGCTGGTCTCAATTTATCGGTTTTACTCGTGATGTTGACATCCTTCTTCCTATGGAAAAGTTTTGAAGCCATTTGTTATGATCCAGACACTTGGGGTTTCCTCAGTGGAGTATTCCAAGAGATTTGTCATGGATTGCAGTGAAAAGTGCAGAATTCAACTAATCCAGCAAGAACGGCGCAGGCGAACGTCGAACCTCATCGTCGTCCTCCTCGGCCCCGACATTCTTGGCACCGCAGGCAGCGGCAGCATCATCCTCTTCGGGCGTGGGGCGGTCCGACGGGCCTCCGAGCTCCTCGTCATCGACCGGGCTCGTTGAGCTGCCACCGCTCCTCGGAGCCGTCGGGCCACGCCCGCTGCTCCTGAGTTTCACCACGGGCCACCCCTAACTCACGGCCAGATGGATCCCCGGCTCAAGTTGGGGTCGATCCATCTTGGCCTCTCCACTTGAGTCATGATGGGTTGTGAATTTTTGTTTCAATAGATAAAGAGAGTAAGATGAGATGATCCATCACGAAATATTTGATTTGAGTTATTATTAATCAATCTACTTGTAAGTATATAAATCCAACATTGCAACTTCATCGGCGTGCTAAAAGTCTAAAAAATGTTTCCACATGATGCAGTAAACACTTAAGATACTGACTAGTTAGAAGTATACTCATAACATAACAATTCATGAAAAACACTATAATTCTTTAATCACTCGGGTGAGTTGGAATCTTTTCATGTTCAATTTTTTTATTTCATTTCTTTAAAGTGAATGAGTAGTGCTTGAGCTTGGTAAGAAAAATTAAGTCGTGTATAAAATTGTTCGATGTTTGTACCTTTTTAAATATCCCACTATAAATATAAATTCATGAGAGCCACCGAACATGGCGCCTACCATACATTTGGGTTTTTATTTATATTTATCAAAAAAATCATTGATGCCCTTTGTTCTTTAAAATGTATCATGATTTTTGTTGTCTAAGATCATAAATTCTATTTACTTTGCACATAGCCAATGAAAAAGCCCAATGATTTTTGTTCTCAACATTCGCGGACCTTTTCTTCTATTCCTCATTCATTTACACGTAGATTCAATGCTGACGATCGTATTGCTAATGTATTGAATTAGAGGAATTATGGGAAGATAATGATAGAGTTATGGAGTGTGACAGAAAAAAGTGCTATTAAAGCATAGAGGCTTTTTATTGCTGATGGTGTACATGTAATTCTCATGTTAAACTAACATTGATAGTGTAAAAATTGTATAGTGCAACATTGTAATTTTCTTTTCATCCTGATTTCGAAGGGGTTTTTTCACTTAAAACTTTGCTTGTCATCTTTTTTTTTTCTTCAACAAATTGCATTCCTAACAAGATAATGTCACAATTTTCAAGAAGGCTATAAGTTTCTACAAGGTTATAAGTTCAAACACATTCTTATTAGGGAAAAGCCACCAAAAACCCCCAACTTTGCCTTGAGTGACAGATTTACCCAAAACTTTATTTTGTGACGTGAAAAACCCCGAACTTTGCTAAGTGGACACATTTACCCCAAACTTTTATTTGTGATACCAAAAACCCTGAACTTTCATTTGTGTGACACATTTACCCTAAATCATAGGGGCATTTTGGTCTTTTTACTTTTAAAAACTTTTTTTCTTCTTCTTCTTCTTCTTCCCTCCGCCTCGGCTCGCCATGGCCGGTGGAGGAAGCCTCCCGCGGGTCGGGCGAGGGCCTCCCTCGCGATCTGGCGAGGGCATCCGCTGACGCCGGCGAGGGCACCCGTCGGCGGCCCTCGGCGGCGTTGGGCAGGGCACCCTCGCCATCCGGCGAGGGCCCTTCGCTCGGCACGGGCGAGGGCGGTCGCCGCCGGCGTCGGGCACCCTCGCAGCTCTCACCCACGCAGCGAGGGTGGCCCTCGCCGGACAGGCTTCCCTCACTTGACCATGGGCCTGGCCGAGGAAGAGAAAAAAAAAATAAAAAAAAAAAAAAAAAATAAAGAATAAGACGAAAATACCTTTAATGGGGTAAATGTGTCACGCTTGCAAAGTTCGGGGTTTTTCACGTCACAAAACAAAGTTTGGGGTAAATCTGTCACTCGAGGCAAAGTTGGGGGTTTTTGGTGGTTTTTTCCCTTATTATTATAAGAGCATTCAAGAATCTATACATAATAACAAATCATCTTTTTAAACTCTTTTAGCTTGAGAGAAGTAGATTTCATAATTTGCAATTAAGCTCAACTCATGAGTCACTCAAGTTGGGTTACATCCTTTTAAAGTTTGAATAACTTAAGTTATTAGATCAATTTGAGTTTGAATTAAAAAATATGACTCAAAAAACTTTCCACCATAGTGGAGGGTGTATTTTATATATCTCAAAAATATAAATTAAACAGATAAAGGATACTAATTAACCTTTAATTTTGGCGCTTTTTGAGAATCCTGGTTTGTTGTTGTGTGTGTGTGTGTGTTTTTTTTTTTCTGTTCGAATTTCAGAATCCTGGTTCCGACTCAGCTAATTAAACTAAGCTCGAGAGACGGACCAAAAACAAGGAAGAAAAAAACTAAGCTCGAGAACCCCGAATTTGAAATATTAGCATAACTTACTTCAGTGCCCCCACGCAAACACCGAAATCACCAAATGTGACCGCCGACAGAAGAAGACGCCGAGGGCAAAACAGGAAAATTCGTAAATTCATCTTCCTCTCCTTCCTTTGCCCCAAGTCATGGTAGCTTTCAATCGCCATGAAATCCACGAACTTGCGAGACCGGAATTGGAGCAATACGGACAAAGATCCGCGGTCAATCTCTCTATCTCGCTGTGCGATCGTGCCGTAGTTTTCTCGATGACGCTGTACGATCCGTTTCTCTTGTAGAATATGGAGCGGAATGGGTTGTGATTGGAGAGTGACGGTTACGGTTCTGACGTGCTTGATCGCCACAAGTGGGGTGAGAGGTCAATTGCAATTCGTGTTCATGGATCGGTTTCTGCTGTGATCCTCTAGCTCAATTTTGATTGGGAGTTTTTGATTGTGATAAGGTGCGAATAGAAAGGCTCTAGTGTTGAGTGCATCGGTTTTGAGCTTAGGGAAGTGAGATTTGTATAGTGAATTTGGCTGATTAGGCATTTCAGGGTTGGGGGAAGTTGTTGATCGAATTTTCTTATATTTGGTCGATATAGATCTCACCATTTTTTGTTCACTTTGGGGATAAAATTTGTTGAGCGTCTCACAGTAATTGACTCTCGGCTATTCAGCTTTTCTCCAGTCGAATAATGGACTGTAGCTCGTAGGTTTCAGCGGAGTAGCTTTCTGGGAAAGATGGGCCTCATGTTGTTTACTTATTCCCCTTTCATCGCATCGCATTGAATATATAGTTCTTTAAGTTCACGAACAAGGACGGTAGAAATATACTGAAATATTATTTTGAGTTCATGTTTCCTTGAAGTGTTTTGCTCACTTGATTCGTCAAAATAGCTTTCTAGAGACATAAGAAACTTGCTTTGTTGCTTGTAATTGAATGAGCTTGTGACTGCATTTTCAATCTGGAATTTTCTCAACTGGTAAGTCTAGAAGTTAGACTGAGCTCCAATGCTCATAAAGCTGCTACAATCACACTCTTGTGACGATGGTGGTGGAGTATGCATCTGCTGTAAGTGTTCTTCATAAAAATGTTCGCATTTAACATGTCCTACTTGAGATGGAGAGACTAAGGTAATTTGACTACATTTTAATATGACATTGTTGCTAAGGTGCGTAAACTTAAAGAATGGGTCCTCCGTCCAGTACTAAATGGCCAATTCTTGAGATGAGATTTTGTGGGCATATGCTACCTTCTCTTTTTAGCTTCTAATTGGTTATTAATGCCCTTTTATCTGAAAGCAGGGGTTTGAAGTCACGCTAATGTCCTGCCTGCTTATAGGTATATAAAGCAGGGGTTTGAAGTCACGCTAATGTCCTGCCTGCTTATAGGTATATAATTTGTGTTTTAGTGGCCTACTGATTTGCAATGCTTGTGATGCCTCTATGTTCGAATTGCATCTAATTGTTTGTCTCTATTTATAATCAATACATATTACCTGTAGGCAAATATTGGAGAGGCCTGGACCTTAATGCTGCGGTTATAGCTTTGAAAGGTACTCAAGAACAAGGGTATGCATGTTAACTTTAGCAATTCTTCCTGTCACATTTGACATGTGAAGGATTTGCTAAAAATTTAAGGTAAGAAGAGTAGCCTAAAGTGATTTCGTGCGCAAAGAACATGGGTCTCCTATCCATAAGAAGGGAAAATGGTGAATCATTTCCATTGAGACACGAAAGTTATGTGCTTGTAATTTTAGATGGAATCATGAGGAGATCACGTACTTCACTAATTTTGTTCTTGGAAAAGTTGTTTGAGCTTTTTAGTTAGTGATTATTTCTATTTATTTCTATAGCATATAGAATTGGCTTGAAGGTCTTTGCTGGAAACAACTCGACATAACTACCCTGGCATGTTTGATGCCATGGTGAGTTCTAGAGACAATAAGCCTCTTGCAACTTGTGGACACTTCTGATTTGGAATGAGTTACAGTCTTATTCTATCATCTTTGCTTAGGTTCATCGTGGATTTATTATGCTTATCACATTACGACAATGCAACCTGGTATTAAGGATGCTGTTAAAAGAGCCAAGGATCTATATGGAGACATCAATGTCATGGTGACAGGGCATTCTAGAGGAGGGGCTACAACATCCTTTTTGGGACTTGATCGGTAAGATAGTTAAAAGATTGTTATGGTTCAGATATTGGTTCTTCTCTATTGTGTTCTTCCATTTATTTCAGTTTTGGTCTGTTAAGAGTTACCTGGCAATTTCTGCCAACTCTGCCTTGAAGAGTCTAGACTTTGAATATCTTGAACATTCTATGGCTTCATATGTATATTTATAATTGGTCAGCATCTTGTCTTTTTCCTCTTTTTCTTCTTTTTTGGCAAATCAACCAATCGACAAAACACAAGCATAATGGGTTGCAAACCTTTACCTGAACCACCTATGGTCGAGATATTTAGTTGTGTGAATTGAGTCTTATGTGTTCAACAGTGGAGCTTCAAGTTGGAGGAATTCCTAAATATAGTGGATAAAGACTTCCAACTAATCATTACAAAGTTTACTTGATGGAAACTTAACGGCATTATTTATATGTTCGACATATAACTTTTGCAAGCACTTGAAGCTCAAAATCTATGTCTTGTAATCTTGAAGTGCTAATGCGTTTTAAATTAGAACATGTTGATCCTAAATTTGTGTTCTGTGCGCTGTTTCTATCTATCTCTCTCTAACCAAAAGAAGCAGCTCCTTTTCAGTCAGACTACGGGACTAGATATGTTATAGGCTGGAGCCAATTCTATCTAAATTTTGCTTTTTGTCTCAGCTTTATTGGACAGAGTGGTCCAGAGTTTTCTAGTCACCTGCTGCGGAACTTGTACCAGAAATGGTATCCGCCCCAAAGTCATGTCCCATTAATTCTCTTCTCCATGAAAAATTGTGATTTTTGAGGGTCAAACTTCATCTTCAGATTATACAGATGTTCACGTGGCCTACGATATGATCATAGGTTGTGTGAACTTTAGACTAAACATTTTCTCAAATTATTAGTGGCAATGGTAACATCTTGTCCGAATACTTGGATGATTTAAAATGTCATTTTTATTTGCCAATTTCTGGTGGAAAATTGTTCTGAGCCATCATGCCCATGCGTCGGGCCCTTTTAAGATCTAGTTTCTCCTTTGCTATTAATGACTGTAAGTTTTGGGGTTCAAGGGGCAATTTCACCATGAGCGTGGAATGTTTTGTTTACGTCGTGGCCCTTTCCTTGCATTGTGGCCCTCTTTAAGATCTAGTTCTCCTTCGCTATTAATGACTGTAAGTTTTGGGGTTCAAGGGGGCAATTTCACTATAAACCTGGAATGTTTTGTTTGTGTCATTAGCAAGATGTGACTGACCCCGCCAGTATCCAAATGCTTCTAGTAGGAGCAATTAGATGCCCCTTGGTTGTAAATTTACCCCCAACCCACTATTCCATATTATGGACACCTTTTCTTGGGGGGTGAAGAAAAGGGGAGGGGGCCGGGGGGGGAGGGGTTTGGTTTTGGGAAAATTATGGATGGGGTCTAGACAGAGTAACGCAGACCTCCAACCATCATGGAGATAAGGGCTGTTCTATTGTTCACCTTCGTATGTGAAATGCAATATATGGTTATTGATGCACAGTAGTTTTTCCCCTCGCGAAAGTGTTAACATTCAAGTTATTTAACTGTCTAATTGTGTGTGTTGAAGCTGTTTTTTCCAGACCAGCACTCGCTTGATTTACTTGACATTTGGACGACCTTGTATTGGCAATGCAATGTTTGTGTCTTACTACAGCATGCCAAATACAATAACATATAGCTAATGGACACGATATTGTGCCTCATTTGCCTTTGTACTATTCTTAGTTCCCATAGAATATCAGATAATTTTGGGGAATTGTCGTTGACTGCATTTGACGTGTGCTTTGCATTTATTTCAAGCTATCTAACTGGAGAAGTCTTATTTTTTTTTCCAACAATGTTCGTACTCACTTTATTTAGCGCATAAATTTTAATAGTTTTGTCTGTTTTATCTTCTCAACAAAGCAGGGCAGTTCATAGTACTTATGACCTTTTTGACAATATATAAGGAGCCCTTCTCATTCCCATAAAGCTATCATGAGTTTCCCATACCAATTTTAAAATTTAAGACGCATAATAATATGTATCTCTCTCTCTCTCTGTATGACAGCTGATGACCTTAGTCTTAAGCTCTGTGCAATTTTAAGGTTTTACTCATTTAAATAATGTATGTCTACTAATGCCTATATTATTGGCAACTAGCTCAATGATAGCCCAAATAAGCATATTGATGTGGGATAATCTTAGTCTTTTCTATGTCAGTGTTCACATGTAATTGGAATCCTACTTTTTTTTGTAGGTATGGCTGTATGATATTGGATTTGGTAGTCTGGTTTATCTGGTCGAGAAAGTTTGTGATGGCTCTAGAGAAGATCCAATGTGCAGTAGGTAAGGAGGTAGTCTCGGTCGTAGCTACCTGTTACAAGCAATTATTTTGCGGATTTGTCATGTAAGTATTATTGTGGCTCACATGATATGATTTATGTTATATGGTTTAATAATTATTGTTATGTTATAAAATAACAAATTATTGGTTACGAGGAGTTACGACTCTAATAAAACGAAGATGTACGACTTTAATTGAAAGGGTATATCGCTTTGATAGAAGGCACATTTTCAACGGACGTATAAATAGAGTCCGGTCCTCTCTCCACCCACAACGAACAACAATAACAGAAAGGATTTTGGTATTCTCTCCTCCATCGATAGAATACATCAAGAATAGTGGGTTAAGGGAGAGAAATCGGATTTCTTCTTTTGGTTCGTGTTCCTTGAGTTTTTTACAATGATCATCAAGTTCAACGCTATGGATAAAGGTATGTCTTCATCTATTTGTGAAAATCATGAAGATCAGAAGATCACTGTGTTTATTATGAATTTCCGCATTACAGATTTATGATGTATAATGAATTACATGTCATGCTAGGTGCAATAAGTCATGTGACAGAACAGCTTGTTCCAGAGAATGCCAGTCCTTTATTACTGGAAATATTTATGGACGATGTATCAAAGTGTGTTTCTACATAATGGTAACTAATAACAGCCTTGTGGACCATTTAGTCTACTATGGTGTGGAATTAATGGCGGAGACATGGGGATCGTGCAAAATCGTCATGGACCCATGATTGAAGGAATACGCAAAATCCTCATGGACCCACGATTGAAGGAATATGGGAACGAAGACAAAGGAAACCTTATGCTTTCCAGGATTACTTCTGCTTCCGCATTGAGGCTGCGTTAAGACTCCGATGCCACGAGTCAATTAAAGTAAAAATGCTCCTAAGTCAGCACCTAATTTCTTGAAGATCACGAGGTAGCTCTAGATGAAGTTTGTTCATGTAATGCATTCCATCAATCTGTTTCCATGTCCATCACAAGATGCACATGATCTCTACTGAAATTCACTTGGAATGTAAATAGCATGTAACTGAATGTATCATCCTTGTAAATACAACTCTGTGATGCCTATTGAATGAATGTGCTCCAAGTTTACTTGTTAATCTATTTTACCTGACTTGATAAAACCTAATGAGGATGTGTGGATGCTGAGCTGAGCTATCCATAGTTGAATCACTCTGCTCTTTTCCATCTTCCTTTTTTTTTCTTTCTTTTTTGGGGGTTGAACTCATGTTGAACTTCACAAAATAGTCAGATGTGACTTTTGGAATTGTAAGACTTGCACGGTTTGGCAATCAATCGGATTTAATAAGGTGAAACAAAGATTGTTAAGGGAGAGCACTTTTCAATCAATGACCTTACCTTCAACCACTGGCTCATTGGTGCATAAAAGATTTCTTGGCGTAACCAAGTACTTCAACTGTTCCATGGCAATAAATTATGCAGATTAACAGTTAAATCAAGCCATCTTGGAAACAAATGATGATCTCATCTTAAGTTTGTGTCATTTTAATTGGCAACCCCTACTGAATTTCAACTTTTAGGAGGCAAACAATTTATGTCATCTTGGCTTAGACATGTAAGAATGATTTGATCAGCCTTTGGAACGAGAGCTATAAGCTTTTACCTTCTATTTCTGATATGCCGGAATTAATATTAGCGGAAACTAGCACATTACAGTAGAAGCCGAAGTATAGCATCAAAATGTTAGGAAAGATACACAATCGTCAAATCTACTAGTTATTGTACTAGGGATAGCTTACCTTTACGAAAAGAGTCAAAAGACCCCGTTAAGTTTTTCTTATTACCGAGAGGAAGAGCTCAGGCTATCATATAGGACTCTTTTGTCGTTTATTCCATTCCTAGGTAACCAAAAAGTGAATGAAAGAGCTTTTGTCACGGATTAAAACCTACACGTTTGACTAGATTCTTCATTGTTTAAGGAATAACAAAGTTAATTTTTTCAAGGCACGGTTATAAGGTTCAAATTTAAAGTACAAACTAGCAAGCTCCAAGGATCTCACATAAAAGACTAACGTGCAAATTGACAAAAGTAATGCACTTGAATGTAGTAACACTATAATGCACTTGAGTGGAGTAACGCTAGCATCAATTTCACTTTGTCTTTTACTGGTAACTCAATTAGCCAACCAGAATCGTCACAAAGTAATATATCTAAACCAAATCAAAGTCATGAAATAGATCAAAAGAAACCATGGTCCCCTTTCATGAGCAGTTCACAGCAATTCATCTTAAAGATAGGAAACGGTTACGAAAACAGCTAGTGATAACTCTAGGTACAAGAACAACAGATTTCAAGTTTTGTAATTTATGTATAACAGTATAACGATCCCAAGAAAGACAACAATCAATATCTGGTGAGATGACATAGGGCAATGAGAAATTTGTCTAAGTTTCAAATCTTCCTTCACAATAGACTTGGTTGTGGATGCTGTAAACATTGCGTCATTTGGACCAGATGAGAGGGCTCACGCATGTCCCTTTCTGCGAACTATTTCAACCCGATCAACTCACATTAAGGATGGCAGTGCCTTCTATCAACAAAAAGCACTGATATTCAATGACAAACAAAAAGCACTGACAATTTCGAGATCCTTCAGCGCTGGATATTCAGCATTGATGAATTCAGTAATGCTTGAATATCACTGATGTTACCCATGAGTGCATTCAATTAATTCTTTTAGTCAACATCATAAAAAATGATGAGAACTCCTTTACTAAAAAGCCTACCTTTAATTGTCTCGATCTCTTCGTCAACATTACTTATTTATGTCAATTTCCTTTTGAGGACATTGGAGATGAATTATTCTGCAAGAATTGAATACCCTTTAGCTCTGAAGTTTCATGGATGTTAGAAAAAAAGCAACAGTGCTCAAAGCCATGTGAAAGCTCATTTTAGATAAGTTTGGCGAGAGTTGTCTCTCCAACAGCCCATTCCATGAATACCAGCAATTCGTGGTTCTTGTGTTGTGAGTGCCTATCATACACATGACAAATACTACTTTGAACACCATTTTCACATCAAGAGGTCCATGAACTAGTTTTGGCACGAGCAACTAAGACTACCTCGAGCACCACTCTAAGCACACACAATGTTTCTCTTGGTCCAGACAAGCCCTTCAAGTGTTTCCTCGTAAAAGAAGATTTGGGCACTGATGAGCAAGTTCTATTGCATAACAATGAAGAGAACACACATTCAAATGAAATGTAATAAGCATTTTTGTGGGACCACAATAAAGGAAAAAAACACAATCAGGTTTGCCTAAATAGCCCTTTTACCCCCCAAAACAAATGAAAACAGGGTTTACCAGCCCAAGATTGTGAGAGGGACTGCGGTCAACATCAAATTTCATCCATCATCTGCCTTTCTTCAGTCTCCATCTATACAACAGCCCAATTAGCCATAGCTCCATGCACGGAAAGATTTTTGCAAGTTTCTCAAACATTTAAGTCCCTTAGCAACTTAGAAACCAGCAAAAAGTTGGTTGTTCGAGATGTCTTCCTTAGCACTTTTTGTCAATCTTTAAACCTAAAAGAGTCATCTAGTATAACTTGAGGTGAATGGAAGGGTTTCTATTACGAATTACCACCTAGGCATAACCATTTCAAGTAAATGGAGGCAATTATGAAGACACAAGGGTCGATTTACATGATTTCAGACCCCAAGTGAGCTTATCACATGTCCTATGCACCAATAGTACCGAAATTTAGCCTAAACTATAAGATGATTTATAATACCTTGGAGAAGCTAGATAGTTCTCTCCTGTCGCAGATGGAAGCTTTGCTTCCCAAGTGCAAATTCCTCATTCTTCATTTTATAGCATCACCATAACATTTGCAAATCCCACTAAGAAGCACAACCTTTCATGGAAAATAAATTGAACATAAGCATATCAATACAAAAGTCTATCTTCTTCACAATTGCAACAATGAGTTGATCATGCTGCAAAATTCCAGGATGAGAACCATAATGCTATGACCTTCCAACACATTCCATCTAATTGTCTACTGTATCGCAAAGTTATCTCCATTGCAAAGCAGAAGGTATCAACTTCAAAATATGTGAAGCAGCAAATCAATGAGGATCTCTAATGAATTGTCATAAATCAAATAATAATGATGCAATCGACATGCATACCTCCAGCTGGGAAACATAAAAGCAAGGAGAAACCATCCAAAGAGAATTTCGCTAAAAAAGCCAAACCAAACTGGGAAAAGAAAACATACATTTGTACATAATTAAGAACCCTTTGGCCGTACAGAGGTACCCTAATAAGGCAGTCATTTTGAATGTCATCTTCATTTTCCTCTTTCTGGTTTTTATTTGCATAGCTGCCCAATTAGCCACAGCTCCCTACACAGAAAGATTTTTGTAAGTTTTTCAAGCTTTAATTCCTCTCGGCAACATTAGAAACCGGCAATAAGGCAGTCATTTGAGATATCTCCCTTAGCACTTCTTGTCAATCTTAAAACCTAAAAGAATTCTCTAGTGTAACCTGAGGTGAATGGAAGGGCTTCTATTACAGATAATCACCTAAGCATAACCGTTTCTAGATAATAGGCAATATTGGAGATCACACAAAAGTCCATTTACATGATTTCTGACCCCAGCGAGACTTATCATTTGTCCTAGGCAGTAGGCGTTGATATTACTGAAATTTAGCCTTAACTACAAGATGATCTATGATACCTTGGGGAAGCTAAATAGTGCTCCTCTCTTGTCACAGATGGAAGTTGTGCTGCACCAACTATTAACGCCACTACCCAAGTAAAATTCGTCTCTCTTCATTTTATAACTTCTCCCTAGCATTTGCAAATCCCAGTAAGAAGCATACATTTCCAGGAAAATATATCGAACATAAGCATATCAACATAGAGGGTCTATCTACTTCACAGTTGCATTAAGTTGGTTATACTGTAAATTTATAGGATGAGAATCATACTTATATGACATGCCAGCACACATTCGATCTAATTGTTTACAACATAACAAGTCATCTCAAATGTGAAGCGAGGTTATCAACTTCGATATATGTGAAACAACAAATCGACAAGGATCTCCAATAACTCGTTAGATATCCAATAAAAACAATGCAATCGAGATGCATATGTCTAGCTAGGAAACATAAAACCAAGGAGAAACCATCCCTCGAGAATATAGCTGAAAATAACCAGACCAAAATGGAGGTACCATAATTTCAATGTCTCCATCAGATTTACAGACGTCAGCTCACGAAAAGGTCATTAAAAAGTGCATGTGAGGCTTCTCTGTTCATATCCGTGAAAGAGATTGATTGTAGAAAAGGGAAAGTATTAGTCGTCAGATGAAATGACTTACCTCAATTTGTTTGAAGTTTGCACACAAGAGAGCGATCTGCAGTCGGGGATCAAGAAGCTTTCAAGAGCGACGTGCACTTATCCGTCAGTCTTCTCCCTTAGATCCATATTCAGATTTGGATCCAGATTCGTCATCTTCTCCCTCTGATTCGTCGTCAAATTCGCATCCAAATTCGTTGTCCTCTCCCTCAGATTCGACCTCCTCCTCCTCCGGATAAAGCGAATAAATTGCCTCCACATCTAATTTCTCACAACGCTTTAGGCAAATGCTTGGTAGTTCCTTCAAGCTTGACAGATCAGGCAACTTCTGCAAAGATCCACAATCCAAAATCTCCAATGCTAGCAAAGATGATGGGAATTCACCTTGAATCTCGACCAGATTACCACAATCGGATACTTTAAGACTCCAGAGTTTGTTGAGATTCCTTAGATCAGGTAATATCTCCACCCGTTGAAGTTTCCCAAGCTCCAATGCTCCTAGGTTCTCCAAACGATCAAGACCTTGAATCTTTGAGATTGCACACTCAAAGATTTTAAGATCTTTTAGTGTCTTCAAATTTGATAGATCCCCCATGGAACAACACGACTTGCAATCCTCCAACCATAAGAAACCTAAACTGGAGGGAAGGCTCGGGAGGTAACACAGATTAGGGCAGCAGCGGAGTTTAAGAGACCCGAGTCGAGGAAGAAGAGTACTCATATCCGTGGGTAGAGGAAGAAGAGTACTCATATCCGTGGGTAAAGTGATCACGCATTTGGATTCTAACCACAAGGATGATAAACCGGAGGGAAGGCTCGGGAGGCAAGGCAGATTAGGGCACCTAAGCAAAAGTGTCTCGAGTCGAGGAAGGAGACTACTCATATCCGTGGGTAAGGTGGTCACGCATTCAGATTCCAACTGCAAATTTGATAAACTAGAGGGAAGGCTCGGGAGGCAATGCAAATCAGGGCACCGGAGGATAAGTACCCTGAGATGGGGAAGGAGACTTATATCTGGCAAGGCGGTCACGTATGGAGACTCCAGGAATAGAGACTCTAGGTTGCTTAAATTAGGGCACCAGAGCATAAGTGACTTGAGTTGGGGAAGGAGACTTCCAATATCTGTTGGTAAGGCGATCACGTATGGAGACCTCAGGTCTAGAGACTCTAGTTTGCTTAAATTCCCAATCCGCAGTGGCATTGGATCTTCCTCCACAGGCCCATCAGATTCTCCATCAGAATCACGTCGCACAAACTCCAGCTTTAATTTTTCTAAATTAGTCAGGTTTGAGAGATCTGGAAATGTATTCATGTACAAGTTAGACAACTTTAGAATGGTAAGACCTTCAGGAAGCCTTGGTACTTCATATATTCTTGCCTCATTCAATTCCAAGATCCTCAGGACTCGATTTCTATAGATGTCATTGCCAATTTTCACATTGGAATGACGAACTGTGGCTTTTATTGCTTCGAGTTCCTCAATCCTCCAGAGGACATCGGGTATGTTCCTTGTGGAACAACCATTCATCTTCGCTACTTTCAAATTTTTCAAATTTCCAATGGAATCAGGTAGTTCTTTGATCTTACTATAGGACATATCCAACTTGATCAATGATTTTAAATTTCCGATGGAATGAGGTAGTTTTTCAATCCCCATCCAAGATATATTCAACTTATTTAGCAATGTCAATTTTCCGAAGGAATCAGGTAGTTTTTTGATCCCTGTATAACGTATATCCAATTCTTTTAGCGATTTCAAACCTCCAATTGTATTCGGAAGCCTCTGAAGGTCCCTACAATAGTTTACATCTAAGAAAACTAAGCTTTTCAATTGACCAATTGACTTGTCAATTTTAACTAATCCCCAACAAACATTTAGGATCAAACGTTCTAATTTTAAATGTGTAGAAAAGTTGGGGGTTCTCTTTAAGTAATTGCAATGGCTTAGATCCATAACCTTCAAATTCTCCATCATCTGTGAAAAGAAAAATCACGCAAAGATTACTTAGAATTTAATAAGACGGAATGATAAGTATTGTCTAACATATAACATACCTTCACGTGGCTCCACCCCTTCCAATCATCTGTAATTTCACTTTGAGATAGATTAAGAATAACCACATTGGCTGCGGAAAAATTTGTAATGTTAAATGTTGGGGGAATATCATGCCATGAAAGCCACCGCAATTCTGGAAGGAGATGTGAATCCTCATTAGTTGGAAAAACATTTGACGGCGATGCATGCCAAAGAAGCCTCTCTTCTGCATGAAAAGTTCCCTTTGAACCACAAACTTCAAGGAAACTTAGATGTGGTAGCCTTTTAAAGTCTTCATAGGTAAAACAGTGCTGATGGTCCAAGGGGAGACGAAGAGCTTCAAGTTTTTCCTTCATCTGCCCAAAGGAAAAATTTAAAAAAACAAAAGAGTTGAAGGGAAACACATTTATCCAAATTCACTATTTCAAGAGATTGAGTTGAGTAGTATCGTTCCTTTAATTTTAAAAGAGCAAAAATATTGGTTGAGTACGTCACAATGGTGCTAGAGAATACAAAAAAATAACTGCCTCCCTTTGAAAAGAAAATGTCCATAAGAAACTTGGAGATGAATTGTATGGAGGGTTTTACCTTTTGTCTCCTCAGCAAATCCAATGCTTTCTTGGGATCCCACACCCTGCTTTGCTCCTCTATTTTGCAGTTACTTTCTTGACGAACTATTTCTCTTCCGAGGTCTCTAAGTTGGTCGTGCATCCACACTTTATTATCCTTTTCAATCTTTATCAAAGACATGTTTTGCAGAACTTCCATGGCTTCTTCTGGATATTTAGATTCATCCCAAAAATAAACGACAATGTCTTTGTTATGTCCGATGAAAAGACAAGCTATATCGCGGAATATATATTGTTGTCCAACATCTAATGCATCATAGCTTATTTTCAACTTACTCTGAACTGCTGTAGGAGGAACATTTTCTAACTTCTTCAATGTGAGATCCCACTTTTCCTTTTTAGTGCAACATAAAAGTGAGCCTATGATCTCAAGAGCTAGTGGAAGACCTCTAGCAATGCCTATTGCCCTCTTGGATTGGTCAATATACTCATTCAAAGGATAATCTTTTCTGAATGCATGTTTGCTAAATAGTTGAAGAGATTGATCATCATCCATGGCACTAAGCTCATAACTACAGTCCACTTCAGGAACCTCAAGAATATTTTTATTTCTTGTAGTAATAATAATTTTGCTCCCTCTGCCTAACCAATCACGTTTACCCACAAGTGCATTAATATGATCCGCTTCTTCCACATCATCAAGAAGAAGGAGGACTTTTTTATTAAACAACCTCTCTTTAATCATCTGAGTTCCTTCATGAATGTCTTTTATATCCACGCATTTCCTTTTGAGGATGACAAAGATGAGCTGATTCTGTAAGCATTGAATGCCATTACCTTTTGACGTTTCTCGAATATCTTGAAGAAAGCAACAATTGTCAAAGTTGTTTAAAAGCTTATTGTAGACCATTTTGGCAGTAGTTGTCTTTCCAATGCCACCCATCCCGTGGATTCCTATAATTCGTGTTTCACTTGTCCCAGCACCTATCATTTCCATGATTGCATTCACGTGGTTGTCGACTCTGACCAAGCACTCTGATACCGCCAGATAAGCCTTTTTCAACTCAAAGAAAACCTTATGGGTAACTTTTCTTATGAACTCACCTTCTCGCCTAGAGTTAGATGGAGACAAAAGACAATGAGTGAGAAAATTGTGTAAACATTAAACTAATTTTGAGAAGACCAAATCGAATTCGAAATGTGTTACTTCAAGGATTTATTCCATTGTAGATGAATTAGCGTTGGTACTTAAATGAAGTGAACCAGAAAAAATGTTGCTTGGAATAAAATGGGAAAATTTTGATTTTTGCAGTATAACTTCAATAACACAGAATTCGATTTCAACAAGGCTAACACAAATCCGGAAAAGAAACCATATGAAATGCAACGAGTTTTAATGATCCAAGGCACATGAGATGGAATGCTAAAATAAGTCACCTGTTGGATATGCTTTGCAGGTCCCATCCGTTTATTTGCCCGACTACAGTGAGAGCATCTTTCCACTCTTGCAGAGTCTTTTCATCATGTCGCTTCTTATGTGATCGAAAGGCCTCTCCATAATCCCTAGTTTGATGTCGAACCTCTAAAGGTGCCACATCATAGAAAATGGGCATGATCTTTTGTCCCTTTGTTTTTTGGCACTCGACCATCTTGACTAACTCTTTGAGACACCATACGCTGGAGGCATAACCTTTCGAAAATATAGGCATTAAAATCTTTGACTGCTCAATTGCTTGGAGAAGTTTTGGGCCAAACTCTTCTCCTTTTGGGAGATCTTCATCATCCTTGTATGCGCGGATTCCCATATCTATCATACTAGTGTAAAGGAAGTCGATAAAACCTGCTCGAGTATCTGGTCCTCTGAAGCTCAAGAATACTTCATAGTCATATCCTGATGAAGTAGCCACATCTTGACCTTCTGTTGAAGCGTGAGTGGAAGAAGCGCCTCTTGCTGTTCCATCATTTCCACCCGTGCGCCGTCTCTTTGCACCCCGCTCCATTGATCTCGCTTGCTCTCCTTGCCGTCTCTTTGCACTCCTCTCCATCGATCTCGCTTGATCTCCTCCTCGAGAAAAAAGTCGAAACCAGATAGCAGCAAAAGCAGCGGCAGCCAGATACGGTAAATCCTTCCAAGCCATGAGATCTCTGTACTAAAAATGATTCATTGCGGCCAATCAAAGTTGCCAAAATGCCAGGGTTCTTTTTAAACACCAAAAAGTGGGGCCCTTGGAGACTCACCTCAGATCTGGCTCCGATTGCGGCAAGGAGCTATCGAGGTGAAATATCGACGGGTCCTTCGCCAGGGGCTAGACGGAGGGAGCGATTCGCCGCGCGTGCCGAGACTGCGGTGGTGTTTCGGCGGACGGGTTTGCGATGTCCACGCGCGCAACTTCAGCAGCAGCTCCGGCGGAAGCCAAGGCTCTAGTAGAAAACCTTGGATTTTCTAGAGAGATGGGGGAGCAATTGAATTTCTTCCGGTGACTAAAACAAAATATTAAAAGAAACTCTTTCTCTCTCGTTCTTTTTGTATTATTGAATTTTAACTCGTCCTGCCTCTGCGGGTTACTTCACACTTGCGTCTTTGCCTGAGCATATTATATAGCGCTCTCCCTCTCTCTCTCCCTCCCTCTCTATTCATGGAGCGGGTATTGTCTGTGCACCGACACATGTAAACCCAACTCGTGCACCGATAGATCAGGTGAATTCTCCATATTGGGATTTTTCTTTTTTTGGTAGAAAGATTTTTTTTTTATTTGTCGTAATCAAATATGGGAAGAAGATAGAAAACTTCCGAGCAAACAAATCCAAAAGAACAGCAAATCAAAATATTACAGTTTGCAGCTGTTAGCACGTTCTTATATCAAAAGACTATATCTATCACTACTCTCTACTCACACCTGTCCAAAACCCTAAAAACCTCATTGCCATGGTCATTCTAAACGACCTCCTCAAAGTTCCTCGCAATTGCATGAGTGATCCATATGCACCAGCACCGGCAAGATTTTTGGATTTCGATCGGTACACATGTTGATTGATTCGAGGCTATTGATATTTGATAAGGACAAATGGTGGGGAGGAGCCAATGAGTAAAAATAAAATCTCGCTAGATTTGATGGTGTAAAATTATTCTGTTCCGAAATTAATAAGCTTTTAAGTCTTTTTAGACATACATTCCAACTTGACAAAAAGAAATTTCAACATTGAAGTTATTAATCATGATGACTCAACAAGTTTAAAAAAGACTAAAAAAGTATCAAATTCCTCAAATGAGACTAACGGAAGATCAAATTTGTTCTCCGATAGTTTTAGCTTTGATTATTTCCCCTAAAATTTTGTTTTAGTTAAATGAAAGTCTAAATATCTCATTGCAGATTTTTTTAAATCAGACTCCTTCCATTCAAATCGAAATTGTGCTTCCTCCATCAGCTCGAAAGCTCAAGGAAGAAGAGAAAATGGGGGGATCCATTGCCTAACTCATACTCTTTTTAAAGGAAAAGAGAGACTTCTCAAATCAGATGTGGGCCTTAACTATCAAATACCTTTGTTCCTTCATCGCATAAATATTAAGGAACTAAAAAGGAAATATATTTTTGAATGACTTTTGGGTGGGTCGTTGAATATGCAAAGAGAGTCGTGGGCCAATTCTGCTGCAAAATTTGGTCAATAAGGTTAATTCCTTGAAGCATTGCTCAGCCTCCCAAAGTTTACAATTATTCACGTTTCTTAACGCAGAAAATCATTGGACTATATGGTGTAGAAATTTTGGGATTACAATCTACTTTTGCCCCCCGAATAGATGGCGGATTCATTCAAAGTTAAAGTGAACAAAAGTAGACATCAAATTTTGGTAATTGATGGGTGTATCAATATGGGGTTTTATCATTCATTTGTCACATGTGTACTAATTTGTGTTGTTTCATAGTATCAATCCAATTTAACAGAAATGAATGAAAATTAAATTTGTCACAAACAAGTTAGTTTTGGTTTTTTATAGTCAAAAAATTAGTTTAGAATAAATTTAGCATGAGTGCACCAGTTTGGGATTTTTCGTGATATTAACCCTGAAAACAATAAGCTTAGAGAAAAACGACTTGGCTAGAAAGAATCGTTACCCTTATTTTCTTGCTACCCTTCAAAGTTAATATACTCTATTAATGCTCAATTTTTCTACATTCCTAAAGCACGATCATATCTATGTAAATATGATTTCATAATTTCAATCTTAATTTCTTTGTAATCGTTGTTATTTTGATGGAATATAGAATAAACGAAGACAATATCAATTCCAGTTTATTAGTCATTCCATGTTACTTTTAACAATACAAGCCATATTTAGTGGATTCGCTTATTACTAATTACGATAAAATCAGTTTTTTTTAACATGTTTTCACCGTAATCAAATTCTTCCGATTCCCTTTATCTAAAATTTAATTTCGTAATAGCATTTTCCTGCAACAAAAGAATTCTCAGCGAGATAAAGACACCCTAAAAGTTTTTTTTTTTTTTTTTTTTCGATTTTCTTGTGATGGTATATGACCAGAGGAAATGGTGCGATGATTATGAGAATTGGAGATCGATTTGTTACCATGTAAATTTTACGGGTGCATGGGAGAATGATGAGTCGCTGTTGGATTTTACAGAGTGATCTAGTGACATCTTTTTCCTTCTTTTTGATAAAATCCCTACGTTTATTGAAGTATGACTGTGAGGGACAAAGTCACCAAATGAATGAATCATGGGTGTGATTCCTTCTCAGAGCAAAGCTGGTTCGTCATGGACTGTTGGCAGTCCAAGTTTTCATAGACTTTTGACTTTGTACCTATGATCCCGTGACGTTTCAGCCTTCTTGCACCAACCGTACGCTGTTTTTTTTTTTTTTTTTTTTTTTTTTTTTGAGAAAGGTAGCTAATGTTACTGCCGCATTAAAACGAGGCACAAGGAGCTCAGGTCTTAGACTTCCATGTCAAGATCACATTGACCAATCTCATGCAATTCATAATCTAATGATTGTATTCCAATGTAATGCAAAAACCACATGTATGCAGCACTTTCATACTTTCCATTTAATTAAATTAGACAGTATCAACTTTTATATTGATTGATGATATGATTGGTTAGACTATTTAAAGATCAAAGTATTTCTGAACAAATGGTGTTTGTTTGCAAGTATTTTTTAATTTTCTAAATCAATTTTGTGGTAATTAAACATTTCATGTTTCACAATAGAAAATAAAATCTTGCTAGATCCAGAGGTGTAAAGATGTTCCATTCCGAAATTTATAAATTCTTATGTCTTTTTAGGCATAAATCCGAGTGTGACCAAAAATAACATTTAAGATTGAAGTTATTAATCACGATGACTCGATGAGTCGAAAAACACTCTTGGCAAGTATCGAATTCCAATTTGAGTAGTATTTATTTATTTTTTCTTTTTTGGTTAAGAGTAGTATCTTTTTCCACAAATCTATTTATTCACTTAATGTAGCAATTTTAGTATACTTATGTAAATTACTTGCAAATAACCTAGATTTATTGGTTAAACTTCAAATGATGAAGAGCTTGTGCTTATTGAGTAAAAGTGCACATATTTTTGACAACATAAAAAAAAACCCACATATTGCTCGCAGTTGCAATTAAAATGCCATCTGTTATCTGAAACGTTGAATACATGTTATTTGACAAAATTCTCATAGCAATAAACCCACTGGGGATCTCAATAATTCATGGCAAAACTACCTCGAAGAATCCGAGGGAAATTCTTGTTAAAAAGCAAAGTGAATAATGAAAAGAAATAGAGCAATATAGCAAAGAAAAAAGAAGATGGGGTCATCCTAACGTGGAAAAGGAGTCCCGCCAATGCTTTGGCGTGTGCCTTTGGTAGTTCAAGTCTTCGTAGACTTGGGTCAATCATTGGCGCGATTCCTTCTTGAGCAAGCTGGTCCACCATGGACTATTGGGTCAATCATTGGTTTCCCTCTTCTTGCACCGCCCCACACGCTGTTCTGTCTGATTTTTCTCTCTTTCGGAGAGTGGTAGCTAATGCTAACACCACGTTAACACAAGGCACAGGGAGCTGAGGTTTTAGATTGTTGCTGTCCTTATCAGACTTTTTTCATTACAAAGACAGACAGGCCTTAACTATCAAGACCTTAGTTCCTTCTGTAGAAATATAAAACAAGAAGATTTTTGAATGGCTTTTCGAGAGGTCACTAAACTCAGAAGCCAAAGAATTGGGTGAATATACAGAGAGTCATGGGCCAGTTTTGCTGCGAAATTGGTTAGTAAGGATACTTCCTCGAAGCATCGCTACAGCTTGTCAAAGTTGACAAATTATTTACATTTCTTAACGTGGAAAATCACCGGACCATATGGTGCAGAAATTTCGGATTGAGAATTGACTTTTGCCCTCAAATAATTCATTCAAAGTCAAGTCAACAAAAGCCGTCAGCACCCCATGTGAACACCGACAATTGACAGAACCCGCTCCATCCATCCACAATCACTACCCCTTTTGCTTTGTTTCACTACACTCGAAATCAATTGCATTTTGTCTTTTAGTTGATGCCAAAAGACCCAAATGCCCTGAATTTATTTATCTTTTTCCTTTTAGGTATTGATTTTAACGATAAACAAAGCCGATGGCCTCTCTCCATTGTTTAGAAAATCGAGCGAACTCACTAAGTCAAGGCCCACATCAGCGGCCAAGCAACCTCAGATCTGTGGCCGTGCGAGGCTTGCGACTTCTGTCAGTTGTGAATCCCGTGGACATAGATTATGAGCTCTACGCAAAAAGAAAAAGAGACGAAGGCGTAGAAGACAAACTTGGGCGGGCAAGGCGTTAACACACCAATGGATTGATGCACAAAATTGAGAGCTTGTGATGGCCATGGGTCACCGGCAAATTCGACGACAGCAAGCGGCAATTCCCTAAAAATTCCTAACCTTTATATTCATCACAATGCCAATTATCCAAACTGTTTTTGTGTCATCAAAATCCAAAACTTGTATGATAACCAAAAAAATACGTTCCGTCAAAGTTTGGTCCATGACGGGTGTTGAAGATCTGACGTGGCGGTTTGCTTGATCAATGACGAGCTTAAAACTGACCTAACCCCATGTGCCTCATAGTTGATGAGCTGACCTCCTAAAGTTGCCCCATGCCAGTGCATGAGCGATGTGATGCACCAGCACACCACAAGGCCTTCAGACCTTGATAGGGTACAGCTATTAATTAAACGAACTGATTGATACTTTGTTGAGGGCAACATGGAGGAAGCACGTAGTGGAGCCAGGGCGGAAAAATAAAATCTCACCAAATTTAGAGATGTAAAAGGTTTTCACTCCAAAATTCATAAATTCTCAAATCTTTTTGGACATTAAAAAAAAATTAAGATTGAAGTTATTAATCATGTCAAGCCAATGAGTCAAAAAAGACTTGTGGAAGTATCAAATTCTTTGAATTGAGATCAACAGAAGATTAAATTTGTTTTCGATAGCTTTAACTTTGATTGCACTCCACTAAACTCTTGTTTTAGTAAAATGAAAGTCCAAAAGTCCTGTCACAGATTTTTAAAATCAGGCTCCTTCCATTTGAATCGAAATTGAGCTCCCTCCGTTATAACTCAAAAGCTCTAGGAAGAAGAGGAAACAGGTGGGATCCCATTGCCTAAATCCTTACTTTTTTTAAAGAAAAGAAAGACTATTCATATTAGATGCAGGCATCAACTATCAAGACTTTTGATCCTTTGCCACAGAAACATTGAGGAACTAAAAGGGAAGATTTTTGAATGACTTTTGGTAGGTCATTGAACTTAGAAGCCAAAGGATAGGGCGAATATGCAGAGAGTTGTGAGCCAGTTTTGTTGCAACATGGGTCAGTAAGGATGATTTCTCGAAGCATCACTCCAGTTGAAGTCGACAATTTTGTATGTTTCTTAACTTGGAAAATCACCGAACTATGTGGTGCAGAATTTTGGGATTAGAATGGACTTTTGCCCCCAAATAAATGGGCAGATTCATTCAAAGTAAAAGTAAATGAAAATCCACATCTGTCATGTGCAACGGTGAACGCATGTTATTTTACAAATTCTTATTATAAATCTCCTGAAAAATATTGAATGTGTTATTAAATCATTTATCAAA